>JAWPHD010000662.1:0-417501 GCA_037043455.1 Cyrtodaria siliqua | reverse complement strand
GTGCAGGTGCAAATTGAGAGCTTGTAAAGACTATTGTGTCATGTCATTCTTTACGTTCAGTGGTTTATTACACTATTCACTAATCTAACAAAATAGCGTATTTATACACTTACCGCAACAACAAACAAAAAAACAACGTAAACATTGTTTTCATCGAAATCTGACAGTAAGTCACCCGCAACACTGCAATATCTTGGTACATACACAATAACCGCGAAATGTCACTGGAAATGTAGTATATTCCGAATGAATGGACCTGGTCTACACCTATACATTAATACATGGACATACATGTATGTAACTCTATGGTAATACGAGCGTCAGATTTTTTTTGCCGATAAGTAGACATGGAACAAATATATTTATTAGATATTATCCATAATTGATAAAAAATGAATAAAAACAATAATAAATGAAACAGCATATAATTTCGGCGCCATAATTGCTATAGTATTATATATTTGCCATAAGTCGCCATCAACACCAAACACTCTAGAAGCGGTGTTTGCAATATGACACGCTCTCTAGTCTCCATGTGCCCCAAAATATCAATAAAGACTAATAAAATATTGCGGTGCACTATTGAAGTGCAGCCTAATTTGGGTACATACGTCAGGTATATCACAAAAGCAGGCACCATTTAGGGAAACCTAGTTTTATGATATATTTCCTGTTTATTGCAATTACATGAGCGGTGAAATACCGCCGAGGGCAGACGCGTATTGCACAAGACGGATATATCACATGATATTTGTCGCGCACAAAGAGAGAAAAATACTTTGATTTAAATAATATAGCCAAATGTATTATGAGAACGATATAGACAGTTAGTAAGTATACAGATCGAAAACAGACCAAATATATCAAATTACCATAATATAAAGTATATTATTCTATTATACTTGTTTTACTTATTGCACGAGCTAAGAGGCGTTATTGTTGTTGCTTTGCCATAAAAAATTACTGAATTAATATAAAAGCTAGTAATATTATTAATTTTCTGCCTTGTTATAAATATCCATGAAACATTTTTTTTTTTTTTTTTCAAATCCATAGCCCTATATATGTTGATAATATATATCTATAATACTATTGGCAGAAGAGGGTGTATAATTTAAAATTATTAAAATTAAAATTTGGAAACAAAGACACAGTATTTATTTCACCGGATTCATTTAAATTTATATGCTGAACGTTCTTAGCAATCTTTTTAAAAAAGACGGCTACATAATATTAGCGCCGTCAACTCTTCATTGATTCACGTAAAGACGCATGCTTCTTATTCAACAGCTAAACATTCACGGTGTATATAAAGATCTAAGACTATACACCTTTCTTCAATTTATCATACGTATACCCAGTGAAGTAACCAGTACAAGTAAGTACTTCACTGGTATACCCGATGAGGTGCTAAGATAATTGAACATAAATTTCAATCTTACTTCATGTATGAATTTCCTCAACGCCGGTCGAATAGGCGAATACAACTTGCTTGGAGACGGCGGGGTTATGCACTTCTCATTTTTATAGTCGAATATCGTTGGTACCGCTGTTGATTTTAATCTGCATGGCCTTTTGTTCTCCAAATTCAAAGATAATGAAACCAAAGGATGGACTTCCCACGAAGTCAACTCAAAATGTTTGCTACAAACTCGCGCGTCTTTCGTAGGTTCCCACTTTCTCGACGAGTCGGGCGATTTTCTTCGGTAACGTCTACCCACACTTCCAATCTTAATATATCATTATCTCGATTAGGGAAACGAAAAAAACTTAGGTTATTATCTTGTCCTTCTTTATGCAAACTTTTTCACCCAGCAACAACACACGGCATTTTTAACAAGTACCATAAAACGTAATCCTACATAGACAATACTATACAACTCAATGCGACACCGCGAATCGTTTGGTACCAATGACGTCACAGGATCACGTGTCACTTACCTGTCTTCAAAAAGGGCGAAACTCGAAGCGTGTGCGCTATGGGATAAAATTGGCTACTGTGAGAAAACGGGACAACCAATAAGTGTAAGATTTGAAAATATTGTATATTATATACGTATATTTCCGAATATATACTCAAAATACACGCTATATTTCACCTTTAACACTTAGCATATACCCTGCCAGACATAACACAAGCCGTGTGTACTTAAAACCACGTGACCGCCTTTACTGCATTAACACGCGTCATAGATTCAGGCATGATTTACACACAAGGGATCGCGGCAACTGATTTAAAGCATCGCGGCTACATTAAGCGTGGCGGTAAGTCACTTTCTGATTCGAAGGCATCGCGGCACCGCCACGCCTTAAATGGCTGGGGAAAGCCCTGAGGCTACATAGGCGACCCCCTAGCAATGTTTGGGCAACCATTGAGCCTCCTCTGTGCCATCATCGGCGACCATTGGCAACTAACGGCGATCACTGGACAACCATTCAGCCATGCTTCTGCCTCCTAGGCGACCCTTGAGCATTGTTTGGGCGACCCCTGGCGACTGCTGGAGTGCCTGGGTATATATATGCCCTGATTCTGGCGCTTTTCCATCACTTTCATCCTAGCTGCCAAAGTGAGAACATCTCCAGAAGATAAAGATTGTGCACTTCTTGGGAGGCATGATGTCTTGTGCCTGTTGAGTCTTTCATGAGTCGAGTTGTTCACCATTCAGGGTCTGCAAACACAATGAAACACTGCAGGTACCAGCCCTCTATTTATAGGCACTCTGAGGAGGCACTACAGGTAGCTCAAAGGAGGCAGAAGGGAGGCAGAAGCATTGCCATGGTGGCTCAAGGGTTGCCGTGGTCGCCGAATGGAGGCACAGCGGTCGCCACAGTCATCGTTCAATGCACGCTATTGGTCGTCCAAAGGAGGCACAAGCGAGGCAGAAGCATCGCCCAGATTGACGGGAAAGTTTGCAGCAGAACGCATCTAATACCTGGCGACCATTGGGGCGACAACTGTGCCTCCATTCTGCAACCATGGTAAAGCTTGTGCCTCCCTTCTGCCTCCTTTGAGCCACCTTAGAGCAACCAACCTCCTTGGCGACTTTTGTGCGACTGTTTTGAACATGTTCAAAAATTCAAGGCGTCCATGGCGATGTCTGAACCTCCTGTGTACCACCTTTGAACGACCTAGGCAACCATTCTGCCTCCTTTGAGCCTCCACCGACGACCTGGCAAATGTTATGGTCGGACACAGGAGGCACAAAGGTCGCCATCCTGTGTAAAGGCCCCATAAGTTAAGGACATATTTCGAGCCTATTGTATTTGGGGGGTGTGTCAAACCCTGGCTGGAGACCTAGACTTGACGCGCGTCAACTGACAAGACGTTAGTTGAAATAAAGCTTAAGGATAAGATTAGAAATATTATACAGTGTTAAAAACAGGTTAAAAGAAGATAGGGCATGCTTTTTAGGGAGATATGTGATTGACATGGCCAACAGCCAGGCCAAATACACTGGGGGGGGCAGGGTTACTACTCTTTGAGGTAGGGCATTCCAATGGACTATGGTTCTGGCGAAGAACGAGTATTTATAATAGTCAGTACTTGTTTGAATTTGTTTAAGTGCTCATGAGTGGGATGTACGGCTAGGTCTGGGATTTAATTTTAGATTGTCTTCCCAGGGGATGGCAACACGGTTTATGAAGATGTTATTTAGCATTACCAGTCTTTGGTCGATACGTCTTTGGTCAAGAGGTCTCCAGTTTAGGGAGTTCAACATATTTGTAACACTGGATGTTCTGGCATGGTCAATGCATGTAGATGTGTGCGGTGACCAGACTGTGGAGCAATACTCAAGCTGGGGCCAGACAAGTGCAGTATATTCAACTGCTAAACTTTTTTGCAAACGATACCAAGCTTTATAGAGAGACAAGTTCTCTTCACGATTGACACAGTCTGCAAGAATATATTAATAGACTTTCTGCTTGGTCCAAGACATGGCTTTTGAAATTCAATGCTGTAAAGCGTACTGTACTACATCTCCGGGAGTCTTATTAACTTCTGTTATACCTTGAATGATTTATATCTGAAGTCCGTTGATTGCCAGAAGGACTTGGGAGTAATAATAAATAAAAATCTCAAACCGGAGAGCCATGTCGAGGCTATTAGTTTACATATAAGGCCTTTCAGAAATAGGTCTTATAAAGAGATGTTTTACTGGATATACACCACACAAGATTTCTTCTTTATATAGTACTATTATTAGACTAGGACTTGAGTATGGTTCATCAGCATGGAGCCCATGGCTAGTTAAGGATAAGCAAAAACTGGAGAAAGTTCAGAAGAAATGTCTCGCTTTGTGCTCTACTGGCTCGCTTTGTGCTCTACTGGGAACCTTCAATTTGAACCACTAGAGTCGAGACGCACTAAAGACGATTTGATTGATGTATATAAATTTCTGCATGAACATTATAAAACTCCACCAGATATATGCTTTTTACCTTATATGAGAATTCTTTACGAGGACATACTCTTCAGTTAAGTCGTATAGACATCAGAAAAAATGTCTTCAGCAATCGGGTAGTACCACTATGGAATGATCTTACTGATAATCTGGTTATGTCGCCAAGTACTGCTTCTTTTAAAAGGAAATTGAGAGCTGACCTCCATTGAGTCAGCTAAAATACGAAGTATATCAAGTTTAGTAAGTATACCAAGAATGTCATTTGACACTTCAGCTGTCAGACGACTAGCAACATATTTTAATTTTATATATACTGGCTTCTATGGTATCATGATAGTGTCAAATCGATAAAACCATTTGCATCTCTACTAAAATATGACAGACTTTATTATTCACCGACTAGTATGATTTAATGATTGTTACATTGCAAATAAGGTCCAATTTTGTAAAAATATATTGCTTAACATCTTGTAAATTTGGATTTGTTTTAGGAAAAAGCTGTTCTTGAATTGAGAACACTTGGCTGTCTGCATCACCATGCCTACCGTAGAGGGTTTGCCATATGGGTTGCCACCACCAACTGGACTGTATGACCCAAGATTTGAGAGTGATGCCTGCGGTGTTGGATTTGTCGTCAGCATTGATGGAATCAGGTCTCACAAAGTGAGTACTTAAGAAGCTTGAATTGTACTCTGCTCTGTTGTCTTCCGTCTCTTTCATGGAACATCTGCCATATGACATAACAGCGGTTTTTCTCACTTTTTTGTTGCTAAAGGCTCAAAGGCGAGCGATTGTGACCATTCATTGTCCTTCGTTAACTTTTGCTTTGAACAACTTTTCCACAGAAACAGTGAGGTCAATTTGACATGCATGAATGATCCTAATGTCAGTTGTTCCAATGCCATTACCATAAAAGGTCGAAACCTTGAGAAATCTTCTTCCCAAGATCCGCTGAACAGATTTCAACAGTTTTCTTTACTATTGATTGCCGATTCCTAGACTGTCAAGTTTGCTCAAATGAAGTTCCCTGGGGATTCCAAAAAAAATTGTATATATACTTTATGTGTTTTACACAGGCTTATACTTATAAGGAAAAAACTTGGGAAAAAATATTCTCTGAAACCACAAGAGCTAGTGGTCTAATTTTGGTCAAGTAGCATAAGCTTATGGTCCTCCAGCAAGTTTTTTTCAAATGGTGACCCTGGGGGTCAAATCTGGCCCTGCCCCAAGGGTCACCGTTTTACATATGAGGAAAAATCCTTTAAAAGATATTTTCTATGGAGGCAGACCACCCACCTATTCCTGAGTACAACCAATACTGCAGTGTACTTCCTGCCATCCATAAAAAATCAACACTTTCTCACTAAGTTGAGCTCAATAGAGCAACTGAGCTTGACCTTAAAATTATAGTGGTCAATAACTTTGTTTATTTTATGTTTAGTTGTGCATTTGAACAAAATGGATTAATTAGGTAGTGTAATTATGCTACACTGTTTAGGCAAGACATTTGCATTCTTTAATAATGTAAATACCGATACAAATGTCTATTTATGGCAAAGTTACATGCTAATGGTATGCATAGGCATCCAGTCCAGGTAAAAATATTTTAGCCTATGTTCAGATTTCACCGAGATCCCTGGCAGGTACATAGCTACATGTACCTGGACGTAAACATTGCATAAAAAAGAAAATTAAAAAAAAGTTCAAAATTGCAATAAAAACATGGGTTGCCCTTCCTTATTGTAAGTGCATTTACTTAAATGGAAGTTGTGAAGTTGTTTGTATGGTATTTTGCCAAAGTTTGTTTTAAAAGTAAAAGGTTATATCTTTCCTTTATATAATATAGGGAGTGGTGGTGATGTGCAGTTCATATAGAGCTTTATGGCTTTTATAAATACTTGTCACAACACCACTGAGGAACAGACTCTCTCCAGATCACTGCCATCAGTTGATGCGAGTGATGATTGAAGGGCCTACACTAAATCAGTCCTTTGAATTTGACTCTGAAGTGTTGTAAATCAGAGAAGGCAAGGGTAATTTTCAAGGGTCAAGCTGTAGGTACTTCATTCATGTAGTCTGTGAATGAGTATTGAAAAATGTTTTGTTTAATATAGATTTTGAAATAATAAAAGCCAACAAAGCATATCTGCTATTATTAATTTTATTAACAAAACACATATAAGACCAAAGACAGTACGTAGTTATGTTTATATAAACTGTGTACATATAAAGTTCAATCGCTTTTTTAAAATTCTCTCATCCAATTGAAAGTTCTCTCACACAATTTTGACAAATGGAATGTTTCTCGCATTAGAAGTTTCAATCAAGATGATCCCTGGCTAACTAATTATTAATAAAAAATACATATTGTTTGAGAATATTTAAATGTTTATAGATATATTTTGCTATCTTCAGTTAATTGTGTTTCACAAATCAGAATCAAGCCTTAGTTATGTTATTGTTAATCTCTTGCCTATCTTGGGCCCTGGATTGGAAATCAGGGGCGTAGCCAGAGCCTTTTGGAGAATACGCCCTTGGGGAGGGTGCGGGAGGGGGTGTGTCCCCTCTGTTGCTGGTGGGTGTCCGGGCAAATTTTGAAATTTGAGTGTAATTTCGGAGGTTCGTGGCTTCATTTGAGCGAGATTTTGGAGGCTCATCTCCATTCATTAAAAATAGTGCCTCACCCACTACCCCACTTCAATTTTTATTGCTGATTTTAAAAAATAAGCACTTATTTTTTCACATTCGATTTTCTAGAGTACGCCCGGGCGTACATGAGTATGCCTGGCTACCCCCTGGAAATAAGTTAGTCTTTTCTATTCTATCTTTGTATAAGGCGCCTTGGTAGCTCAGTGCATCAAGTCTTGAGCTTAATTCCTCTAGCTCGCATTGCTTAGCTCCCTGACAAAGGCATGTTAGATGGGAAACATCATCTCATCTCCCTCTGAGCTGTCCTTATATATATATAACATAATAAGATGTTAATGGGACGTAAAACCCCATTTAATTCATTCATTGTAAATAAGTGATTATTTTTTTCAGAAATAGATGCAATCAGCATGATAAGGAATTATCTCCCTTGATTATCAAAAGTGTTTTAAATCGGGACCCGTTTTAAATCAATAAAATGTCCTTCTAGTTTCTCACATTTGTAACAGTTGTACATGTATGTAACACTGACATTCAGACAACCTCCAGCCTGTCAGAGGTGGATGGCCTGCATACTAATATTCTATAGGGTCTTACATTTGGGTATTCAGTAAGTAAACAGAGTGAATATGTATTTAAAAGCTGTTTGTACAACATTTGAATCAAATGTAAACAATTTAAGGAGTTTAAAAAATATCTTTTTTTTGGTTGATCAAGTTAAAGGGACACATGGCAATCTTGAAGTGTTTATCAAACACTGAAATTTGTGTCTCAGTTCATTTTAATACATGCATTCAGTACCACCTTGACTTTAAACCTACGTGCATATAATTTAATAAAATGTTGAGTTTTCATTTTTTTCATTCTACCATAGTTTAAATAAATTATTGGTACGATATTATTAACAGTTAATAATATACAAAAGCAGTTTGCTTTATACTATTCTTATAATTAATATTAATGATTGAACAATTGCAAGTTATGTTGAAGAACTAATGGGACGCACAAGTTTTTAAAAAATCAAGATTGCCCTGTGTACCTTTAAATTAAGAAAAAGAGAGAAAAATTGTCTTACGTGGGTTTAAGTTATATCAAAGGTTTTAAAGAGACACATGGCAGTCTTGAAATATTTATGAAGAATCAACATTATCACCTTGATTTATTAATACAGTATCATCTGCTTGCATTTAATTTAAGTTTGGAGTTTTCAGTTTTTAGCTCACTGGCCCATGGCGAAGTGTCCGTCGCCGTCTGTCCGTCCGTTAACATTTTCTTCAAACAACTTTCTGAAACCCCTTGACAGATTTTGACCAAATTTGGTCTGAAGCTTCATTATAAGGTCCTCTCTCAAGTTTGTTCAAATGGGGCTTATCAGTGTTATTTAAAAAAAATCTTCTTCTCCAAATCACAAGACCTAGAGGGCTGATATTTTGCATTTAGCATGGTCTTATGGTCCCCTATCAGGTTTGTTGACAGTTCAAATGATGACCCATATCTTCCCCCTGCAGGTTAGAAGGTTCTAGGCCCATTCTCCATATTTTATCTAGATGTAAATGGAGGATGAGCCTGGCATGTTCATCCCTGTTTGGTGCCATATATCCTTTATTATGTTATTGTGCCATAAAACCCCAATTCAATTCAGTTCTTTGGATTCTTCTATAAGCTTTAACTATATTATTGGTTCAATATAATCAACAAGTAGTAATATGCAGAAGCAATTTGCTTTGAATGATTCTCTCAGCTGTACAAGACTGGTGCTATTTTTAGCTGTCTTATGTAATGTCTGTGCAATATCTGCCTACGTACATATGTCCTATTTGTTTAAGTCTTCCATGAAGAAGCATTTTTATATTTTTAGAGTGAGTGCCAGGGGAGTGTTGTTAGGGCGCATCTTACTTACGAAGAAAGATATAATATACATTTTAAATCTTAAAGTCAGTTTACAATGGAATATGTTTTGGAAATTAATTGTTTGGTTATTATTTTTTCTAGTTCAAATGGAGGCAAGCTGACTTAAAATATGTATCAACGTCTGTTTTTTGTCTACATGAAATCTGCCTCGATTTTGTATTGCACTGACTTTCATTAAGATTAGTTTGTATGAAACCATCTTGCAAAGCAAAATGCAGAACACTTGTTCTGGGATACAATGTATTATTAATCAATAATTATTCCCCTGTAATTCCATTAGGCCTCTTCAATCGCTCTGTAACAGAGGTATCGACAACGTCAGCAGCCTCCTACACAATGGAAGCAAGCTCTTAAATACATTCTTTAGGGACAGAAATAGAAGTTTTATGGCTTTTACACAACTGAATGTTATTTCCCTAAAACAGTTATAACTAATAACTGTGCATAATGTTGTTTGCCACGAAAGAAGGATGATTTTTTAAAAATAAACAATCGAACTTGTTGAGCTGTAAATATGTATTTACATGTAGGACACACATGCTCTAAGGGACCGACCATTTTGATTTCTGTGGGGGGCCTGGGATTTTCCTTTCAGCCGGAATATTTTTTTTGCATTTCTTTAAAGCCGGGATTTTTATTTCGCCTAGTACACAGACCAGATTTTTTGGCCTGTCAACTTGAAAGCCAGTATATATTTTTTTTAAGTTTTATATTCGTAGAAAAAGAAGAGCTGTTGTAGATCTACTCAACTTCTGCGTCGACGTTGGTTTTCAGTTGTACGTTGGCCAAGTCCATTTATTTCAGCAACCACTGGTCAGTGAAACTTGAAATATGTCATCAGTACCACCAAGGACACTGGTAGACACATGTTCCATAACTCTGTATTGCATTTAAGCAAAAGCATGCCATTTTCTTACTTTGAACTTCTGGTTCAAGTTCTTTTCAAGACCATATATTTTAACAACTGGAAGTCGTACATCAATAAAACTTCGGTAAAGCTTAGAATATCAAGACAGGGTCTTCCACAGGCCAATTAAGCGAGTATTCCCCCTATTCTTTAATTCAAAATCTAATTTCCCCCTACTCCTTAATTAACCCCCTATTCTTCGATCTCTCTGCCCTATCCCTTAAAAACACCAATAAACCTGCAAAATGCATTATACCTGTCTATTAATAGCTCCTTGTAGGCTATACCTGTAACTCCATCACACACCCACCCCATAACATTCAAATTTAATTTCCCTTATCTCTTCAATAATTTCTGTGGAAGACCCTGCAAGGGAACTAGTAGACACATGTTCCATATTAACTCTGTATTGCATTTAAACAAAGTTATGTTCCTTTTTCGACTTCAAAATTCTGGTTAAAGTTTTTAGGCAAGTCCTTGTATTTCAGTGAGTGATGTTAATTATTAATACAACTTCAGTAAAGCATGGATGCTAGTAGAAATGAAAAGAAGAAGAAGTTTTATTATTAAAAACGTATTCATCCACATCTTTACATCGATTGCCTGTAATGAGACAGGAATAGGTGGGTGTTTCAATAAAAACAAAAAAGCAACTAAAAATAGACTTAGCGTGATAAATTATCTGGCATGGAACTTTAGAGCCTTATTTGTCATATTGTCATCTCGGTAGCTGTTATTAAAATGTTGGCTTGAGTTATCGGAAAGGCTGCCATATGTCACCATTTAAAATTACTGCAGTTTGGTACATGCCAATTTCAGCATTCCTTATCTTAGTAGTGAAAGGCAAATTCAGTAATTTCATTTCTAAATTATTAACAGTAAATTTGGAAGGTCCTGTCAAGCCTGTCAAGGTAAGGAAGCACAGGTCAGATGTAGTTATCATCCAATTGAATTCTACCATAAAATGATATTGGACAAAACAAAATCCTTCATGCCCTGAAGCCAAAAGCTAAAAGTCGGAGCCACTTTGATAATTTCATCGCATTTTGCACCATTGGCGATGCCTAGAGGGGACCCTGAGGCTCTGCATAGATTGAAGGAATATATGTTGGCAGGATCCAATTGCCCCTGGATATGGCACTGGAATTGTGTTTTCGTCATTTTCCATCACATAGGCAATGTATGACGCCGACCACCATCAATTATGACCACCTACTTATTCCTGGGTAGAATCAGTACTGTATACCTCCCACCAATCGACCTTTTCTCTCTTACAGGGATTCAAACTCGCAGCAGTGAAAGGCGAGACGGTTTCAAATTCAGTCTTTAACCTCTCAACGATGAAAACGCTTTGAGATGCCCTAATGGCCTATGCAGTTTTACTGCCCCTACATACATCTGAAAAATTAAGTCCCTTTAGGTATGAAAGCACCAATTATTTTCCCCATAGACACCAATGTTAAAGTGTCACATATTAATGATTTGCTGCAAATTCAACTCAAGTATTGATAATGCAGCAGTGTAATGTTCATATAGAAAACTATTTTTCCACTTGAAAAATCACCAGAAAACGTGGGGTCACAAGACATGTAAGAAAGTTCTTGTTTGTTTACTAAACAGGTCAAGGGTACAGCTGTTTTTATTGATCGACTGTTTTCATTGCTGACAAAGTGTAAGCATAGAGTCGAAATTTCTAAAATGTTCATCAGTGATCCAGTAAAACCTATTAATACGCTTCTTATACATATAACCACAAAATTGAATAGAAATGGGCAGTTTTCCCCTACTTATAATGCCCATTTCCATCGAAAAAGGAGGGATTACTTTTTATTATAGGAACTACATTCGACAACACCTCGGAGGTTTACATGTAATTGGTGTTGGTAAACCTTTATGCACCTATCAATATTTTGCCCCAGGGGGGGGGGGCGGCGGGCATACAGGGGACTTTAGACAAGAAGACGGTCCCCGATAGGCGGGAGTTTGACACGCCAAATTATTCCGGGTCCCGGGAAATAGACTGGCCGGATTCTACGACTCGGTACCCGGGATTTAGACAAACCATTTGTATTAACAAAATGGCGGAAATTTTGAAAAAAATGGAAGCGTTTAAATCACATTTTTCTGTCCAAGACATGTGTGATTGGGTTGGGGTAATATCCCCAGACCTGTCTAAGATATTTAAAGGTATACAGGAAATGTTCTTATTCATTTCTGTTGACGTATATGTATTTTCTTCTATTGTCGTGTGTTTTCGCGATGACCTTCACGGTCCCAATCAAAGGAAGATAGACGAATTTGTTACGAAAATAGAAAAAATGTTTTTAAGCCTTATGTAATTGATTTCCAAAAATATGTAGGTTTAAATATAAAAAGTAAATAAATTCATTTCATATAAAATGTAGACCCACTCATTGGCCACATTATTTGGATTTAATACTCTCCTTGTACATTTTGGTTATTTCATAGAAATATTAAAAACATAATGTTCATGCGATATTAAAGTTGTGTGTGCTGTGTTTTCGATATTGTATGCTAAATAAACTTCATATTTGTAGGCAGTGTATTAAACTGTAAATAACATTTATATAAGAATAAATCACTTTTTTCCTTTTTTGGTACATCTTTTTAATATGCTGCAACAGTTAATGTTATATCAAAAAAGGTAATTAATTGTGAACTCATAAATTGTATACCAGCAAATTTAATCTTTCAGTACTGTATGCTGTGGTGATGGTGTAATAAAAATAATGAAAATATTCTATGTTTCAAGCAACCCTACGGCCTATGCCTACCTTCTTAACAAAAATGTCCAGGACCCAAATTAAATAGAGGATAATTGTTGCTTTTTGTTGATTATCGAGTTTTAATTCACCGAGTGAGCACCAAAATAGGGGAGGCACTTAGATTCGCACCTGTCTATATGTCAATTGCATTTTTTTGGTGACAAAAGGGCACATGTGATCCATGAACGCAGCTTCAAGTTTTATCTGTTGTGCACCGAGATCTCTTACTAAAGGGGGCCATCACTTTCAGAATACTAAAGTATTAAATTGATGCTAGGTTTTTCTCCATAAACCATTGGTTAAACTGTCGAATTGCTGACATTGTTTTGGCTGATTTGTAGCCAGTTCATGGTGGAATAATGCTAAACTGGCAATATTGGCGCTAGCTTGCTTCACCCCCGGGGCATTTGATTCACAATTTAAGCATCTCCCACTATGGGGATTTAGACAAAATTATTGGCTCTAGGGTGGGGAATTAGACCCCAAAAAGAAAGGATTGTCTAATTCCCCTGGGTCTGCCCGCCGCCCCCCCCCCCTGGGGCAAAATATTGATAGGTGCATTAGTGCAATGAGCGTTAAGTCAGATTTCCATTTTGAACGACCCTCATACCTTAATGTTGACAGTTTGCCAAAAATGTTTTCTGTGCAATAGCTGCATGAATTAGACTTGAATCAGGTACTGTCTGGATCCAGTACAATCCGGATCTAGTACAATGTAGATCTAGTACAATCCAGATCTAGTTCAATCCAGATCTAGTAAAACCTGGTTCCAGTACAATCCGGATCAAAGTAGAATAATCTGGACCAGTCTGCTTCGTCTCTATCAGTTTGTCAATGCTTGATGGGGATTGATAGTTTCAAGCTGTCAGTCAAGCTTATATGAGCCAAGTCAAGGGACATTATTTTTTTACACCTGTAAGAAAAGCACCTATTGTCGGGCAAATGTATGTAAATTAAAAATACCCAGTGGGCATAACAAATGTTTGTGGGAACATGACCGATGGACAGTGCAGGGGATTGCTAGTTCCAAGCTGTCAATCCAGATCATGTACACGCTTATCCAATCAAAAGTACATCAGTTGTTTATCTCTTAAAGGGACACACGGCAATCTTGATTTTTTGAAAACTCGCGGCGTCCCGTTAGTTTTTCTAAATAACATGCATTATTTCAGTCATTAATAATAATAATAAGAATTGTACAAATCAAATTGTCTTTGTATTATACTGACTTTTGATAATACTGCACCATTAATATATTTAATAAAACTGAAATAGAAAATTGAAACGTAAAATTTTATTTAATGATATGCAAGCAGGTTTATAGTTAAAATGTTACTTAATAAATAAGTAAAGATGAGAAACTGATCCTTGATAAAAACTTCAAGATTGCCATGTGTCCCTTTAAACAAAGTAACATGTCTCATAATGTATAGTTTAACCAAAGCTTACATCTAATGAGCATCAAGAGATTGTACACCAGGTTCTGAATATGAACGAAACTTCTGATTGTATGTGACTTTTGATCATCTAGTTCATAGTTATTATGATTTTGCAGACACCAGGTTCCTCCGATTCTGCTACCACACTGTACGTAACTAAGGGTAGTTAACAACAAGTTGATTCAGTTAATCTACCCATCCAGTTGTCTCACTGGCTGACAAACGATTTTTTCCACCCTTTTTGGGAATGATACCAGTTCCTGTTAAATTGGGAAAATTTGTGTTAATTTGCCTTAAATTGGAAATTTTTCACTATCGAACAAAAGCATCAACAAATATGGCCGCCGTTATTAAAAATAGAAAAATCTTTAAACGACTTTCTCTCATAAACTGATGGGTATATTTTGAGGAAACTTCACAGGAAGCATCCTTGCGTAATCCTCTCTCAGATTATTACAAATCGTCCCTTTAAACAACTTCTCATGAACTGCTGGGTAGATTTTGACGAAACTTCCCAGGTTGCATTCTTCACTGGGCCTCAGATTAAAACAAATCATCCCAATCCGTCAACAAATTTGGTCGCTGTTACTGAAAAATAGAAAAGACGACTTCTTCTTATGAACTGCTGTGTAGAATTTGATGACACTTCACAGCAAGCATCCTTGCATGGCACTCTTGTCAGATTTATACAAATCGTCCCGATAAGTCAACAAATTGTAACAACCGCCATTACTAAAAATAGAACATTTTAAACAACACCTTCTCATGAACTGCTGGGTATAAAACTTTACAAAAGCATCCTTGCTTGGTTCTCTCTCAGGTTTATACAAATCGTTCCGATCCATCAATAAATTTGGCCGTCATTACTAAAAAAAGAAAAATCTTTAAACAAGTTCTTCTCATGAACCAATGGCCCACTTGTGGTTTTGTTTTCTCATAAAAAAAACTTAGTGCATAGGTTCACTTTTTTAGCTCTACTGATCAGAGATCAGCAGAGCTTATGCCGTGGTGCGGCGTCCGTCGTCCGTCTGTCTGTCCGTCTGTCTGTCAGTAAACTTTTTTTTGTAGCGACTTCTCCTCTGAAACTACTGAATGGATTTTCATGAAACTTTACAGAAATGTTGCCCATGAAGTCTAGTTGCTCCTAGCAAAAATTCATGTTGATGTGAAATCCAAGATGGCCGCCAGATCTAAAAATAGGTTTTTAAAAAACAAGTTTGTAGCGACTTCTTTTTGAAAACTATAAGTGATATTGATATAGGACTTTTTCTAAAATGATCAGCATGACATGATGTTGGTCCTTGTCGAAAATCGTTTTGATTCGACGTTAAACATGGCTGCCAGTGGCCATCTTTGTTTACATAGAGTTATATAATGAAAACTTGTAGCAACTACTCCTCTGAAACTACTTGACGGATTTTCATGAAACTTCACAGGAATGTTGCTCTTGATGTCTAATTGATCCTAGCAAAATTTCAGGTCGGCCGGAAATTCAAGATGGCCGCCACGGCTAAAAATAGATTTTTAAAAAAGAAGTTTGTAGCGACTACATCTTGAAAACTATAAGTGATATTGATATGGGACTTTTTGTAAAATGATCAGCATGACATGATGGTTCTAAGAGTCAAACATTATTTTGATTCGACGTTAAACATGGCTGCCAGTGGCCATCTTTGTTTACATAGAGTTATATGATGAAAACTTGTAGCGACTACTCCTCTGAAACTACTTGACGGATTTTCATGAAACTTCACAGGAATGTTGCTCTTGATGTCTAATTGATCCTAGCAAAATTTCAGGTCGCCCGGAAATTCAAGATGGCTGCCATGGCTAAAAATAGATTTTCAAAATACAAGTTTGTAGCGACTACTATTTGAAAACTATAGGTGATATTGATATTGGACTTTTTGTAAAATGATCAGCATGACATGATGTTGGTCCTTGTCAAAAATTGTTTTGATTCAACTTTAAACATGGCTGCAGCCATCTTTGTTTACATAGAGTTATATAGTAAAAACTTGTAGCGACTAATCCTTTGAAACTACTCGGCAGATTTTCATGAAACTTTACAGGAATGTTGCTCTTAATGTTTAATTGATCCTAGCAAAATTTCAGATCGGCCAGAAATTCAAGATGGCCGCCACAGCTAAAATTAGATTTTTTAAAAAAGAAGTTTGTAGCGACTACGTCTTGAAAACTATAAGTGATATTGATATGGGACTTTTTGTAAAATGGTTGGTTATCAGAGTCAAACATTATTTTGATTCGACGTTAAACATGGCTGTCAGCGGCCATCTTTGTTTACATAGAGTTATATAATGAAAAACTTGTAGCGACTATTCCTGTGAAACTACTTGACGGATTTTCATGAAACTTCACAGGAATGTTGCTCTTGATGTCTAATTGATCCTAGCAAAATTTCAGGTCGGCCGGAAATTCAAGATGGCCGCCACGGCTAAAAATAATTTTTCAAAAAACAAGTTTGTAGCGTCTACTTCCTGAAATCAAAATCAATCAGTAGAGCTTCAAGGTCATATACCTCTTGTTTTTAAAACTTGTTTAAATGTATGTTAATCATTCTTTTTTTACTTCTTTATTTTGCTCAAACTGTCTTGGCAGTGCACCGTTAACGGTCAAACACATCTTATTGGAATGTGTAGACTTTGATCCTATGCGTCAAAGGTACTACAATGTTAATACAATGAAAGAGTTATTTGATACTGTAGATTTTGGTCTTGTTTTAGATTTCCTAAAAGAGATCAGACTATATAAATCATTATAATGTGTTCTTATATATATTTACTTGTTTATATACCCGTTGACGGGCATTTGTTGATTTACATACATCATTTATATTACACCTTATCATCCCTTATTTTTTAATAGTTTTATCTTTATATATTTACATTAATTTTTAATTCATACTTCATTTCTTAATTTTTCATCAATTTTTGCGCACAATATGACCTATTTATGTGTCAACGTGCCGTAAAACAACATTCATTCATTCCTCTTTAGCCAGTAGAACAGGCCCTCTTGTTTACTTTGACAAACTAGTTTCGACGACCTTAGTGAAAATAACTGTGAAATACTTGTGAAATAAAAGTTATTTCTGTAAAGTTAAGGAAAACATTCCCTGATAGAATAAATTGGCAGTTATGTTTAGTTTGAACATGGTAAAGATAACAGCCCTACTCCCTCACCCTCCCTCATGTATATCCATGACTAGGCACTCGTGCATATCCCTGACAACGAACATGTTTCTTCTCAAGTTGTTTATCAGTCACCCCAATGTTGAGTTATCCTAGTCATTTCAAAATTGTGTAATTATTTTAACTCAGGTTCTGCGAGACTCGCAGACGATGTTAAGTCGTATGGAGCATCGTGGAGCGTGTGGATGTGACAACGACAGTGGAGACGGGGCTGGTGTTTTGACTGGTATACCGCATAAACTGTACACGAGGATTATGAGGTAAAGTTCACTGCCATGTCTTACCCTGTTCTTAAACAGTATAAAATATTTCCGATTGGTTTATTATGTGAGAGATCAAAACTTGGTAATTGGGAAAAAAATATTGAAACCGAGGGAGAATGACCTTTCAAATATCTTAGACATGGCAATTGACACTTCGCAACATTTTGACGTCGGAAAAATGCAGAACTTTTATTATATTTTTCTTGATTTCTTTATGAGTTCGCATTTTTTTTTTTCATAAATGAATGCCCAAACACATCTTAGTCAAAACTGTATAATTATAAAAGAAAACCAATATCTAAATTCTGTTCTTCCCCAAATTGAAGACTTTGTTGGTTCTGCCACATACTGAAAGCGAAGAATCCCTTTTGATTTTAAATCTTCATTTGTCCATAATTTATTTTGAAAACATTCAAATTTGAAGCATAAACAGAAGAAAAAGTAGTTTTTAGCTCGACTGATCAGAGATCTAGTCTGTCCGTCTGTCTGTCCGTGAACTTTTTTTTGTAGCGACTACTCCTCTAAAACTACTGAATGGATTTTCATGAAACTTTGCAGAAATGTTGCCCATGAAGTCTAGTTGATCCTAGCAAAAATTCATGTTGATGTGAAATCCAAGATGGCCGCCAAATCTTAAAATAGGTTTTTAAAAAACAAGTTTGTAGCGACTACTTCTTGAAAACTATAAGTGATATTGATATGGGACTTTTTTTAAAATGATCAGCATGACATGATGGTTATCAGAGTCAAACAATATTTTGATTCGACGTTAAACATGGCTGCCAGCGGCCATCTTTGTTTACATAGAGTTATATAATGAAAACTTGTAGCGACTACTCCTCTGAAACTACTTGACGGATTTTCATGAAACTTCACAGGAATGTCTAATTGATCTTAGCAAAATTTCAGGTCGGCCAGAAATTCAAGATGGCCGCCATGGCTTAAAATAAATTTTCAAAAAACAAGTCTGTAGCGACTACTTCCTGAAATCAAAATCAATCAGTAGAGCTTCAAGGTCATTGACCTCTTGTTTAATAAGCCAGTAACGAGTCTGATAACATTGCGTAGGTACCTACCCAAAAGAAAATCTTTACAACACGTGTGTGTGTGTGTGTGTATTTCTAAGAATTATAGTCCGTCCGCCTACGACAGGCGTCCTACCCGACGATTATAGGCACAATGGAGTCTGGACTTTTATCTGTGTGTTTGTGGGTGATGTAATGATATGTCTACTTGAAGCAGCGAACTCAATGGTTTCTTTATAGTGCTGCCACACTGGAATACCACACCGTAGTAGACGTGATACCCCAGTCACATTATTCTGACACTGGTCAATCAGTCAGCACTTTACTGGGCCATACTTAAAAATACATTTGTTTCCTGACCCAGGATTCCTGACCCAGGATTTTGTAAGTGTGTAGGTACATGTAGGTAGGTAGGTGATTTTTTTTTGTCTGAAGACAGTAAAAACCTTAAGAAATGAAAGAAAAATATACTAAAGATGGTAAAAAAAAAATATATGGTAAAGAATTGCTATAAAGAGTTTTGATGGGTAGGTAGGCAGGGTTCCCATGGGTCCTTGAAAGTACTTGAATTTGAAAAAAAATAATTCAAGGCCTGGAAAGTGCTTGAAAATCGGATAAGGTACTTGAAAGTCCTTAAATTCTGGATTTTTGCTGTTCATCTAAAAAATGCCTATTGCTTGTGCGGTTCTAGAATATTTGTTGCTGTTTTTGATATGCCAACAGTCAACATCCATACTTCAGATGGCATAAACCATGTCGCTTGCGCGAATATTAGTCCTTGAATTTTGGAAAAAAGTTCCTTGAAAAGTCCTTGAATTTGGCCTTCCAATAAGGGTGGGAACCCTGGGTAGGGAAACTGGCAAACCAACAGTTTTTTATGGACAACCCTACCCTTAATCACATTTTCTAAAGGTCTTGTTTGCCATTTCTGTGTCTTCTTCCATTATCGAAAGGATATATATATGTTTTCAGTGAAAAAGGTGTGGCACTGCCTGGGGAGGGGAAGTATGCTACTGGCATGATGTTTATAACTAAGGATGAACAACAAGAAGTGCAGGACAACTTTACGAAGATGGCCACAGACTTTGACCTCAAGGTACGCTTAATCACATTGTTTCAACTTTTGACAAGCAAAGACGCATTATTCAGAAAATGTCTTGTTTGCATTGTTTTTAATCATATTTGACAATTTCGCAGAAACCATGCTTTGAAAAAAGCAGAAGACAAACATTATGGCATTTATATCAAGTTTAAGATAAGATGATAATGGTAATTTCCTAGAAAATGAAGAAAAAAACGGAGGAAAAATATGCATGGTAGTTTCTTTCTTTTAACATACAAAATATTTCATAATTTAATGTTTACGAGTGTTGACAGCCAGCATGAATCTAAGTCAGCAAATTTGCATAATATGTCATTTTTGAAAGTACATTACTTGTCAGTGTGCACCAGTAATTGGGTTACTGGGTAAATACGTTGTACCTATCAACTTCTGTGCCAAGACAGATCTTCATATTCCCAAACTCCTTTGTGATACTGGGGAAATGATTTTTAAGGCCAGTTATCTTCTGTAGAATAACTCGGTAATAATTGAGGGATAACCAACAAATCAGCATACATGTTATATATATGCTTATGCCCCCTTTACATAGAAGGAGATCGTTGAGCGATACAAAATTGGCCCGATCTCTCTACGATCTCCTAAAACCTCGAACAAGTCGCTTCTGTGTTCATTGAGCGATCAAAAATTCAATTTTCGGCAACTTTAATGGCGATCTATAGAAATCATTGAGCGACCTTGGCGATCATTGAGCGCTCATTGAAAGATCGCTGAGAGATCATTGGGAGACCGATGAGATCGTTGAGCGCTCCTTGAGCGTTCATTGGGAGATCGCTTACCTTGGTGATCGATCTCCTCATAGTTTTGGACTGGGTCAAAACTATGAGGAGACCGTGGCGACTGTAGAGATCACTGGAGAATCATTGAGAGATCATTGCGATATGTTGGCGATCACAGGGCGTTCATTGAAAGTTCGTCAAGAGATCTGGCAAATTTTTGATCGCTCAACGATCGCCACCTCTGTATAAAGGGGGTATTAGATGATCAGGGCATACTGTCTACGATGCTTCAAATCGGGGTTCAAATCTTCTTCCTTGATGAATAATTAACAGTTGAACATAATAGATGAACTAACCTACATGTACAGTATTGATTGAATGTGTTCTTAGTTAAGGTCAACTGTTTGTCAGTTGATTTCGTTTGTTCGTTCTTTCGGTCCCGTGTGGCTCCGGTCAAGAGGACAAAGATTTGGTACCACTGCCTAATTGTTTTAGACCATGAGAGGCGACTTATTGGATTTTAACAGTTTGAGTTGCAGTAACACTGTTTCTCCAGCAGTTGTATATTCCTGAATCCATCCCTCATGTTTATCTTGATGTAAGGGAGGCTTGGATCCAGAAAGTTCATGTACATCCTGCTGACATATAATTGATATTGTGTTGCCATAATCAGCTAGGCAAGACACTTAGGGATTGCTTTGTCCATCGCCATGCCTCGTCTGTCGTCATAATTATCCATCGTAACAAGAAGCTTATAATTCCTGTAACAGTTTCATTTCTTTGTATTTTTAATCATCTAGAAATTCTTAATTCTAGAATAAGCCCTATGCAGGCGACACCTGTACATGTTCTAGGGAGCATCCAATTAAGATACTGTGCAAGTGACACGTATAAGTGCTCTAAAGAGCCCCAGTTAAGATAATGTGCAGATGACATGTGTACGTGTTCTAGAGAGCATCCAATTAAGCTACTGTGTAGGTGACACATGTACATGTTCTATAGAGCATCCAATTAAGATACTGTGTAGGTGACACGTGTACATGTTCTAGAGAGCACCCAATTAATTTACTATGCATGTGACATGTGTACGTGTTCCAGAGAGCGTCCAATTAAGATACTGTGTTTTTGACACGCGTAGAGAGCACCCAATTAAGATACTGTTGAGGCAACACGTTCACTTGTTCTAGAGAGCATCTAATTAAGATACTGTGCATGTAACATGTGTAAGTGCTCTTGAGAGCCCCCAATTAAAATACTGTGCATGTGACATGTGTACATGTTCTAGAGAGCACCCAATTAAGATGCTGTGCAGGTGACACTTGCACATGCTCTAGAGAGCCCCCAATTAAGATACTGTGCAGGTGACACATGCTCTAGAGAGCCCCCAATTAAGATACAGTGCAGGTGACAGGTGCACATGTTCTAGAGAGACCCCAATTAAGATACTCGCAGGTGACATGTGCATGTGTTTTAGAGAGCACCCAATTAAGATACTGTGCAGGTGACACGTGAACATGCTCTAGAGAGTCCCCAATTAAGATTCTGTGCAGGTGACACATGCATGTGTTCTAGAGAGCACCCAGTTAAGATACAGTGCAGGTGACACGTGCACGTGCTCTAGAGAGCCCCAAATTAAGATACTGTGTGGGTGAGACGTGCACATGCTCTAGAGAGCCCTAATTAAGATATTGTGCAGGTGACACGTGCACGTGCTCTATAGAGCCCCCAATAAAGATACTGTGCAGGTGAGATGTGCACATGCTCTAGAGAGCCCTAATTAAGATACTGCGCGGGTGAGACGTGCACATGCTCTAGAGAGCCCCCAGTTAAGATACTGTGCATGTGAGACGTGCACATGCTCTAAAGAGCACCCAATTAAGATACTGTGCAGGTGACACGTGCACATGCTCTAGAGAGCCCCCAATAAAGATACTGTGCAGGTGAGACGTGCACATGCTCTAGAGAGCACCCAATTAAGATACTGTACGGGTGACATGTGCACATGCTCTATTAGCCCCCAATTAAGATACTGTGTGGGTGAGACGTGCACATGCTCTAGAGAGCCCCAGTTAAGATACTGTGCGGGTGACACATGCACATGCTCTGGAGAGCACCCAATTAAGATACTGTGCGGGTGAGACGTGCACATGCTCT
The DNA here is from genome assembly GCA_037043455.1 of Cyrtodaria siliqua. NCBI lineage: Eukaryota > Metazoa > Mollusca > Bivalvia > Adapedonta > Hiatellidae > Cyrtodaria > Cyrtodaria siliqua. Next base: position 394,913 of record JAWPHD010000662.1, on the reverse strand, counting down.
AGAGAGCCCCCAATTAAGATACTGTGCAGGTGACACGTGCACATGCTCTAGAGAGCACCCAATTAAGATACTGTGTGGGTGAGACGTGCATATGCTCTGGAGAGCCCCCCAATTAAGATACTGTGCAGGTGACACGTGCTAATGCTCTAGAGAGCCCCTAATTAAAATACTGTGCAGGTGACACGTGCACATGCTCTAGAGAGCACCCAATTAAGATACTGTGTGGGTGAGACGTGCACATGCTCTAGAGAGCCCCCAATTAAGATACTGTGCGGGTGACACGTGCACATGCTCTAGAGAGCCCCCAATTAAGATAATGTGCGGGTGAGACGTGCACATGCTCTAGAGAGCACCCAATTAAGATACTGTGCGGGTGAGATGTGCACATGCTCTAGAGAGCCCCCAATTAAGATACTGTGCAGGTGAGACGTGCACATGCTCTAGAGAGCCCTCAATTAAGATACTGTGCGGGTGTGACGTGCATGTGCTCTAGAGAGCCCCCAATTAAGATACTGTGCGGGTGCGACGTGCACGTGCTCTAGAGAGCCCCCAATTAAGATACTATGCGGGTGAGACGTGCACGTGCTCTAGAGAGCCCCCAATTAAGATACTGTGCGGGTGAGACGTGCACATGCTCTAGAGAGCCCCCAATTAAGATACTGTGCGGGTGAGACGTGCACATGCTCTAGAGAGCCCCCAATTAAGATACAGTGGGGGGTGAGACATGCACATGCTCTAGAGAGCCCCCAATTAAGATACTGTGTGGGTGAGACGTGCACATGCTCTAGAGAGCCCCCAGTTAAGATACTGTGCGGGTGAGACATGCACATGCTCTAGAGAGTCCCCAATTAAGATACTGTGCGGGTGAGACGTCCACATTCTCTAGAGAGCCCCCAATTAAGATACTGTGCGGGTGAGACGTTCACATGCTCTAGAGAGCACCAATTAAGATACTGTACGGGTGACACGTGCACATGCTCTAGAGAGCACCCAATTAAGATACTGTGCGGTTGCGACGTGCACATGCTCTAGAGAGTACCCAATTAAGATACTGTGCGGGTGACACGTGCACATGCTCTAGAGAGCCCCCAATTAAGATACTGTGCAGGTGACATGTGCGCATGCTCTAGAGAGCACCCAATTAAGATACTGTGCAGGTGACACGTGCACATGCTCTAGAGAGCACCCAATTAAGATACTGTGCGGGTGAGACGTGCACATGCTTTAGAGAGCCCCCAATTAAGATACTGTACGGGTGACACATGCACATGCTCTAGAGAGCGCCCAATTAAGATACTGTGCAGGTGACACGTGCACATGCTCTAGAGAGCACCCAATTAAGATACTGTGCGGGTGAGACGTGCACATGCTCTAGAGAGCCCCCAATTAAGATACTGTGTGGGTGAGACGTGCACATGCTCTAGAGAGCACCCAATTAAAATACTTTGTTGGTGAGATGTGCACGTGCTCTAGAGAGCGCACAATTAAGATACTGTACGGGTGACAGGTGCATGTGTTCTAGAGAGCACCCAATTAAGGGACTGTGGATGTGATAGGTGCACGTGTTCTAGAGAGTCCCCAATTAATGTATTGTGCATGTGACAGGTGCATGTGTTCTAGAGAGCACCCAATTAAGGGACTGTGGATGTGACAGGTGCATGTGTTTTAGAGAGACCCAATTAAGATACTTTTATTCTAATCCTATTAACTGTTTACTGTATCAAAATATATGCTAAATATATTTAAACCAATTAAGATATACATGCAAAAATAAATAAGTTTAAACCAATTCAGATACACATAATGTATGTGAAATAACATTGTAAATGATGCTTCATGTTCCCTGCCGCAGGTGATAGGCTGGAGAGACGTAGACGTTGATGACAAGTTTCTAGGTCGGGTCGCAAAAGGTCAGGAACCGCATATTCTACAGGTGGGTTTTATAAACTTTGTTTTTGCTCTCTTAAATAGCTTGTCATACTTACATCTTAGATGATGTTTGTGCTTTAATGCTTTTGAAATAATTGATGCTTGTTTCAAACTTTATTTTGGCAGCAACTTCCCTGCACACAGGGTTCTCTCTAGAATTTTGGAATAGTCTAGTGTTCAGTCATCAAAAACAGGCAAAATCTCTTCAATTTTCCTGGATGTCAAGAATTTGCAAGATTATGATTTGTGGATTGTTTTGAAATCCGTCAGTTTGAGGCAAAACTGCAATTTGGTATACAACCCTGAAATGGCCTAGGTAGAACCCTGTAACCCCAACACAAACTTCATAAATTATTTTTAATTAAAAATTATTTTATATAGTTGTATTCACCTTCAAATATTATTCAGGAATTGTATCACATGTAATTACTTTTCACAAAACCTAATATTTAAGCAGAGATATAATTGTTGGCTTAAAATCTAGAAAGAAATATAAAAAAATATTGTGTGAAATTATTGACCTCCTGCTCGGCTGCCTGAGATGTGCAATATCTTATGAGGGCATAATCCGAGCCTTCACTGACCCAAAAAGCCCTTTTTTTTTTAAATATCAGAATTGTAAAAAGGACTGGTAAGGTCTGAGAAGGCTCGGATTCCTGAGGGTGTTGCCCAAGGGAGGCATTCCATGTCTCGGGATGGTAAATATTCATGTCACCCCAGCAGGCATTCGGTCATTTGACCTCCTGCTTGGCTGCCTGAGATATCCTATATCTCCTTGCCTTAGGGGAACATTACATGTCTCGTGGGGGTAATAAATATTCATGTCATCCCAGCAGGCGGTCTGTTATTGTAATCTGTTTACTTAGATGCTGTGTTGATTTTCATGATTGTGTGTGTGTGTGGCTAAATGATAATTTTTTACAGACGCAAATTTTCATCACCTAGAATTGTCCTAATGACAAACAGGGGGGATGCTCGTTCACCATGCAGATTAACTAATGTGTTTCTAGGCAACCAGACGAGTTTTGAAACATAGGTTTGTTGTGGTTTAAGTTGAAACATGTTTTTTGATAATGTATGTTTATGTCAATTTAATATTAAACAGTCTTCTTCGATAAATTTATGACCACAAAAGCATGATGTTTATCAAATTGCAAAGCCACATCCGTGAGATAAAGTTTTAAAAGTGTTAGAATATGCTTTTTATATGAATGCAATGTAAACTGAATGTTCTTTAACAGTAAATGAAGTTAGTGTATTTGAAAAAAATTAAATTTTAAATAATTTCGATGTTTATCGCACCGTTTTTCGGGATGTATTATGGTGTGTGGTTGTCTGTCTGTCCATAAACAATTTTCATTTTCCACGATCAACTTGGGAAGCATAGCTACCCACATTACTGAAACTTCATATGTACATTGCCCTTTATGGCAGGAGGAACCCTATTGTATTTCGGGTTGCCATGATGCCCTTTATTGTATTTCGGGTTGCCATGATGCCCTTTATGGCAGGAGGAACCCTATTGTATTTCGGGTTGCCATGACCTTATTCGGAAATATGAATTTGGTGCTTAATCTTATATTGAAATACGCATTCCTCCTCTGACATCAGAACAATAACACCCACACTCATGAAACTTCATAGGTACATTGCCTTTGGTGAGAGGCGGAACCCTATGATTTTTGGGGTTAGTAGGTTGAAGGTCAAGGTCACTGTGACCTCATATGGACATATACATCTCACACGATAACTCCGGAATAAATAGTGCCTTTTGTCTCTTTTTTTTTCATCAGTAGGTCTAAGGTAAAGGTTATATTGACCTGACACCTAGGAAATGTGTTTCACATAAAAAATGTTAGCAGACGGGCGTATCATTCCCTGTAAGGTGGCGCTCTTGTAAATATATTTTCCCAAACATGTGCAGCATAGGTGACAATTTATTTATTAGAATTTGAAGGATAACATTGTTTATATACAGTCACATGGCTATATTTTATTGCAAAAGAAAAGGGCTCAGTTTTTTTCAGGATAATGGTATAAACATATTTATTATGACAAAGTTAGATTTGTGTTTTAATTCATGAAGTACGAGTTTATTCAAAGTACTGCTTCTGAATCGCTAATCTCTTAACCACCACACATCATGATTTTGTAATTGGAATTATACATAGTAGGTATGAGAGATTGAAATATAAACTATATTGTAGACATTCTAACCATTGTAACGAGGATGAGTTTATTAAATTTCTACTGATACTTTATTCATGTTACAGGTTTTTGTGACTGGTAGCGATGATGAGGCAGAGTTCACAAGAGAGGTAATGCTATATTAATATTATGCTTCAAATCAACATATAGAGAAAAATAAAAATCATGCTTGTGAGATAAAGTTATCCAGTGTAACATGTATTCTCTCTTATTGTAAACTTCTCACTGCTGTGGGTTCGAATCCCACTGGGAAGTGAGGAAGTGTCAATTCTTACAGATGGTGGGAGGTGTACAGTACTGGCTCTACCCAGGAAAAGTGGGTGGTCTGCCTCCACCACAAAATATCGACCGTCATATATAACCTTGCATGTGTTGAAAATGACGTAAAATGCCATACAAAATCTATTTCCAAACTAAAGAAATTTGAAACCGATGGCAATGAGCATGATATCGCTGTTGCATCTAATTTATATCTCCTTTATTTATATGTAGTTAAACCAGTTTTGCATTCGCCCCTAAACATGTTGGGTCAGTGACCTGTGGGGTAGGTGACAAATAGGCTACACAATTAATTATATGGGTGTCAGAGGTAATGTCTTCCTGGGGTAGAATGTCTTGTTACTGTCTTCCTGGGGTAGAAGGTCTTATTATGTCTTCCTGGGGTAGAATGTCTTATTACTGTCTTCCTGGGTTAGAATGTCTTATTACTGCCTTCAAGGGGTAGACTGTCTTGTTACTGTCTTCCTGGGGTAGAATGTCTTGTTATCATCTTCCTGGGTTAGAATGACTTATTAATGTCTTCCTGGGGTAGAATGACTTATTAATGTCTTCCTGGGGTAGAATGTCTTATTAATGTCTTCCTGGTGTAGAATGTCTTATTAATGTCTTCCTGGTGTAGAATGTCTTACTAATGTCTTCCTGGGGTAGAAAGTCTTATTAATGTCTTCCTGGTGTAGAATGTCTTATTATTGTCTTCCTGGAGTAGAATGTCTTAATGTCTTCCTGGGGTAGAATGACTTATTAATGTCTTCCTGGTGTAGAATGTCTTATTAATGTCTTCCTGGTGTAGAATGTCTTATTAATGTCTTCCTGGTGTAGAAAGTCTTGTTAATGTCTTCCTGGGGTAGAATGTCTTATTAATGTCTTCCTGTTGTAGAATGTCTTGTTAATGTCTTCCTGGGGTAGAATGTCTTATTAATGTCTTCCTGGTGTAGAATGACTTATTAATGTCTTCCTGGGGTAGAATGACTTATTAATGTCTTCCTGGTGTAGAATGTCTTATTAATGTCTTCCTGGTGTAGAATGTCTTATTAATGTCTTCCTGGTGTAGAATGACTTATTAATGTCTTCCTGGGGTAGAATGACTTATTAATGTCTTCCTGGCGTAGAATGTCTTATTAATGTCTTCCTGGTGTAGAATGTCTTATTAATGTCTTCCTGGGGTAGAATGACTTATTAATGTCTTCCTGGTGTAGAATGTCTTATTAATGTCTTCCTGGTGTAGAATGTCTTATTAATGTCTTCCGGGGGTAGAATGACTTATTAATGTCTTCCTGGGGTAGAATGTCTTATTAATGTCTTCCTGGTGTAGAATGTCTTATTAATGTCTTCCGGGGGTAGAATGACTTATTAATGTCTTCCTGGTGTAGAATGTCTTATTAATGTCTTCCTGGTGTAGAATGTCTTAATGACTTCCTGGGGTAGAATGTCTTATTAATGTCTTCCTGGTGTAGAATGTCTTATTAATGTCTTCCTGGGGTAGAATGTCTTATTAATGTCTTCCGGGGGTAGAATGTCTTATTAATGTCTTCCTGGTGTAGAATGTCTTAATGTCTTCCTGGGGTAGAATGTCTTATTAATGTCTTCCTGGTGTAGAATGTCTTATTAATGTCTTCCTGGGGTAGAATGTCTTATTAATGTCTTCCGGGGGTAGAATGACTTATTAATGTCTTCCTGGTGTAGAATGTCTTATTAATGTCTTCCTGGTGTAGAATGTCTTAATGTCTTCCTGGGGTAGAATGTCTTATTAATGTCTTCCTGGTGTAGAATGTCTTATTAATGTCTTCCTGGGGTAGAATGTCTTATTAATGTCTTCCGGGGGTAGAATGTCTTATTAATGTCTTCCTGGGGTAGAATGTCTTATTAATGTCTTCCTGTTGTAGAATGTCTTAATGTCTTCCTGGGGTAGAATGTCTTATTAATGTCTTCCTGGTGTAGAATGTCTTAATGTCTTCCTGGGGTAGAATGTCTTATTAATGTCTTCCTGGTGTAGAATGTCTTAATGTCTTCCTGGGGTAGAATGTCTTATTAATGTCTTCCTGGTGTAGAATGTCTTATTAATGTCTTCCTGGGGTAGAATGTCTTATTAATGTCTTCCTGGGGTAGAATGTCTTATTAATGTCTTCCGGGGGTAGAATGTCTTATTAATGTCTTCCGGGGGTAGAATGTCTTATTAATGTCTTCCGGGGGTAGAATGTCTTATTAATGTCTTCCGGGGGTAGAATGTCTTATTAATGTCTTCCTGGGGTAGAATGTCTTATTAATGTCTTCCTGGTGTAGAATGACTTATTAATGTCTTCCTGGTGTAGAATGACTTATTAATGTCTTCCTGGTGTAGAATGTCTTATTAATGTCTTCCTGGTGTAGAATGTCTTATTAATGTCTTCCTGGTGTAGAATGACTTATTAATGTCTTCCTGGGGTAGAATGACTTATTATTGTCTTCCTGGTGTAGAATGACTTATTAATGTCTTCCTGGGGTAGAATGTCTTATTAATGTCTTCCTGGGGTAGAATGTCTTATTAATGTCTTCCTGGTGTAGAATGTCTTATTAATGTCTTCCTGGGGTAGAATGACTTATTAATGTCTTCCTGGTGTAGAATGTCTTATTAATGTCTTCCTGGTGTAGAATGTCTTATTAATGTCTTCCTGGTGTAGAATGTCTTATTAATGTCTTCCTGGTGTAGAATGTCTTATTAATGTCTTCCTGGGGTAGAATGTCTCATTAATGTCTTCCTGGGGTAGAATGTCTTATTAATGTCTTCCGGGGGTAGAATGTCTTATTAATGTCTTCCTGGGGTAGAATGTCTTATTAATGTCTTCCTGGTGTAGAATGTCTTATTAATGTCTTCCGGGGGTAGAATGTCTTATTAATGTCTTCCTGGGGTAGAATGTCTTATTAATGTCTTCCTGGTGTAGAATGTCTTATTAATGTCTTCCGGGGGTAGAATGTCTTATTAATGTCTTCCTGGGGTAGAATGTCTTATTAATGTCTTCCTGGTGTAGAATGACTTATTAATGTCTTCCTGGGGTAGAATGTCTTATTAATGTCTTCCTGGGGTAGAATGACTTATTATTGTCTTCCTGGTGTAGAATGACTTATTAATGTCTTCCTGGGGTAGAATGACTTATTAATGTCTTCCTGGTTTAGAATGTCTTATTAATGTCTTCCGGGGGTAGAATGACTTATTATTGTCTTCCTGGTGTAGAATGACTTATTAATGTCTTCCTGGGGTAGAATGACTTATTAATGTCTTCCTGGTGTAGAATGTCTTATTAATGTCTTCCGGGGGTAGAATGACTTATTAATGTCTTCCTGGTGTAGAATGTCTTATTAATGTCTTCCTGGTGTAGAATGTCTTAATGTCTTCCTGGGGTAGAATGTCTTATTAATGTCTTCCTGGGGTAGAATGTCTTATTAATGTCTTCCTGGGGTAGAATGTCTTATTAATGTCTTCCTGGTGTAGAATGTCTTAATGTCTTCCTGGGGTAGAATGACTTATTAATGTCTTCCTGGGGTAGAATGTCTTATTAATGTCTTCCTGGTGTAGAATGTCTTAATGTCTTCCTGGGGTAGAATGACTTATTAATGTCTTCCTTGTGTAGAATGTCTTAATGTCTTCCTGGTGTAGAATGTCTTAATGTCTTCCTGGGGTAGAATGTCTTATTAATGTCTTCCTGGTGTAGAATGTCTTAATGTCTTCCTGGGGTAGAATGTCTTATTAATGTCTTCCTGGGGTAGAATGACTTATTAATATCTTCCTGGTGTAGAATGTCTTATTAATGTCTTCCTGGGGTAGAATGTCTTATTAATATCTTCCTGGTGTAGAATGTCTTGTTCTTGTACATTGAAACTACTGTATTACAGATACTTTATTTATTTAGTTTGATTTTAGAGTATAAATTAACTTGGGAGATGTTTTCCAGGAAAATCATGTACTTGATTCTATCCTCCATGGCACTGGAAGACTAAGAATAGTTTGGTGTAATTGTTCTTAACGGGACACATTGCAACCTTGAAGTTTTTATCAAGCATTGAAATTAGCATTTTGATTTATTTATCCAGTATCATTTTGACTTTAAACCTGCTTGCCTATAATTAAGTACTATTTTGAGTTTCGTCTATTCCATCTTATTCTACCTTAGGTTTCAATATGGTATTGGTCAACAGTTAATAATATGCAAAAACAATTTACTTTAAATTATTCTTATAATTAATATTAATGATTGAACAAATGCAAGTTATTCAGAAAAACCAGATGCATTGAGCTTTTAAATAATCAAGATTGCCAAGTGTCCCTTTAAAACGGAATAGTACAATGATACATTCTGTATTTCAGGTGTACTTGCTGAGGAAATTTTCTTCGCACAAGATACCGGAGAAAAGTCTACGCTATTACATTTGTAGTTTGTCTTCGGCAACTGTCATATACAAGGTATGTTTCTTATATATGCACATTTTACTAACGTTGTAAATTTGTGGTTGCACTACTTAGTTGGGTCTGGCATAAGTCAGTGTATAGCATGGTGGACTTGTAACCGAGGATCCAGGTTCAAGACTCGCTGGCGCCATTGAGTTTCGTTGGTGTGTTCTTCTTGCAAGGCTAGAAATTAACATTTTAATTTACTGGGCCACTGGTCTAGTTGTTGGGTAAAATCACTAGCCGTGCTCAAAATTTACTAGTCAAATATAACAGAAAAGTGCATTTTAACTCGAGTTTTGTCTCGCTTTTTCGAAGAAAAAAAGAGACATAGGTGTTGCTTTTCTGGCGGCGGCGATGAAGGCGTCAACATTCAAGTTTTGCGTTTAGGTCATTTTCTCACAAACTGTATCAACTAGGTCTTCAAACTTTTCTTATAGTTTTATCTTGGGTGGTACACAGCAACGTGACAAAGCAAATGTGGAAATGACCTTGAACCTCCAAGCAAAGGGCAGATAACTTAATAATTTTTACGTTCAACTTTTGCGTTTAGGTCACTTTTTCACACACTGTATGCACTAAGACCTTTCAAACTTTGCATATAGTTGTATCTTGAGTAGTACATTGTAACGTCACAAAGCAAATGTGGATGTGACCTTGGCCCTCCAAGCAAGGGCAGATAACTTAATAATTTTTACCTTCAACATTTGCGTTTAGGTCACTTTCTCACAAACTTAAATATTCATTAGACCTTTCAAACTTCGCTTATATTTGTTTCTTGGGTAGTACATCACAACATGTCAAAAAGAAAATGAGGATGTGACCTTCACCATCCAAGCAAAGGGCATATAACTTTAATTGTTACATTTACATCACTTTCTCATGAACTCATGCACTAAATGCTTTAAACCTAGTTTATAACTATTTTGTTTGGAGACAAAACTTTGGGTAGTACATGTTTTTGGATGCATAGATATTCATCTATGACCGTGACCTACTATTTGGAGCTGATGAATTGAATTTTATTTTATTTTTTTTATTTTTTTTTTTATAAAATGGCATTTTGTTTTTAAACAAAATTAATGCACTTAAATGTCATCTCAGCAAACTGTAAACTCCATTGTTTTTAGTCATTAAAATGTTTACAAACTTTCATTTAAGCATCATGTATCTATATGTTTAGCTTTACTGATCAGAGATCATATATCCATATTTCTTATGTATGCTAGGTTATCCAAGTATATAAATGCATCTCGATCAAGACTTTGCAGATTTTCATGAAACCACAGGAATGTTGTTCTTGATGTCTAGTTGATCCTAGCAAATATTCAGGTCGGCCGGAAATTCAAGATGGCTGCCACGGCTAAAAATAGATTTTGTTGTGGCGACTACTTCTCAAAAACCATAAGTGATATTAATTTTGAACCTTTACCAAAATGACTGGCACAACATGTAGTTGGTCCTAACCAAAGTTCATTTTGACTGAATGTCAAACATGGCTGCGGCGGCCATTTTTGTTTACATTTATATAGGAAATGCTTGTGGCGACTACTCTGCTGAAGTTGCTTGACGGATTTTCATGAAACTTGACAGGAATGTTGATCCTAGCAAAAATTCAGGATGGCCGGAAATTCAAGATGGACCCACGGCTGAAAATAGATTTTAAAAATGTGATTTTGTAGTTGGTCCTAACCAAAGTTCATTTTGATTGGATGTCAAACATGGCCGCCAGTTGGATGATCCTAGTAAAAATTCAGGTCGGTAGGAAAATCAATATGGCCCCCCCCCCAAAACCCAAAAGAAACTTCAGTATTACATTCAGTGGAGTGGGCGATTTGTCCCCAGGAACATTTAGCATAGCAGCTCAGTGACCCAGGGATCGCACATTCAATCCCAGCCAGGACTTCATTTGGATGAATTATCAAAATTTAAAAAGTACTTCCTACCTTACCAGTTCTTCGGATGAGACTTTAAACGGAGGTCTGCTCACTGAAATGCCCAGTGTGTAAATACAGTGAGGATAAATGAATGCTTATACTCATGTGATTTATATGTCCCCAGAATCTTCAGTCCTTCAGAAACATTCAAGGAGGGCACTTGTTTGACACTCAGGATGTTTAATCCCATACATACAAACACTGACTACAAATTTTACAGGGATTTGACAAAAATCTTCAGTATGAGCACACCATCTAGGTTTGTGAAATGATACTGTTTATATTCTGGTTATGTAGTGTTGCCAATTGGTGGAGCTATGAGTCATGACAACACAGTTACTCAGTTGCATTATTAATTTGTATTTAAAACTGAGTAGGTTATGGTTAGGTAGGGACTTTGTGTGTGTGTGTGTGTGTGTGTGTGTGTGTGTGTGTGTGATATAATCCCAGAACCGTCCGTTTACACAATCGTAAACTAAAATAACTTAACAAAACACTTTACACTATCTTTCATTGGTTAAATCAACATTGCATAATAGATGTTTATAGTTTGAAAAAATAATCTTTAATATCAGCTCAGATTTTTATGCGGTACAAATCAATCATAAGGAATTTAATCAAACATAACACACATATTAATCACAATGTGAAGATTGTTGCATACAAAATTCAGGTTTGTACCTCAAAGGTCAAGGTCACACTTTGCGGTCAAAGATCAAATGAGTAAAAATCATGTCTCAGCCATAGCTTTAGAAGTACTGAAGGGATTTCCATCAAACTACATAGTTTTCTTAAGCAGGATTAGAAGTTGAGTTGTGCACATTATTTTAACATTGTAGGAATTCCTATAAAAAACTAGAAATGTGTCCATGGGACACGGATGCCTCCCCTGAATCAATCCGTGTAAAATGTAAAATTTGATGAAAAAGGGGCCATAACTCTGGTAATACTGGATTGATTTTGACGCCGAAACGATATGCACATCTTGACATCATAAGTAAGCATCCTGTAAAGTTTTGAAAAATTGGTTGAAAAGTGTTGGAGGAGATAGACACGCAAGATATTTTCATGTAACATTTGACGAAAAAAAGGCTTTAAGTCTGGTAATACTAGGTCAATTTTGACGCGGAAACAATATGCACATCTGGGCATCATAGGTAAGCATCCTGTAAAGTTTCGAAAAAATCGGTTGAAAAGTGTTGGAGGAGATCGACACACAAGATATTTTCATGTAACATTTGACGAAAAAAAGGCTTTAAGTCTGGTAATACTAGGTCAATTTTGACGTGGAAACTTTATGCACATCCGGACATCATAGGTAAGCATCCTGTAAAAGTTCGAAGCAAACGGTTGAAAAGTGTGGGAGGAGATAGACACAAGATATTTTCACGCAAAATGTGACGAAAAAAGGGTCATAACTCCGGTAATACTGGGTCGATTTTGACTCCGAAACGATATGCACATCTTGACATCATAGGTAAGCATCCTGTAAAGTTTCGAAGCAATCGGTTGAAAAGTGTGGAAAGAGATAGACACACAAACCTTTTGCAACGGACCGAAAGACGTACGTACGTACAGAACGACGGACGGACATGGCTAACGCTATATACCCCCTCACCATTCGGTGGTGGGGGCATTAAACAAAATTCAGCGGCATTTGTCACTTTTTGGAGAGATTTCTCGTTTATGACATTGTACCTTATGAAAAGGGCAAAGATGTCCCAATAAGATGACAGTGGAGAGAATTTATAGATATCCAGGTGGATGGCAATTATAGCTTGTACATGCTGTTATCAGTGGTAACTCTGCTGGAAATCTCTACTGTCTGATTGGCTAAAAGCACTAGAGGGTAGATTTTAATTTTATAGCAGGCAACAAAATATATTTTTTGGATGTAGCATTTTTAGCTCTACTGGCCAAGGGCCAGCAGAGCTTATGGGATGGTGTGTTGTCTGTCGTCCGTTGTCTGTCTGTCTGTCATCTGTCTGTCTGTCTGTCGTCCTTTAACTTTTCTTCAAACGACATCTCCTCAGAAACCGCTTGGCTAATTTTGACCAAACTTCACATGGATGATCCTTAGATGAATGCTTTCCAGATTTGTTAAAATTAGGTCAGCGCTACATCCAAGATGGCTGCCATTACCATATATGGTCGAAACCTTAAAAAATCTTCTTCTCCAGAGCCGCTGGACAGATTTCAACAGTTTTTCTTTTAAAATGATCGCCAACGCCTGGACTATCAAGTTTGTTCAAATAAAGTCCCCGGGGTCAAAAATGGCCGTGCCCTGGGGGTCCAAAGTTTGTATACTGAGGTTTTGCATGTTTTTCATATATACATATAGGAAAAAACTTTTAAAAAATCTTCTTCTCTGAAACCACAAGGCACAGAGCTCTCATGTATTACATGTAGCATCAGTTTATGGTCCTCTTCTAAGTTTGTTCAAATGGTGACCCTGGGGTCAAATTTGTCCCCGCCCCGGGGGTCACAGTTTTACATAGACTTATATAGGACTTTTTTTTAAAAAATATTCTTCTCGGAAACTACAACAGCCAGAGGTTTGATATTTTGCATTTACTATAAGCTTATGGTCCTTTACCAAGTTTGTTCAAATGGTGACCCTGGGGTCACATTTGGCCCCGCCCCAAGGGTCACATGTTTTATATAGACATGTATAGGGAAAAACTTAAAAAATCTTCTTCTCTGAAACTGCAAGAGCCAGAGGTTTAATATTTTGCATTTGCTATAAGCTTGTGGTCCTTAACCAAGTTTGTTCAAATGGTGACCCAGGGGTCACAGTTTTACATAGGCTTGTATAGGGAAAAACTGTAAAAAAATCTTCTTCTCTGGAACCACATGGCACAGAGCTCTCATGTATTACATGTAGCATCAGCTTATGGTCCTCTACTAAGTTTGTGCAAATGGTGACCCTGGGGTCAAATTTGTCCCCACCCCGAGGGTCACAGTTTTACATAGACTTATATAGGATTTTTTTTTTAAATCTTCTTCTCGGAAACTACAAGAGCCAGAGGTTTGATATTTTACATTTATTATAAGCTTATGGTCCTTTACCAAGTTTGTTCAAATGGTGACCCTGGGGTCACATTTGGCCCCGCCCCAAGGGTCACATGTTTTACATAGACATGTATAGGGAAAAACTTAAAAAATCTTCTTCTCTGAAACTGCAAGAGCCAGAGGTTTAATATTTTGCTGTTGCAATAAGCTTATGGTCCTTTACCAATTTGGTTCAAATGGTGACCGGGGTCACATCAGGCCTCGCCCCGGGGGTCACAGTTTTACATCAGTGCTTGTTTAAATTTTTTAATTTTTTTTTTTTTTTTTTTTTTTTTTTTTTTTTTTTTTTTATATATATATTATTTTTTTTTTTTTTTTTAAAAAAAAATTCAAATTTTTTTTTTTAAATTTCTTTTTTTATTTTATTTTTTATTTAATATTTATTTTATATATATATATATATATATTTTTTTTTTTTAAATTTTTTTTATTTTGAATTCTTCTGTTTTTTGAATTCTTCTTTTTTTTTTTAAATTTTTTTTATTATCTCTACTGGCCAACTTGGAAAACCAGCCAGATCGGACCAGTTATGGCTCTTGATTTAGTTAAAACTGCTATATTTTGCCTCTTTAAGACGATAGTCACTCGCTTCATTGATGTCATAAGAGCCATATTAGCCAGTAGAGTGTCCACAGGCAAGAGGGCCTCTTGTTAATTAATGTATTCATTTCATGTTTGACAGAACAAATCTTCATACATTCGAGAAAAGTTGTGCCGAATTTCAATAAAATCAGGTAGGGATATCAAAATGTTCTTATTTTCTCTTCACCTGCCATGCATACAGACAGTGCAGCATATAACAACAAAATAGACATTTTCACCTGCCATGCATACAGACAGTGCAGCATATAACAACAAAATAGACATTTTCACCTGCCATGCATACAGACAGTGCAGCATATAACAACAAAATAGACATTTTCACCTGCCATGCATACAGACAGTGCAGCATATAACAACAAAATAGACATTTTCACCTGCCATGCATACAGACAGTGCAGCATATAACAACAAAATAGACATTTTCACCTGCCATGCATACAGACAGTGCAGCATATAACAACAAAATAGACATTTTCACCTGCCATGCATACAGACAGTGCAGTGTATGACTCTTGTTTATGTACCTTGAAAAACACTGTTCTCTGTAAATGGTTTAGTTCCAATAAAAGATATTGTATTGTAATGTATTGTATTGTATTGTATAACAACAAAATAGACATTTTCACTCGCCTCTGCTTTTATAGTATGGCTCTGGTCTTTAAACATTTATAATTTAAAGAGTTACTATTGCACATTGTTTAACCAAGCAAGTGAATTATTAAAAGTATAAGAAATTTATTCACGTAGTCTATTCTTATTAAATGGAGTGTAAACTTAGACTTTATACACCTGTGGACTTTATTCAGTTTGTACACAGTATTTTGCAATTGTTTACTTTTCAGTACATTGATTTCAAGATCAAAAAGTATGTATCAAACAAAAAGCAACTATCAGTATATTGGCCTTACTTTGTTATCAGCCCATATAAAACTTCCCACAGTATAAATAAATATTGCTTTGTACTACATTTTTATGAATGACTGACTGCCTTACACTAACTTTTAAGGTCACAGATGTAGGTTTTTTCCCATTACTATTAAGCTATATAAGGCCAAGTTAAATTGCTGTTTACATTTTTTTTGGCGGCTAAGGGTATGTGTGTGTGTGTTAGAGAGCGAGGTGGGTGGGTGATTGTGGGGGGAGGGAGGGGGAGGTCCATTATTATTAAGGCATATAAGGTCAAGTTTCTGTAGTGTTTTTTTTGGCGGGCAGGGGTATGTGTTGGAGCGGAGTGGGGGTAGGGACGGGGAGGCCTATTACTATTAAGGCATATAAGGCCACGTTAAGTTACTGTTTACATTTTTTGGGCGGGCAGCGATATGTGTGTTGGGGTGGGATTGGTGGGTGGGGGTGGGGAAGGTAGTTGGGGGGTGGGGGGGGGGAACGTCCATTACTATTAAGACATATAAGGCCAAGTTAAGTTACTGTTTACTTTTTGTCGTTCGGTACGTACGTACATCAGTCAGTCAGTAACGTTGGCTATAACTTCCTCATTTCTTGATATTTTTTCGTCAAACTTTCAATATATACTCATCATGACAACATCGACATGACCATACTAAAATATAAAGGTCACGGTCACACTGAAAGTCATTACTTACTTAGGCCAGTTTGTCAGGGTAATTTATCTGGGTCCAAAAAACTTTGTTATACTGACAAAGCGCTGTCAGGCGTGTTCTGCGGAACACCCATCTAGTCTTTTTTTGGTGTATGTGTGAGTGGGGTATGGGGAAGGGTGGGGGGTTGGTTGCAGTGGCCCAGTGGATAGCAAGTTTGAAACTAAATCTTGAGGTCAAGGATTCGAGCCTCACTTGCACCATTGGGATTAAACAATAACTATTTTATTGCATTGATGGGGAAGGGCCTGAGTGATTAGCATGCTGGTTTAGTTATCCAGATGTTGCGAGGTGGTTGCGAGTTTGACCCTTTACTGGACCGTTTGCTGATCAAATTTCTGAAATACTTGGTAAGCATAACTGGGACGAGAATTAAAACGGAGGTCTGCACAAACGCTCAAAGAGCTCCAAACATTTACACGCAAACACGTACAAGCTCTAAATGGATGCCTTATTTAATGGTACCTAATTAATGTTTACATTATAATTTATATTTGAAAGAAGAAACATGTTGAATGTGAATACTTAGGACAAATGGCAATTTTGATTGTTTATTGTTTGTATGGTGTTTTACGTCGCTTTCAACACATGTAACGTTATTTATGATGGTTGATTTTTTGTGGTGGAGCCAGACCACCTACTTTTCCTGGGTAGAACCAGTACTGTACACCTCCCACCATCCGTAAGAATCGACACTTCCTCACAAGTCGAGCTCCCAGTGGGATTGTTTAAAAAACTCACAGCATTCCGTTAGTTTTTCACATAACTTGTGTTTGTTCAATCATTAATATTAATTATCAGAATAGTATTAAGCGAATTGTTTTTGCATATTACTAACTGTTGATTACATTGCACCAGTAATATATATTTTAAACCTATGGCAGGATAAGAAGGAGAAATGAAAAAAAAAGTTATTTAATTATATATGCAAGCGGGTTTAAACTCAACATGATACTGGATTAATAAGTCATTTTGCTAATTTAAAGCTTGATAAAAGCTTAAAGATTACCATATGTCCCTTTAACAGCTTAGGTGATATCGGGTTGGGAAATAGTGATGAACAAACAAAAAAATGACATTAAATTACTGGAAATGAATATCATGTCCTTGCAGATCCCCATTTAATTCAAATCCATGGTTCCCCCTGTGTGAATTCTTCGTCCTGTTTAGGTACCTTATTTTGAAAAAAGAAACATATTAAGCTGAAAACATAGTTACTTTATTTATCTATAGATGAAAGGAGTGGCTAATATAGGCATACTCATACTATTTGGGTAGAATACAACCACTGCAATCTCACAAACACACTTTCACGTGCAGAGGGGTAGGACCCACCCCACATTCATATTCATTTTGTCATTTGTTATCATGCTCATTCAAGGTCTTTATCATGACACCGCGTATGCAAACGTGGAAATGTGGCTCCATCGTAACTGTAAATGGAGGATAAGCCCGGCACATTCATTCCTGTTAGGCGCCATATAACCTTCCATGTGTTGGTGCACATAAAACCCAATTCAATTAAAATCAATACTAAAGGTTTGTAAAAAGGGTACATATTCTGATCCTATTATATATTGTAAAACTAATGTTAAATTGTAATGCATTCATGTAAATATTCAAATAGCATAGGTTGTAAAAACAATATCTTCATTTGTATAACACCATGTGCATTGTATAAATTGCCATGTGTAATGTATAACATCATGTGTATTGTATAACACCATGTGTGTCTTGTATAGCACCATGTGTGTCTTGTATAGCACCATGTGTTTTATATATTTTCATTTGTATTCCTGTCCTGACAGGGATTAAAATCCAATATGTATTACTTCTTGGCCTAATCCAAATAAGGCAAATATATGTCACTATCTGGCCTACATCTACTCAGCTATGCAGACAGCCAGCCCTTGTGTGATACAGGCATGATCAGTATTTCCATATCATATTGATCTCCACCAAGGTTAACAGTGGTTGCACATGGTTAATGGTCACAACATTTTGGTAAACAGTTTGTTTGTTTTTCATAAAGGGTCACATAGCAATCTTGAGTTTTCATTGAAGCATTGAAATTAGAACCTTGATTTATTAATCCTGCCTCATTTTGACTTTAAAACTGGTTGCATATAATTAAATAAAACATTGAGATGTCAGTTTTCTTCAATATTCTACTGAATTTGTAAATTTGGTGCAGTATTATCAAAAGTTAGTAATATGTAAAAAATAATATGCTATGAACTATTAGAAGTAAATTAATATTATATTAAACTGCAAATGTTGAGCAACGTTTTGACTTTAAAGAGTGTACATCAGGTTTATCTTTGGGTTCTTTGGTTCCGAATTAAAATTGACAAATATTTTCAATTCTACTTAAGGGCCTAAATATAATAATGGGCCTAAAAATGACCCCTTATTATGACATATTGTTTTTGTGCTGTCCATCTGCCTGTATGTTGCAAACTTTGTAGTCCATACTTCTGAATCCTTGTTGGATTCCAATCAAAAACCAAACTAAGTAGGAATGATCAGTAACAAACTAGTTGCACATAAAGACCCACTGAGTTGCATTCAAGTACCCCAAAAATGCATTCCGTTTCCATTTCAATTTTAGCTCGACTGATCAAAGACACTTGACACGAATGTTGCTCTTGATGTCTAGTTGATCCTAGCAAAAATTCAGGTTGGAAGGAAATTCAAGATGGCCACCACTGCTAAAAATAGATTTTAAAAATGCGACTTTGTGGCGACTACTTCTCAAAAACTGTAAGTGATATTGAATTGGAACCCTTACCAAAATGACTGGTGCGACATGTACTTGGTCTTAACCAAGATTCATTTCAATTCGTTGTCAAACATGGCCGACAGCGACCATCTTTGTTAAAATAGAGTTATATAGGAAAAACCAACACCACAAAAAAAATTGACCGTCATATATATTACCTTAGATGTGTTGAAAATGACGCAAAACACCATACAAACAAACAAACAAACTTCAATGACTAGGTAGTGTTAGGGAATAGGTTCTATTAAAAGCAATTTATTTTATGATAAGCAGTGAAATAGTAGATTTTAGCAATGAAATAAAAGTGTTATTTCATACGTGTGAAATATCGAGTTTTATTTTTCACTGCCATCACTACTTTTAAATGAACAACCAACACATGCACAGTAAAACACAAGATATTCCTACGCAAATGTAAACATGTCAAGAGAAAATCACTGCGAATTATACATTCTATACAAACAATGATTTGAAATGGATTTTAAAAGGAAATTACTGCCAATATAAATATATTTTAAAAAAAAAAGTTCAGTTTGGTTATAAATAAAATATCTATTTTTTTTAGTACGGCAAACAAATGTGTAAAGCGGATTAGTTACTGAAATTGCCAAAAAAAAAAAAAATAATTATAAAATAAAAAGACAATTTTTAGAAGTGAGAATTTTTTCATATTTTCTCTCATGTTTCACATTCGTGAAAATATAAAGTTTTCTCACTTCTTGATGAAATAAAATCTGTTATTCACTCCAAAACAACAAATATCCTTTATATATTCATGACATTATATGGTGGCATAAGTAGAGCAAAATAGTAAACAACCACAGCTAATTGTGTGGGGATATTTTGCATAGAAATCATATTAAGTTCTAATGATTATTACTAGAGTAATAAATTGAAGGAAACTATACTGAACAAAATAAATTTAGCACACAAAATGCATGTCATTTCCATAGACGAGATACAAAGCCATGTATGTTCGGAATCAATAATAAAGTGACTTAGATATGACCAATACTAATGTTACAAAGTCATTTGTAAACAAAGTCGGTGATAAAAATAAAGCAAATATGATGGGAACATACTTTTATAGTTGATCGAAAATCATTCTCATTTCAATGGAAGGGAGGTAATTTTAAAAACTACGAAATTTGGTATGTTTTTGAGAGTAACAATCGTGTTTGTGAACACATTTCAGCATTTTTTAAACAATGACAGAATGGGCATTTCTTGTCAATGCCAACATTAAATTTGTTCAAAGCAATATGTTTGTATAATGAAATACCATAAGTTGTTTTTAATATATGGGAGGTAATTCTGATACTTCGCATAGAAAATAATAAGATAACACATTTCTTCTGAATATCACATCCTTTTGAGCTAGCATTTCTAAAAGTTTCAAACAATTATAGGAATGTTCATTATGATTAATCTTTGTCCCTAACATGTCTTGCTAAGGCCACAAAAAATTAATTACCTGGTTTGGTTCTCAGGCCACTTTTTCTAAGAAGAGATGCGGGCTGGCGCATTTTTTTTTACAATTTTTCAGTGGTCAACAGACACGCGGGCGATCTTTTTTTATCCAAACTTTTAATTCCAATACATGTATTGATGCAAAATATCTCGAAATACATGTGCAATAACCAGTTGGATCTGCTCATCTCTATTGTCGATCATTACCTTATCATTTTTTCCCGACTTATGCTTTTTTCAATCACAATAAGTCCGTATATTTGTATTAGATCACGCATGAACTATTGCTTGTTGTTGTGAGACTTTGTCGATTAGACGCTTGAATAAATAGCCTGTTCTGTAGCACCTACTAGTTCCAAGCGTCTCAAACGTCTGACTCATAGATTGGTACCCGTACGACTGCAACACTCACAAGCTAGCGAGCAGAGCGGCAGATAGTCGGCCGCGCACCAGTCTACCCACAAGGGGATTCCCCTGAGGTAGTTGCGTGTAAAAACCGGAACCAACTTGGATGCGGGACTTTTTTTTCGAAATTTCGGTAGCGCATTTCCAATTTTTATTTTATTACTTTTGAGATAAAATCGCCAATGCGGCACCTAAAAAAGACATGCGGGCGGGCCTGAGAACCAGGTAATTAATTTTTTATGGCCTAAGGCCAATATTTTTGATTATTCGTTTTACAAACCCTCCTATGATAAAATGAATTTTTCCATAGGCACTTTGATCGTATTTATATTTTAATTCTACCTCCTCCCAGATTTTAATAGAACATTTTCATTCTCTTTTACTTCCTAACAATTTTTTTTTTTAGCTTTTTCAAATTTTTATTTTTTACTTTTTCCTCTTCTCCTGCAGCACTTCTCTGGTTCGTAAAACGAATAATAAAAAAATAAAGGCCTAAACATTTTTTGTTCGGTATATATATAAACAAGCAAGGTTTTATGCAAGCGTAAAATAGCTGCCCAGAGAAAATTGATATATATGGGCAGGAACTGGAAACAAAAAATGAAAATAATAATAGATCAAGTCACGGGTGTTAAAACCACACGACCGTTTTTCCTTACCAGACACATTCTTCCCAATTTTTACCATCAGTTCTTCCTACCAAACATTTGTTCAAATACCTTGACATGCCTTACATATTGACTACAATTCAGTTCACCCTTGTAACTGCTAGAATTACACATCAGCACACAGAAATACACTTGTTCACATTTGTAAGGGATACGTGCATTAGCGTGTGCATTACAACACAAATAAACTGTTCACTGCTACAATGTGTAATCACAAGATTCGTTATCAAAGGCAGGGCACGAAAATTCCATTCGTCCATTTGCCATTTATACGAGGGCCCATTGGTGCCGGACGAGTAAATTACAATAGTCACCACCAAACTACATATAAATGAAGAACAAGATACAATAGTGTGGTGTTTGTTGTACAGGTAGAAAATTTGAATTCACCATAGATTTGAATGGAATCTGCTGGTATAATATGCTTAAAGGGGTTGATGCACTATTTTCAAACAATGTTAATTTCAAAGGGCTCTGAAAAACTTGAAAAAACGCTGAAAGAATTATCAAAATGCCATAAAAAATAAAGAAGTTATGACCTATTGAAAATTTGCAAAGAAACACAAATGGAGGCGGTCATCTTTGAAAGATGATGTCATCGTGCCTTTTTACCGTATATGGCATACTCATTAAATGTCTTCTAAAGCGAAGAAAAATCACTGGAAATAAAAAAATAAGCATACAATTTATACATTTTACATCTGTATATCTATTTTTAATCAATGTGCAGTGATTTTCTTTGCTTTATAATATATTTTGTCAATATGCCATGTAAAGTAAAAAGCCGCGATGACGTCATTGTTCCAAGATGGCCGCCTCCATTTATGTTCTTTGCAAATTTTTAATAGGTCTTATCACATTTTTAGCTCTACTGATCAGAGATCAGCAGAGCTTATGCCGTGGTGCGGCGTCCGTCGTCCGTCTGTCCGTAAACTTTTATTTATAGCGACAACTCCTCTGAAACTACTGGATGGATATTCATGAAACTTTACAGAAATGTTGCCCATAAAGTCTAGTTGATCCTAGCAAAAATTCATGTTGATGTGAAATCCAAGATGGCCACCAAAGCTAAAAATAGAGTTTTAAAATACAAGTTTGTAGCGACTACTTCTTGAAAACTATAAGTGATATTGATATGGGACTTTTTCTAAAATGATCAGCATGACATGATGTTGATCCTTGTCAAAAATCGTTTTGATTCAACGTTAAACATGGCTGCCAGCTGCCATCTTTGTTTACATAGAGTTATATAGTAAAAACTTGTAGCGACTACTCCTCTGAAACTACTTGACGGATTTTCATGAAACTTTACAGGAATGTTGCTCTTGATGTCTAATTGATCCTAGCAAAATTTCAGATCTGCCAGAAATTCAATATGGCCGTCACAGCTAAAAATAGATTTTTAAAAAATAAGTTTGTAGCGACTACTCTTGAAAACTATAAGTGATATTGATATGGGACTTTTTCTAAAATGATCAGCATGACATGATGTTGATCCTTGTAGAAAATTATTTTGATTCGACGTTAAACATGGCTGCCAGTGGCCATCTTTGGTTACATAGAGTTATGTAGTAAAAACTTGTAGCAACTACTCCTCTGAAACTACTTGACGGATGTTCATGAAACTTCACAGGAATGTTGCTCTTGATGTCTAGTTGATCTTAGAAAAATTTCAGGTCGGCCGGAAATTCAAGATGGCCGCCACAGCTAAAAATAGATTTAAAATAAATAAGTTTGTAGCGACTACTTCTTCAAAACTATAAGAGATATTGATATGCGACTTTTTCTAAAATGATCAGTATGACATGATGCTGGTCCTTGTCGAAAATCGTTTTGATTTGACGTTAAACATGGCTACCAGTGGCCATCTTTGTTTACATAGAGTTATATAATGAAAACTTGTAGCGACTACTCCTCTGAAACTACTTGACGGATTTTCATGAAACTTCACAGGAATGTTGCTCTTAATGTCTAATTGATCCTAGCAAAATTTCAGGTCGGCCGGAAATTCAAGATGGCCGCCACGGTTAAAAATAGATTTTCAAAAAACAAGTCTGTAGCGACTACTTCCTGAAATCAAAATCAATCAGTAGAGCTTCAAGGTCATTGACCTCTTGTTTTTTCATGGCATTTTGATAATTCTTTCAGCTATTTTTAAGATTGTTAGAGCCATTTTAAATAAATCTTGTTTGAAAATAGTGCATCAACCCCTTTAAGGTACACTACAAAACCTTTTATTAAACTCTATCCTAGTGTTCAGTTCATAAAAAAATGTATATGTGATGATAACAAGTATAGGGTTATTCACAGGTTCTTAATACCCGTGATCGAATATGCGTAATATGAATTATGAGTTGGTAACACTTACATTCGACACTCCAGTTTTAAGGTTTGGCCTTGCTGGTTACAGGCGTTTATATTGTGTCTATAGAGTTTGGATTCTCAAAATATGAAAGTTATATAATATACCCCCACATTAATAGCAGGTTTAGAAACAGTGTACATCTGTTGTAAAGTTTGCCTGTTGATGGCATATGTTGTAATATTTGCCTGTTGATGGCATATGTTGTAATATTTGCCTGTTGATGGCGGGATAGGGACTTTAAATTAATACGGGTGCGTAACCTAGGATATCACATGGGCAGAATTAATTTCCTTGTAAATAGTATGCATTTTAAACCTTTTTGCTTTGGCTGAAAAGGAAACAATAAAATAACACTACTCCCTCCAAATGATTTTAAAACCATAGTCAGAACTGGGCGATATCATTTAGTTTGATGCACAGTGAAGTTACTTATAGATTTGAAAACATGTAATCAGTTGAACTCAAGTGCAGGTCAACTTTGTTTCCTTTTCATAGTCTGAATTTTCTTCCCATTTCCTTATTTAAGTTTCACACTAATATTGATACAGTGTTTGTATATCCTCTAAGCACGTTATAAAACCATAGACATCTTTTCTTTAGTAAGCATATGATAGTTCCGAGATTCGTATGTACTTCCCTCCCTCTGGGGTGACTCTAAATAACATGTTGATGAGCCATTAAACAACATTCAATTTATATCTTTTTCATGTGTGTAAAAGCAATGAAGGCAAGATGTGTGATTACATGCAATTGAACCTCAGTATGAGGATTTTTATGCCAGAGATGGCAGATGACTGAAAATCAAGTGTATTCTGTTATTCATTATTGAATATTGCTCCACTCGCAGCAGTCTTGAAGTGTTTATCTAGCACTAGCACCTTCATTATTAATCCATTATCATTTTGGCTTTAAGCCTGCTTGCATATACCGTAATTAAATAAAGGAAAATAAAATTTGAAGTTTTTTATTTTTAAACTTTTCTTCATTATTCCACTTTGGTTTAAAATATTTTGGTACAAAAAACTTTAAAAAAAATAGAAAAATGTAAAAACATAATATAATGCTTGCAAACAAGCAAGCTATGTTGAAAAACTAGCAGAACACAGAAAGTTTTAAAAAATTCAAGATTGCTGTGTGTGCCTTTAAAAACTACCTCCAAAGATGCCTGGTATACCAATATTTTGACTGACTGCCAGGTGTACAGACATAAATTAATTCCACATTTTTGACAGATTGCCAAGTGAACCAACATAAAGGGCATCTGGTTACCTATATATTTGTACTAGTATTTGTAATAGCTGCAGTAGAATATTTCCATGGAAAATCCCCAAGATTACCTGTTTCCTGTAAATGATATCATATATATGATACTGTCAGATGTATGAAAAATAAGGACCTCAAGAGTATTTCGCTATGCCAAATATTTCTCCATATGCTTACCAGTGAAATTGACTACATACCATTTTCAAATGGTTACACAGAATGTTTAAGCAATGTTGTATTATAATGGACATTGGCAGGTCTTCTGCATTATATGAAAGAACAAAATGATGATATACATTGTTCTGTTAATTAAAAAGTGTCCGAGATTTTGGATAATTTCTAAAAAATCATTAATTTGCCCCAAAACAACAATACTAAAAGTTTTAATATGTTTTGTTAATTTATTCATTAGGTTTAATCACTACCAATGGAATTATGAACAGGAAATTTTAATTCCCTGAAATTGGCTAGCCTTTGACAGTTTAAATGCATACACCAACAGTTTTGAAAAACACTGATATTTTATCCCATCCAAAATGAAGTAAATTTTCAAGACCTAGTTGCATATTTGGCACTGCACGTTTATCTGTAGAGTTATTCTTAAGAAAATGTTGACAGATGTTTGTTATTAAAGGAATCAATAGTCCTGAAAATAATACAAAATAACATTTTTGGGCGAAAAAAAGCATTTTATTGAAATTTCAAAATGTGAATTTTCAAATAAATTTTTTTGGGTGTAAAATGTTCATAAAGAATACAGAAACACGAAACAGTTTCCATTTTTGGAATGTAATGTGTATTTGCACTTAAGTCTTATTGAAATAAATAAGGGATGGTCCTTAACTTACTTCGAGGAGAATACATGATCTGAAATTAATCGAGACCTATCACGTTGCTTTCCAAACACTTGAGTGGCATAGGGAGGCATTGGTAGCTCAGTGGATCAGTAGACCTCTGTAGACCTCTTGCCACCCCCCTCAGAGCCTCGGTTCCGATAAAAACATTTATACCTCGCTTTGGAATTCCCTATCTTCACCGGATACCCATGAAAGATTCTTATAATCACACATGACATGTGAATCTTACATGAAATGTCATGACATCACATTGGTGATGTCGCCTTATTCTAGCATAAAATCAAAAACAGTCATTGAAGTATGCCTGTACTAAGCGCATAATGGGAGAAAAATAATCCATCATGAGTTTATCCATGTGAGATAGGTAAATCTCACCCTCAGGATCAGAATTGCAACCAGGAACTCGACAGAGCCTCGTCCCTGGTTACAATCCTGAACCTTGAGTGAAATTTCCCTATCTCACATGGATACTCATGATGGATTCTTATAGTCTCACTTCACTAGAAACTTCGGTAGACCAGTAAATAAGGCTTTGTGCTTTGGAGGTACAGACCTCTTTCCCGCTTGGGTTCACCTCCTGGTGGAGGCATGTCTAGTGGGAAACTTCATCTTTCATCTCATGTCCCTCTGAGGTTGCTGGACCAGTATGATCTAATATGATGTGTTAATGGGAAACTTCATGTTTCATCCCATGTCCCTCTGAGGTTGCTGGTCCAGTGTGAGCTATTATGATGTGTTAATGGGAAACTTCATGTTTCATCCCATGTCCCTCTGAGGTTGCTGGTCCAGTGTGAGCTATTATGATGTGTTAATGGGAAACTTCATCTTCCATCTCATGTCCCTCTGAGGTTGCTGGTCCAGTGTGAGCTATTATGATGTGTTAATGAGAAACTTCATCTTTCATCTCAAGTCCCTCTGAGGTTGCTGGACCAGTATGATCTGTTATGATGTGTTAATGGGAAACTTCATCTTCCATCTCATGTCCCTCTGAGGTTGCTGGTCCAGTGTGAGCTATTATGATGTGTTAATGAGAAACTTCATCTTTCATCTCATGTCCCTCTGAGGTTGCTGGTCCAGTATGATCTATTATGATGTGTTAATGAGAAACTTCATCTTTCATCTCATGTCCCTCTGAGGTTGCTGGACCAGTATGACCTATTATGATGTGTTAATGGGAAACTTCATCTTTCATCTCTTGTCCTTCTGAGGTTGCTGGTTCAGTATGATCTATTATGATGTGTTAATGGGAAACCATCTTTCATCCCATGTCCCTCTTAGGTTGCTGGTCCAGTAAGATCTATTATGTGTTAATGGGAAACTTCATCTTTCATCTCATGTCCCTCTGAGGTTGCTGGTCCAGTATGAGCTATTATGATGTGTTAATGAGAAACCTCATCTTTCATCTCATGTCCCTCTGAGGTTGATGGCCCAGTATGATCTATTATGATGTGTTAATGAGAAACTTCATCTTTCATCTCATGTCCCTCTGAGGTTGCTGGTCCAGTATGATCTATTATGATGTGTTAATGAGAAACTTCATCTTTCATCTCATGTCCCTCTGAGGTTGCTGGTCCAGTATGATCTATTATGATGTGTTAATGGGAAACTTCATCTTTCATCCCATGTCCCTCTGAGGTTGCTGGTCCAGTAAGATCTATTATGATGTGTTAATGAGAAACTTCATCTTTCATCTCATGTCCCTCTGAGGTTGCTGGACCAGTATGACCTATTATGATGTGTTAATGGGAAACTTCATCTTTCATCTCATGTCCCTCTGAGGTTGCTGGCCCAGTATGATATATTATGATGTGTTAATGGGAAACTTCATCTTTCATCTCTTGTCCCTCTGAGGTTGCTGGCCCAGTATGACCTATTATGATGTGTTAATGGGAAACTTCATCTTCCATCTCATGTCCCTCTGAGGTTGATGGCCCAGTATGACCTATTATGATGTGTTTATGGGAAACTTCATCTTCCATCTCATGTCCCTCTGAGGTTGCTGGACCAGTATGATCTGTTATGATGTGTTAATGGGAAAATTCATCTTTCATCTCTTGTCTCTCTGAGGTTGCTGGTCCAGTATGATCTATTATGATGTGTTAATGGGAAACTTCATCTTCCATCTCATGTCCCTCTGAGGTTGCTGGACCAGTATGATCTGTTATTATGTGTGTTAATGGGAAAATTCATCTTTCATCCCATGTCCCTCTGAGGTTGCTGGTCCAGTGTGAGCTATTATGATGTGTTAATGGGAAACTTCATGTTTCATCCCATGTCCCTCTGAGGTTGCTGGTCCAGTGTGAGCTATTATGATGTGTTAATGGGAAACTTCATCTTCCATCTCATGTCCCTCTGAGGTTGCTGGTCCAGTGTGAGCTATTATGATGTGTTAATGAGAAACTTCATCTTTCATCTCAAGTCCCTCTGAGGTTGCTGGACCAGTATGATCTGTTATGATGTGTTAATGGGAAACTTCATCTTCCATCTCATGTCCCTCTGAGGTTGCTGGTCCAGTGTGAGCTATTATGATGTGTTAATGAGAAACTTCATCTTTCATCTCAAGTCCCTCTGAGGTTGCTGGCCCAGTATGATCTGTTATGATGTGTTAATGGGAAACTTCATCTTCCATCTCATGTCCCTCTGAGGTTGCTGGTCCAGTGTGACCTATTATGATGTGTTAATGAGAAAATTCATCTTTCATCTCATGTCCCTCTGAGGTTGCTGGACCAGTATGATCTGTTATGATGTGTTAATGGGAAACTTCATCTTCCATCTCATGTCCCTCTGAGGTTGCTGGTCCAGTATGACCTATTATGATGTGTTAATGGGAAACTTCATCTTTAATCTCTTGTCCTTCTGAGGTTGCTGGTCCAGTATGATCTATTATGATATGTTAATGGGAAACTTCATATTTCATCCCATGTCCCTCTGAGGTGGCTAGTCCAGTAAGATCTATTATGTGTTAATGGGAAACTTCATCTTTCATCTCATGTCCCTCTGAGGTTGCTGGTCCAGTATGAGCTATTATGATGTGTTAATGAGAAACTTCATCTTTCATCTCATGTCCCTCTGAGGTTGCTGGACCAGTATGACCTATTATGATATGTTAATGGGAAACTTCATCTTTCATCTCTTATCCCTCTGAGGTTGCTGGCCCAGTTTGATCTATTATGATGTGTTAATGGGAAACTTCATCTTTCATCTCATGTCCCTCTGAGGTTGCTGGACCAGTATGATCTGTTATGATGTGTTAATGGGAAACTTCATCTTCCATCACATGTCCCTCTGAGGTTGCTGGTCCAGTATGAGCTATTATGATGTGTTAATGAGAAACTTCATCTTTCATCTCATGTCCCTCTGAGGTTGCTGGACCAGTATGACCTATTATGATGTGTTAATGGGAAACTTCATCTTTCATCTCTTGTCCTTCTGAGGTTGCTGGTCCAGTATGATCTATTATGATGTGTTAATGGGAAACCATCTTTCATCCCATGTCCCTCTGAGGTTGCTGGTCCAGTAAGATCTATTATGTGTTAATGGGAAACTTCATCCTTCATCTCATGTCCCTCTGAGGTTGCTGGTCCAGTATGAGCTATTATGATGTGTTAATGAGAAACCTCATCTTTCATCTCATGTCCCTCTGAGGTTGCTGGTCCAGTATGAGCTATTATGATGTGTTAATGGGAAACTTCATCTTTCATCTCTTATTCCTCTGAGGTTGCTGGTCCAGTATGATCTATTATGATGTGTTAATGGGAAACTTCATCTTTCATCCCATGTCCCTCTGAGGTTGCTGGTCCAGTAAGATCTATTATGATGTGTTAATGAGAAACTTCATCTTTCATCTCATGTCCCTCTGAGGTTGCTGGACCAGTATGACCTATTATGATGTGTTAATGGGAAACTTCATCTTTCATCTCATGTCCCTCTGAGGTTGCTGGCCCAGTATGATATATTATGATGTGTTAATGGGAAACTTCATCTTTCATCTCTTGTCCCTCTGAGGTTGCTGGCCCAGTATGACCTATTATGATGTATTAATGGGAAACTTCATCTTCCATCTCATGTCCCTCTGAGGTTGATGGCCCAGTATGACCTATTATGATGTGTTTATGGGAAACTTCATCTTCCATCTCATGTCCCTCTGAGGTTGCTGGACCAGTATGATCTGTTATGATGTGTTAATGGGAAAATTCATCTTTCATCTCTTGTCTCTCTGAGGTTGCTGGTCCAGTATGATCTATTATGATGTGTTAATGGGAAACTTCATCTTTCATCTCATGTCCCTCTGAGGTTGCTGGTCCAGTATGAGCTTTTATGATGTGTTAATGAGAAACTTCATCTTTCATCTCATGTCCCTCTGAGGTTGCTGGCCCAGTCAGGGCTGTACAAATCCTATAGCCCGACGCCCGGGACTAGTCCAAAACCTAAGGCGGGCGTGTCACTTTTTCAAAGATTTCAGTCCCGGACTAGTCCAATTTTAAAAAAAGAGAAAGTCGGGCGTGTCACTGTTTGAAAGATTTCAGTCCCAGATTTGTCAAATTTACAATGTCGGCCACCTGTCATAAAACAACCCCAGCATACTTCTCCACGTAATCCTTTAATTGCACTCGCTTGTGTAATGCAATTAGCATCCACAGCGGCGATTTTATCAACCATGCCGAAAGTCCCGCCTCCAAATTACTTAAATTGACAGTGGGCATTGTCGACATTATCCAATCAATTGACCCGATCTATTTTAATCCAGACCCGCTAGCCAATGAAACGACTACC
Organism: Cyrtodaria siliqua; assembly: GCA_037043455.1. Taxonomy (NCBI): domain Eukaryota; kingdom Metazoa; phylum Mollusca; class Bivalvia; order Adapedonta; family Hiatellidae; genus Cyrtodaria; species Cyrtodaria siliqua. The sequence continues at coordinate 364,266 of JAWPHD010000662.1, read as the reverse complement.
AAATGTAAATCACATGTTCGTCACGTGATTACCTGTTTGTCACGTGGTGAGCTGAAAATGGCGATACACTGAAACAATAACACTAACACGTTGATTAATTCGCAATCAGGCCGATTTGTCGGCAATCTTTCGATGAGTAAAGAAACTCAGGACGTTTGATAATGGAAACATGTTTGATATGAAACGGTAGGTGTGATTTTTTATTGTTTCTCAGTGTATTGTTGAGCGTAATTGTAACAGACTTGAAAGGCGGGTGGGGTAACGGTTTGTGCATAGTTAGTGTACTAATTACGCTCGAAGAATTGAGCTGTCAAACAAATAAAATAAAAAACAAAACGAACTGATACACATAATCAGTTTGATTTCGTATTCGGCAGTGCTAACGTTTACATTTCAAAAATGAGTTTGTTGAACTTTTTCAATGTTAAAAATAAGGAAAATTTTCAGAGTGAAAGCGAAAGTGAAAGAAAAAATAAAAAGAGGAAAAATGTAGAATGTGATACACAGCCAACCAAAAAGTCAAAATCATCTGGTGTAGTGGACAAAAAAATAAAAATAAAATGTTAATGTTGATTCACGTTATTTATTTTTTGCATTAGGTAAAATGGTAATAAAGTTAAGAATCTCATCTGTAGCCCCTAACCTATATAAAGTTATGACTTTTTTTCCCCATTAAATGATTATCTGAACTGTAATATGAAACTCAATATCTATATTGAAATTTAAAAATGCAGATGTGATTCTTACTATTGCTACTGTTTCACCCAATGGCAGTCTACAATCTATACCACTGAAACATACATTAATTGTCTGAAGGGTAAATAAGGATTGTTTCCTTTACTGTGTATAATGAATTGTAATGAGTATGCAAGACGCAGTTTTAACATATTGAGAAATCGAAAAAAATCAGGACTTGTGTCTATTTTTTGGGACTATTCACAATTTTTTTGGCTAGTCACTTTTGACAGGGTGACTAGTCCCGGACTAGTGGCTAAAAAAAATATTTGTACAGCCCTGCCAGTATGAGCTATTATGATGTGTTAATGGGAAACTTCATCTTCCATCTCATGACCCTCTGAGGTTGCTGGTCCAGTATGACCTATTATGATGTGTTAATGGGAAACTTCATCTTCCATCTCATGTCCCTCTGAGGTTGCTGGACCAGTATGATCTGTTATGATGTGTTAATGGGAAGTAAAACCCGATTTCATTCATTCATTATGTTGTAATCCTTCGCCTCTCACCGCTGTGGGTTCGAATCCCATTGGGAGCTCGACTTGTAAGTGAGGAAGTGTTGATTCTTACGGATGGCGGGAGGTGTACAGTACTGGTTCTACCCAGAAAAAATGGATGGTCTGCCTCCACCACAAAAAATCGACCATCATATATAACCTTACATGTGTTGAAATTGACATAAAACACCAAACAAACAAATCATTTATTCATTTGTTATCACACTAAAGGAAAAAATTCAGATACAAAACTATGATGTATAACCTAAATCCTCATGTGTGATGAAAATGTAAATTACAGTAAATTATTTGAATTCATAAATAAATAACCATTGACCATAGTATTTGCAAACTTTTGCTAGTCTTGGGATAAAACAGTTAGATAACATGAACAGTTCTCATTACCCTTCTATCATTTTTGCATATTGTTTTATTCCTGGTAGTTTTAGTACTATTTTAGACATCTGAGACTATGACTTTATTAATACTCAAGCTGATTTAGCACTATTTTTAGACATCTGAGACTATGACTTTAATACTCAAGCTGATTTAGCACTATTTTAGACATCTGAGAGTATGACTTTATTAATACTCAAGCTGATTATGGCTCCCCCACACGAAGTGTGGTAGGGGAGCCATATTGATTTTGTGCTTTCTGTCTGTCTGTCTGTCTGTAGGTCTGTCTGTGTCACAAACGATGTCCGATCAATAACTAGAGAATGGTTGGACCTAGGGTCCTCAAACTTGGAAGGATGGTTGGTCATGACAAGTAGATGACCCCTATTGATTTTGGGGTCACTAGGTCAAAGGTCAATGTTGTGGTGACATTGACTATCAAAACGATGTCCGATCAATAACTAGAGAATGGTTGGACCTAGGGTCCTCAAACTTGGAAGGATGGTTGGTCATGACAAGTAGATGACCCCTATTGATTTTGGGGTCACTAGGTCAAAGGTCAATGTTGCGGTGACATTGACTATCAAAACGATGTCCGATCAATAACTAGAGAATGGTTGGACCTAGGGTCCTCAAACTTGGAAGGATGGTTGGTCATGACAAGTAGATGACCCCTATTGATTTTGGGGTCACTAGGTCAAAGGTCAATGTTGCGGCGACATTGACTATCAAAACGATGTCCGATCAATAACTAGAGAATGGTTGGACCTAGGGTCCTCAAACTTGGAAGGATGGTTGGTCATGACAAGTAGATGACCCCTATTGATTTTGGGGTCACTAGGTCAAAGGTCAATGTTGCGGTGACATTGACTATCAAAACGATGTCCGATCAATAACTAGAGAATGGTTGGACCTAGGGTCCTCAAACTTGGAAGGATGGTTGGTCATGACAAGTAGATGACCCCTATTGATTTTGGGGTCACTAGGTCAAAGGTCAAGGCCGTAGGTCTGTCTGTGTCACAAACGATGTCCGATCAATAACTAGAGAATGGTTGGACCTAGGGTCCTCAAACTTGGAAGGATGGTTGGTCATGACCAGTAGATGACCCCTATTGATTTTTTTTTTTTTTTATTTTTTTTTTTATTTTTTTTTTATTTTGATTTTTTTTAAATATTTTTTAATTGTAATTTTTTGTTTATTTTTTTTTTGATTTTTTGATTTTTTAATTTTTTTAATTTTTTTAATTTTTACATAAGAAGTTTTAGGGTCGGCCCTTTAAAAAAATAGGGTCGGTCGGGTTACTTGAACCACACATATTTTTTTATGTGGCCTTACTGATACAGATAGTACATACAGTCACAGGGATATTGAATATCAAAACGATCTCAGATCAATAAAGAACAGTTGGACCTAGAGTCGTCAATTATGTCTATTCGGGCGAGTGGGGGAGCCATACGATTTGTCCCATGGACAATAACAATTTCTAGTTTAGCACTATTTTAGACATCTGAGACTATGACTTTATTAATACTCGAGCTGATTTAGCACTATTTTAGACATCTGAGGCTATGACTTTGTTAATACTCAAGCTGATTTAGTACTATTTTAGACATATGAGACTACGACTTTATTAATACTCAAGCTGATTTAGCACTATTTTAGACATATGAGACTACGACTTTATTAATACTCAAGCTGATTTAGTACTATTTTAGACATCTGAGACTTTACTTTATTAATACTCAAGCTGATTTAGCACTATTTTAGACATCTGAGGCTATGACTTTGTTAATACTCAAGCTGATTTAGTACTATTTTAGACATCTGAGACTATGACTTTATTAATACTCAAGCTGATTTACACTCAAGTGATATGAAAATGCAACACGGGAATTTCCGCTATATATTGTATGTACAATAAGCTGCTTTTAATCGAATGGTACATGGCTATGTAAGACCTTTCCTTTTGGAAAAAATACTAAAACAACAAATAATACAGCAAATAGTATTCCTTCAATGTTTCATTATTCACAGAGTACGCGTTTGGCTCAATCATGTGAGCAAACTTAGAATGCAACATTTTGCAAACTATTTACGTTAAATACAGTACTGAACTAGCTCAATTTTTCAAAGAGCTACTTCAACATTTATGAAGTTCTTGTTACAAAGTGAAGTGTGATTAAAACGTCTACAACATCACAGTTGTGTCCTTTCTCTAGTTAACTGCAACTTTCTTTTTAAAAAACATCTTTGGATTTCTTTAGAATATTATGTGCAATTAAGTGTGCAGTATATACAATATATAGCGGAAATTCCCATGTTGCGTTTTCATATCACTTGAGTTTAGTACTATTTTAGACATCTGAGACTATGACTTTATTAATACTCGAGCTGATTTAGCACTATTTTAGACATCTGAGGCTATGACTTTATTAATACTCGAGCTGATTTAGCACTATTTTAGACATCTGAGGCTATGACTTTATTAATACTCAAGCTTATTTAGCACTATTTTAGACATATGAGACTACGACTTTATTAATACTCAAGCTAATTTAGCACTATTTTAGACATCTGAGAGTATGACTTTATTAATACTCAAGCTGATTTAGCACTATTTTAGACATCTGAGACTATGACTTTATTAATACTCGAGCTGATTTAGCACTATTTTAGACATCTGAGGCTATGACTTTGTTAATACTCAAGCTGATTTAGTACTATTTTAGACATATGAGACTACGACTTTATTAATACTCAAGCTGATTTAGCACTATTTTTAGACATCTGAGACTATGACTTTAATACTCAAGCTGATTCAGCACTATTTTAGACATCTGAGAGTATGACTTTATTAATACTCAAGCTGATTTAGCACTATTTTAGACATCTGAGACTATGACTTTATTAATACTCTATCTGATTCAGCACTATTTTAGACATATGAGACTACGACTTTATTAATACTCGAGCTGATTTAGCACTATTTTAGACATCTGAGGCTATGACTTTATTAATACTCAAGCTGATTTAGCACTATTTTAGACATATGAGACTACAACTTTATTAATACTCAAGCTGATTGAAGCATTATTTTAGACATATGAGACTACGACTTCATTAATACTCAAGCTGATTTAGCACTATTTTAGACATCTGAGGCTATGACTTTATTAATACTCAAGCTGATTTAGCACTATTTTAGACATATGAGACTACGACTTTATTAATACTCGAGCTGATTTAGCACTATTTTAGACATCTGAGACTATGACTTTATTAATACTCAAGCTGATTTAGCACTATTTTAGACATCTGAAACTACGACTTTATTAATACTCAAGCTGATTAGGATGAACTCAGTTTGTTTTTGTTTTTAGCAAGTTTTCCTTTACAATTTGTATGCTGAATTTATATGAAAGCCAGTGTTCTGGCAGTGAATTACCTCATTGCAAAATTTTCCATTACTTTTCTTTCATAAAATATAATTAGGTTACTGCATAAAGTGAATTATGTGTTTTGTATTTTTAAGTGGGTTATGTAACTCATACTTTTGTCAGCAGTTTTGTCCTTAAAGGGACACATGGTAATCTTCAAGTCATCATCTAGTATTACACCTTGATTTATTAATGCAGTTAATTACATTTCATTGGGTAAAGATCTGGGCCCCATTTTATGAAATAACTTAAGGACCATTTTGATCGTAAATCTATTTCTAAAATGCATCACTATACATTACACTTGTCAAATAAACCTGATTTTATCTCATTTTCTTATACATGTGACATTTCTGCACTACTGCACACATTAATTGTCTACATTGAATGCTTAGATGAAAGAAGTGAACGATTTTAAAATTTGAGACATCGTAAGATGTTTAATAAAACAGGGCCCAGGATCTCGGTTAAAGAGAATTCCTATAATCACTAATGTTATTACAAAAATAACTAATTGAGTTGTGATGTCAATAACGTGTTGCAGACATCAAAGTCATTTGGCAAGGTCGTTTAACGAAAGGAAACATTTCAATGAAAAGCATATTTTAAATAAATGGTTTAAAATGTAAAAATATGATTTAAGTGCCGTTAAATTGTAAGAAATGCAGGCGCCTACAGTCTCACGAAGGATGTTCTTATATTCGAACCCAGCATTTATGTGAAGCTGCAAGTTCAAAGAAAAATCAGGATTGCCTAGTGTTCCTTTAAGGAGCAGCTGTAGTAGTGTCTGAGTTTTAAGTGTTCTGGCCAAACAGTAATGACCGCCTCCGTGGCCGGGATAGTCAACACGCTGTGTCTAAAACTTTCTTGCCTCTCACCACTATGAGTTCAAACCTCGTCATACGATAGAGCCTTCATTTTGCATCTGATCTTTGCCAAACTTTACCAGATTTTCACTGAGAGCTCAACTTGTCAAGTGAGAAAGTGTCGATTCTTATGGATGACGGGAGGTATACAGTACTGGCTCTACCCAGGAAAGATGGAGTTGTCTGCCTCTAACACGAAAAAATTTACCTTCATATATGGCCTTGTGCTAAAAAGGACGTAAAACACCATTCACACAAACCAAAAAGTAATAATAATGACCAATGGTAAAAAACAAACTCATGTTTCTATTATGCAGGGCCAGCTGAGCACATCGCAACTATGGAACTACTTTAAGGACCTTCAGGATCCCGACTATGAGACCCACCTGTCCCTTATTCACAGTCGATTCTCCACCAATACATTTCCCAGCTGGGAGAGGGCACACCCACAGAGGCAAGTTAATTTAATGATAATCTTATAAGGCTTGATGTGGCAAAATCACTTTATTTGTCAACACTTTAAGGCCATTTTAACCATATTTCGTGGGAAGCAAATGCAAGGGAAAGTGGCTAGGGGGTTGGGGTGAGTGGTGGTTACAACACAACTCCTGTACTCGCCACTGATATAATTAACCCAGTGTGTGGATGTGAGCGAAATATTTACATGTAGAATATATAGCCAGTATTCAGTGGTTAAAAACTTCTGATTGGACATTTAAAACATGTCTATACCATTTGTGTACCATTATAAGTTATAAAACACTTTTAAACACCATACAATGGTATATAGCACACATTTATAAGAAGAGATCTGAACATTTTACCATTTATTAGTCATAGTGATTTTTAGCTCGACTGATCGCTTATGCCGTGGTGCGTCGTCTGTCTGTCTGTCCGTAAACTTTTATTTGTAGCGACAACTTCTCTGAAACTACTGGATGGATATTCATGAAACTTTACAGAAATGTTGCCCATAAAGTCTAGTTGAACCTAGCGAAAATTCATGTTGATGTGAAATCCAAGATGGCCGCCAAAGCTAAAAATAGAGTTTTAAAATACAAGTTTGTAGCGACTACTTCTTGAAAACTATAAGTGATATTGATATGGGACTTTTTCTAAAATGATCAGCATGACATGATGTTGATCCTTGTCAAAAATCGTTTTGATTCAACGTTAAACATGGCTGCCAGCGGTCATCTTTGTTTACATAGAGTTTTATAGTAAAAATTTGTAGCAACTACTCCTCTGAAACTACTTGGCGGATTGTCATGAAATTTTACAGGAATGTTGCTCTTGATGTTTAATTGATCCTAGGAAAATTTCAGATCTGCCAGAAATTTAAGATGGCCGTCACAGCTAAAAATAGATTTTTAAAAAATAAGTTTGTAGCGACTACTTCTTGAAAACTATAAGTGATATTGATATGGGACTTTTTCTAAAATGATCAGCATGACATCATGTTGATCCTTGTGGAAAATTATTTTGATTCGACGTTAAACATGGCTGCCAGTGGCCATCTTTGGTTACATAGAGTTATATAGTAAAAACTTGTAGCGACTACTCCTCTGAAACTACTTGACGGATGTTCATGAAACTTCACAGGAATGTTGCTCTTGATGTCTAGTTGATCCTAGAAAAATTTCAGGTCGGCCGGAAATTCAAGATGGCCGCCACAGCTAAAAATAGATTTAAAATAAATAAGTTTGTAGCGACTACTTCTTCAAAACTATAAGAGATATTGATATGGGACTTTTTCTAAAATGATCAGTATGATATGATGTTGGTCCTTGTCGAAAATCGTTTTGATTTGAGGTTAAACATGGCTGCCAGCGGCCATCTTTGTTTACATAGAGTTATATAATGAAAACTTGTAGCGACTACTCCTCTGAAACTACTTGACGGATTTTCATGAAACTTCACAGGAATGTTGCTCCTAATGTCTAATTGATCCTAGCAAAATTTCAGGTCGGCCGGAAATTCAAGATGGCCGCCACGGTTAAAAATAGATTTTCAAAAAACAAGTCTGTAGCGACTACTTCCTGAAATCAAAATCAATCAGTAGAGCTTCAAGGTCATTGACCTCTTGTTTTTAAGAACACTGACTTGGTCTGCTAACAGTTTGCAGTGGATCAGACTTTTCATATAAAGACCAGGGTACAGTATAAAAAACAACCAACATGGCCCAGAGAAACTTTTCTGATCATGTTATACATTATGCTACTCAGAGAGGTTTAATCACACATTTGACTTCATATTAAACCAAAATTAAGAGACACTGAAATTGACCTAAATTTTATTGCCAAGTACAAAGTACCACAAATTCCACCGTGAACTTTGGAAACACCAACAATTATTTTTGATCTTTGTAATAGTAACAAATCCAGGACAGACCCTACTGTCTTTCAAAGCAAATTCAATGAAATTAAATCGAAATACAGTAATTTTCAACATATATACACAGATGGTTCTGAAGATGGAGATAAGGTAGCTGCCGCAGCTGTTGTTCACAAACACAGTATAAAGAGCTGCCTGCCTGACAAGGCCTCTATCTTTTCAGCTGAACTTAGGGCATTTGAACTTGCCTTAAACTATATTCAGGAATCTGATGATGACCATTTTGTAATATTTTCTGATTCCCTTTCATCTCTTCAAGGCCTTGGTAATATGAAACATGATAACCCAGTTGTGCTTCAACTTTTACAAAAGTACAATTCTCTTATAGTTGATAATGTTATTTTTTTCTGCTGGCTTCCAAGTAATGATAGAGCTGCAGCATTAAGTTTACATATATCTAATGCCAAATTACCTTATACTGATTTTAAAAGTTGTATTAACACCTATATTCGTAACTCTTGGCAAACCGCTTTGTCGGTTTACAATAAATTCCATTCAGTTAAACCGTTACTCGAGAAGAAGTTGTCCTAGCGCGGTGCAGGATAGGGCATACACGTTATACTCATATTTATTACAAGGTGAGCAATTACCAGAATGTATACCCTGCTTTGCACCGTTAACGGTCAAACACATTTTGTTGGAATGTGTAGACTTTGATCCTATGCGTCAAAGGTACTACAATGTTAATACTATGAAAGAGTTATTTGATACTATAGATTTTAGTCTTGTTTTAGATTTCCTGAAAGAAATCAGACTATATAAATCATTATAATATTATATTTAATAATTATAAATCATTATAATAATCAGACTTTATAAATCATTATAATATGTTCTTATATATATATTTACTTGTTTATACACCCGTTGACCGGCATTTGTTGATTTACATTTATACATAGTTTATATTACTACCATATCATCTTATTTGTAAATAGTTTTATCTTTATATATTTACATACATTTTTATTAACTACTTCATTTCTTATCAGTTTTTGCGCACAATATGACCTATTTTTGTGTCGACGTGCCATAAAACACCATTCATTCATTCATTCATTCATTCATTAATCACACATTTCTAAATAATAAAGCAATTTAACCATAATATTTGCATGTAAATACATTAAACATTACTCTGTACAGATATATCCAAACAGGTTTATTATGATGTATTTATTTTCTATACTTTATTTTCTAAAACAGAATTATTATCCCTGTCAAATTTTGAATGTTGGTTTATCTATTAATAGCTGTCCTGTAAAAAAAAAAAAAGGTCAGTGATTGGTCAAAATGTTGAAACCCTTATCTTGAAGCAGACAAAAACCTAACATACTGAAGCCTGTACATCATTATGGTAGCTGCTTCTGCACGCTAGGGTTTAGGACATTGATAATCTTCCTTGAAACTACAAATTATCAAACTCTTTCCGATTGGAAGGTGAGAATGGTACTCATTGATGGTAATAATCCTGGAAATGTTAAGATCAACTTGAATCATCTTGGAATGCTGAAAATACAAAAAAAAAAAAAAATGCTGTTAACAAATAAAAATAGATTTGTTTCGTATATGTAGTAGATCATCCCACCAAGAGATATAAACATGGTCATATTGCAGGTATTTGGCCCACAATGGTGAGATTAACACCCTCAGGGGTAACGTGAATCTCATGGCAGCACGAGAGGGAGTCATGCAGAGTGCAGTCTATGGCGACAAGCTTAAAAAGCTGTATCCTGTCGTGGAATCTGGCATGTCCGACTCTGGATGTGTGGACAATGTTCTGGAGTTTCTGTGTATGGCAGGAGGCCGAGAGCTGCCTGAGGCTGTCATGACTATGGTTCCGGAGGCCTGGCAGAATGATAAAACAATGACGGCAGAGAAGAAGGCCTACTACAGATGGAGTGCATTTGCTATGGAACCCTGGGATGGACCAGGTATGATGCAACTATTCAAATGATAAAAGAGCGTATGCTGCACCCTCAGTGTCTGATTTGTCAGTTGCTTTCGACAATAAAAACAGTAACCAATGTGTCTTTTAGCTTGTATGTCTTGGGGGGAAAAATGATGAGGTAGTGTCATCACATCTGTCTTCGGCATCTGCTTAGTATGCGTCGTCTGCATTGTATGTGTCGTCTGCAACACCTGCGTCACCTGGTTAAAGTTTTGCATATTAGCTTGTGTCTTGGAGACTGCTTCACATAACGGATTGAAACTTCGCACATGTATTTGACATCATTAGATAAACCATAGAGCCAGGTTATATAAATTGTGCTTTCATTTTAATATAATTAGATTTTTTTTTATAGTTTTATATGTAATAATTTGTAATTTGAAAGAAACGAGTTCAACACATGTAAAGGGTCATGATAGCATTTTAAGACTCGCACTGACATATGCTATTTTGAAATTAACTGTCAAGCACCAGTTTTAATAATTTTGAAATGTTTCTCATGGGTTAGTAATCTACTCTGCTTTCAGGGCAGGAAAAATTGTTTCTGAGTTACTCTTCCTACGTAATATTTGAATGGTCAAATTGATAAATTGTTAAAGAATTTATCTGAATGTCTACTGCATCAATGTGCGCTTGTCATGATGAGCGGATGAGTGGAGTTTTCATGCCCTGGCTTTCATTGGGGATACCTCTTTTCAAAACTATCTTTATTAACAAATTATCTTTATCTCATTTGCAAGCGTTGCTCACGTTTTCCGATGGTCGCTATATTGGCGCTATATTGGACCGTAATGGACTGCGGCCATCGAGGTTCTACGTAACCAAGGACAACCATATGTACATGTCAAGTGAGGTGGGAGTGACAGATTGCAAGAGCGGTGAGGTGATACAGAAGGTATGCTGGCGATGACAAAGAACATGATTCATTATTCACAAACTTCATTTTTCGTTATTCACAAACTTCATTTCCTCAGACTCTTCATCAGAGAGCTATTTAGATTTACTGTCAACCGCAGGGGCTCTTATAAGATGGTAATTTGCCAGTCATTTGAGTTTGCCGCCATCAAGCAAATTTAACTTCTCCTGTGAAACCCCTTGGAATATTTGAATGAAACTTTTGAAACTGCCACAATGTTTCTTGAATGTGTGTCCTTTCAGATTTGTGTATTTCCTAGTCTTGGGTCATGCAACATGGCCGTTGCTACAGAAAGTAAGCAAAAACTAGGGACAGTTTTAAAGGAGATTTATTATTTGTATTCAAAATTTGTCGTTCAATTGTCCATATGATCATACTGTGAATCATTCACTGGTTTAAGTATTATTCGTTATTATACCGAATCTGTAAAATATGACCTCTCCGGATCTGCTAATCCGATTAATTGTGAACCTGCCACTATGGCGTGGCATAATGGTAGAGCATCCTTCTCACATGCAAGAGGTCATGAGTTCAATCCCTTGCCGGGTCATACCAAAGACTTTATAAAATTGATAGTAGCTCCTTTGCTAGATGCTCAGTGTAGGACTGGTCGACCCAGTGTCAGTTGAGTTGGACTGGGTGTGATACCATGTCATGTCTATGGTGTGGTATTCCAATGTGGCAGTGCTATAAAGTAGAACATTGAGTTCACAGCTTCAATTAGCCTCCTTCATGATATGACTGAAATATTGTTAAAGTGACGTTAAACCCCATACATGCATACATACATGCTGTGGACCTGCCACTAACATTACCAGAAGTCAAGTACAACTTATAGTGAGTTTGCTAGTGTTTAATGATGTTCTTCTATTAACAGGGTCGTTTGAAACCAGGCCGTATGTTGCTGGTAGACACGATAGAAAAGGTTTTTCAGAAGGATGAAGTTCTTAAATCTAACTTGGCCAACCTAAGACCTGTGGGCAAGTGGCTTACTGAGGTATGTTTTAGTCTAATTATTTTCTCTTTTTACGAAGAAAGCCTGGTTATTGGTTATTAGATTAGAATTGCATTTGGGGTCACTGGGTTCAAGGTAAAGGTCACTTACTAAAAATAGAAAAACAGTTTCCGCTCAATTATTTTGTTAGTAATGAGGTATTGCGATGAAACTTGCAGGGTAGGAAGCTTATTTGGAAAGGAATCATGGGATTGAATTTGGGATAACAGGGTTCAAGGTCAAGGTCACTGTTACAAAAAACAGAAAAAAGTTATCCACACATTAACTTAAGTAAAGAATGAGATATTAGAATGAAACTTGCTGTGTAGGTAGCTTATATGAAAAGGAAGTTTGGGATTGCATTTGGGGTCACTGGGTTGAAGGTCAAGCAAGGTCACTGTTACTAAAAATAGAAAAACAGTTTCCGCTCTATAATTTTAGTTAGGAATTAGATATTGAAACGAAACCTGCTATGTATGTAAAACAAAAAGCTTAGGATTGCATTTTCGTGGAATTTCCACGTTTCTTGTTTCACAATGCATAATTAATGTTGATGATCAATTTGGTGAAATGAAAAAAAACCTCAATATTGATGACCCCAGAAAGTCTTCTTATATTATTGAAAACACATGCTCATTAAACAATGTGCCATTTAGAAACAATATTAATTATATGATGACATTATTTTATTTTTTATTCAATATATCGCTTAAACTAAATAGTTTAAATGGACACACAGCAGTCTTGATTTTTATACGCCAGTCTTTATACACGACATATCAGGTCTTGGCAATGTCCATCTATCCGTCCGTCTGTCGAATACATCTTACAAAGGTCCATAACTCTCTGATTGATATTTTATTGATTACTTTCCTTTGAAAAAGGTTTAACCTGGAAGTTAACCTTGCCTTTTACAAGTGATTGTGGCTAATAACCTCTAAAGCAAACAATATCACCAATGAATACATTTTAATTATTTTCCTTAGAAACAGGTTTAACCTGAAACTTAACCTTGCCCTTGCCTTCTATTTCTTAGTTATCAGTGCTGAGGCTTTGAAATTGTAAACAAATTCCCTTTGCTCATGAAATAAAAAATATAAAGGGGCATAACTCTTAAATGAATATGTTTTAGTTATGTCCCTTAGGAATTGGTTTAACCTGAAACTTAACTTCATAGAAATATGTCCAAACTAATGCAATGCATCATATTTCCATGATGGAATAACAATAGGCAACTCCAAATGTTGTTGTTTTATTTATTTATATGGAAGCAAGATCAAGGTCAAAATGATACTGGATTAATAAAATAGAGATGCTTAATTCAATGCTTGATAAATACTTAAAAATTGCCATGTGCCCATTTTATTTTTCATTTTTTAAGCAAGGTGCTGTCAACACTATGTTAATTATAAAGTTTCCTTCATTTCTTCATTTGCCAGACGATGTCCATGGCTGAGTTGCGACAACACCACGATACTCGACGTCCGCCACGCAAAATTGATCGTGTAAAAACACCCCATGGTGGATGTCTGGAGGAGGACAGACGACTGCCCATGTTTGGCTGGACAATAGAGGCACTCAATATGCTTGTACTACCCATGATTAGAGAACAGTAGGTGTTCAGACCCAAATGTATAGCAAGGTGTTCAGACACAAATGTATAGCAAGGTGTTCAGACCAGAATAAATCTATAGCAAGGTGTTCAGACCAAAAGAAATATATATCAAGGTGTTCAAACCAAAAGAAATCTATAGCCAAGTGTTCAGACCAAAAGAAATCTATAGCAAGGTGTTCAGACCAAAATAAATATATAGCCAGGTGTTCAGACCCAAAGAAAATGCTAGCAAGGTTTTGAGACCAACTAAATCTATAGAATGGTGTTCAGACTAATAAATATATAGAATATTGTTCAGACCAAAATAAATATAAAGTAAGGTGTTCTGACCCAAATAATTATACAGCAAGGTGTTCACACCAAAATAAATCTATAGCAAGATGGTCTGACCCTGATAAATATACAAGGTCTTCAGATCAAAATAAATCTATAACAAGGTGTTCAGACCCAAATAAATAGTTAGCAAGGTGTTCAGACCCAAAGAAGTATGTAGCAATGTGTTCAGACCCCAAGAAGTATGTATCAATGTGTTCAGACCCAAAGAAATATATAGCAAAGTGTTTATCAGACTCAAATAAATCAGTAGCAATGTGTTCAGACCAAAATAAATATATAACAAGGTGTTCAGACCCAAATAAATCTTCATCTTCGGTGTTCAGACCCAAAGAAATATATATAGCAATATGTTCAGACCCAAAGAAATGTATAGCAAGGTGTTCAGACCCAAAGAAATCTATAGCAAAATGTTCAGACCAAAATGAATCTATATCAAGGTATCCAGACACAATGACATCTATAGCAAGGTCTTAAGACCAAAATGAATATATATCAAGGTGTTCAGAACCAAAGAAATCTATAGCAAAATGTGCAGACCAAAATGAATCTATATCAAGGTATTCAAACACAATGAAATCTATAGCAAGGTCTTAAGACCAAAATGAATATATATCAAGGTGTTCAGACCCAAATAAATCTTTAGCAAAGTGTTCAGACTGAAATAAATGTATAGCAATGTGTTTAGATCTGAAGAAATCTATATCAAAGTGTGCAGACCAAAATGAATATAAAGCAAGGTATTCAGACCCAGTGAAATCTGTAACAAGGTGTTCAGACCACAATAAATATAAAGCAAGGTGTTCAGACCAAAATAAGTATATAGCAAGGTGTTCAGACCCAAAGAAATCTATAAGGTGTTCAGACCAAAATAAATGTATAGCAAGGTGTTCAGACCAAAAAAAAAATGAATAGCAAGGTGTTCTTAAATAGTTTACAATGTGTTCAGAACCTAAGTAAAGTGTTCAGACCAAAATAAATCTGTAGCAAGGTGTTCAGACCCAAAGAAATATATAGCCAGGTGTTCAGACCAAAATAAGTTATAGCAAGGTGTTCCAACCCAAAGAAATCTAGCAGCACCTTCTCAGACACTGCTGGACCAATTTTGCTGAAATTTTATAAGGATGCTTCTGTATGGTTGAGTACCCCTGAGTCCAAATTTTATACATGTATATAGAGATTATGTATCCAGAAAATACATTGGTAACACTATCTCTGAAACCGCTGTACCAGTTTGCTCAGTTGTAAAGGTATGCTTTTGTACGCTTGAGTACCTTACAGAAGAATGAATTGTTCAGTTCAGTGGGTTTAATTTGATTAATTGGCCCGATTACCACAGTTAACCATTCTTGAATGAAAAAAGTTTATAATTACCTATTTATATTTTAATTTAATTTCTGTAGAAAAGAAGCCCTGGGCTCTATGGGTAATGATGCCCCATTTGCCTGTCTATCTCTGTACAACCCCCTGGTATTCGATTACTTCAAGCAACTGTTTGCCCAGGTGACCAACCCACCCATTGATCCATTCAGAGAAAAGATTGTCATGTCCTTGGTAAGTAAATTTCGGTTAGATTTCCTTTTAATAAAAAATTGGATGTTCCAGTGTGTAACCACATGAGCAGCTCTGCAATGTCCAGTCAAGTTTAGTTTCTGACCTAGTTGTGTCGCCTATGTAGCATGGTAGACAAATAAGCACATGGCAGGCGATCATCAGAATTCCTGTTGCGCTTTAGTACCAAAAGTAGGTCACTGGCTGACCTTGAAATAATTAACGAACTTGCTCTGTTGAGCTCAATTCTTAAGAGGCTCTATTTAACTCAGTTCTTAAAAGGCTCTGTTTGTCTCAGTTTTTAAGAGGCTCTGTTTAGCTCAGATATTAAGAGGCTCTGTTCAGCTCTGTTCTTAAGAGGCTCTGTTTAGCTCAGTTCTTAAGAGGCTCCATTTAGCTCAGTTCTTAAGAGGGTCTGTTTAGCTCAGTTCTTAAGTGAACCCAATAAGCTCAGTTCTTAAGAGGCTGTGTTTAGCTCAGTTCTTAAGAGGCTCCATTTAGCTCATTTCTTAAGAGGCCCCATTTAGCTCAGTTCTTAAGAGGCTCCATTTAACTCAGTTCTTAAGAGGCTCCATTTAACTCAGTTCTTAAGAGGCTCTGTTTAGCTCAGTTCTTAAAAGGCTCTGTTTAGCTCAGTTCTTAAGAGGCTCTGTTTAACTCATTTCTTAAGAGGCTCCATTTAGCTCAATTCTTAAGAGGCATCATTTAGCTCAGTTCTCAAGACTTGACTCCATTTAACTCAGTTCTAAAGAGACTCTGTTTTGCTCAGTTCTTAAGAGACCCCATTTAGCTCAGTCCTTAAGAGACTCCATTTAGCTCAGTTCTTAAGAGGCTCGGTTTAGCGCAGTTCTTAAGAGGCTCTGTTTAGCTCAGTTCTTAAGAGACTCCATTTAGCACAGTTCTTAAGAGGCCCCATTTATCTCAGGTCTTAAGAGGCTCCGTTTAGCTCAGTTCTTAATAGGCTCCGTTTAGCTTAGTTCGTAAGAGGCTCTGTTTAGCTCAGTTCATAAGAGGCTCCATTTAGCTCAGTTCTTAAGAGGCTCTGTTTAGCTCAGTTCTTAAGAGGCTCCAGTTAGCTCATTTCTTAAGAGGCTCCATTTAGCTCAGTTCTTAAGAGGTGCTGTTTAGCTCAGTTTTTAAGAGGCCACATTTAGCTCAGTTCTTAAGCGGCTCCAGTTAGCTCATTTCTTAAGAGGCTCCATTTAGCTCAGTTCTTAAGAGGTGCTGTTTAGCTCAGTTTTTAAGAGGCCACATTTAGCTCAGTTCTTAGGAGGCTTTGTTAGCTCAGTTCTTAGGAGGCTTTGTTAGCTCAGTTCTTAAGAGGTGCTGTTTAGCTCAGTTTTAAGAGGCTCTGTTTAGCTCAGTTCTTAAGAGACTCCATTTAGCTCAGGTTCTGTTTAGCTCAGTTCTTAAGAGGCCCTGATTAGCTTGGTTCTTAATAGGCTCCATTTAGATCAGTTCTTAAGAGGCTCTGTTTATCTCAGTTCTTAAGAAGCTATTACCTACAGTATAGCTCAGTTCCTTTAATACTGGAATTAGGTTATTTGATTTACTCTACAGCGACTCGGACGAGTATCTATATTGCCTGTGCTGCTCTTATTTTACCTAAATCTCGCCCCTCAGACTGCTTTACCTGCCAGCCGTCTAGTTTTAGTTATGGGTGGTGGCTTCGGTGTTTTGAAAAAAGTGCCTCCTCATTCACCTCACTATTACATCATTTCACAAAAAAGTTAACTATAGACATTCCCATTTAACATATTTAATATTGCAAGTTGTCATTTGTTGTTATTGCTCATGGTGTTATATCAATACTACTATGAAATGATTTTATGAAACGGCATACAAGCGTCGTGTTTTTATAAAAAAAAAACGTAGAAAAAATAACCATTTTAAGCAAACATGTTATTTCTAACGTTGCACGTAATATCTTCATAGCCCAATATCTGAGGTTCTCTTGCAGGCATGTCCCATAGGTCCCGAGGCCAATATCCTGGAGCCGAGTGCAGAACAGTGCAGGAGACTGTGGCTAGAACAGCCCATCTTGTCCCTGCAGGATATAGAGGTGCTCAAGTATACCACGTGTAAAGGATGGAAGGTATTCTCAAAGTTTAAAATAAAAATATACATAGTTTAAACATGTTTTATTTCAGCTTTTTTACAACATATGTAGTACAATACATAGTTAATAGGATTGGAAGGAAAGAAATCTTACTCTCTTTGAATATAAATTTAAGTTTTCAACATATCCTTGTGTATTCAGTCCAAGATAATTGACATAGTGTTAGCCGTAACTATGCATAAATAATTGTTGATTGCGTATTCAGTCCAAGATAATTGACTTAGTGTTCCCCATAACTATGCATAAATAATTGTTAATTGTGTATTCAGTCCAAGATAGACATAGTGTTCCCCATTGCTATGCATAAATAATTGTTAATTGTGTATTCAGTCCAACATAATTGACATAGTGTTCCCCATAGCTATGCATAAATAATTGTTAATTGTGTATTCAGTCCAACATAATTGACATAGTGTTCCCCATAGCTATGCATAAATAATTGTTAATTGTGTATTCAGTCCAAGATAATTGACATAGTGTTCCCCATAGCTATGCATAACTAATTGTTAATTGTGTATTCTGTCCAACATAATTGACATAGTGTTCCCCATAACTCTGCATAAATAATTGTTAATTGTGTATTCAGTCTAAGATAATTGACATAGTGTACCCCGTGACTGATGGTCCCGGGGGTCTGGTGAAGGCCTTGCACCGTACGTGTGAACAGTCAGAAGAAGCCGCCAGGGAGGGATTCAAACTGATCGTTCTGTCTGACAGAGGTGCTAGTCAAACAATGGTCCCTATAAGGTAAGTGAGCCATACTTCAGCAAATATTTGTTTTTATAAGTGCTGACTCCTGTAGCAAATCTAGCGGGGAATGGACCCTTTCGAATTCATACAATTTAGGTCCACCCGAGATTCAAGATGGTCGATATTATTAAAAACGGCTTATACTTTCTAAAATCATCTTCTTGAGAACCGTGAATTATTTGTTTATGGTGATCTTAGATCGACTGTTTGAACAGTAGGAGAGCTTATGTTATCACTCTGGTGTTAGCTGCCCGATCAGCCTCGAGTATTGTGTGTAAGCTGTTTTTACAGGTCTGTATCTCTTACATTAAAATGTTCTTGTCCTAGCTCAACCAAAGTTGGCCATAAGCTTCCTTACAGTATTATCTAAAGGGCTGCATTAGTAATTTTGGAACTTATAATTTCTGGGCTAAATGTGATCACCTGTAAAATGTGCTTTGTCCCATTTCACATCTAATTGAGCATATAAGCTGTGTTGACAGATCTATCTGTCTTTTACTTTTCTTGTTCAAGTTTAACTAATTTGGACATGGGCTTCCTTGTAGAATTATGTAGGAGGTTGCCTAAGTAATGTTGTCTTCTATAAATTCTGAACTCCCATGGGACCCACATTGTGAAAGCCAATAAAGTGTGCAATAAAGGCAGATCAAAAAAAGATTTGAGTGTTAATTATTTCTTAATTTATTGTCCTAAATCTGCCCAATATTGGCATGAGATTCCTTACAGCAGTATCAAGATGAGTGCATAAGTAATTTATACTTGAATACACCATAAGAACCCATAGAGCCCAATGTGAAATGTTCAATAAAATATGCAATAATTTGGTTAAAGTAAACATCCAAGTTGTTGTTATTGTTATTGATCATATCTCTTTAAAGGTGAAATATAGCGTGTCTTTTGAGCATATATTCTGAAATATATGTATATACTATACAATCTGTTCAAATATTACACTTATTGGTTGTTCCGTTTTGTCAGAGTAGCCAATTATACCTCATAGCGTACACGCTCCGAGTTTTGCCCTTTTTGAAGACAGGTAAGAGCCACGAGACCTGTGACGTCATTGGTACTAAGCGATTAGCAGCTCCGCATTAAGTCTGCATTTTCTATGTAGGATTACGTTTTATGGTGCGTGTTAAAAATGCCGTGTGCTGTTGCTAGGTGCAAACGTGTGCATACAAAAGGACAATATAATAATGTCAGTTTCTTTCGTGTTCTAAATCAGGTTAATGATTAAGATTCGAAGTATGGGTGGACCGCTGCCCAAGAAAATCGCCCGTCTCGTCAAAAAAGTGGGAATCCTCGAGGACGCGCGAGTTTGTTGTATCATTTTGAGCTGGATTCGTGGGAAGTCCATCCTTTGGTTTCTTTTTCGTTGAATTTGGAGAACAGACGGCCATGCCGATTAAAAAAAATAGCGGTACCAATAATCTGGGATGATAATTAATATAGTCATATAAAGCCCTGCAATAATATTACAAAAATGAGAAGTGCCTAACCCCGCCGTCTCCGAGCAAGTTTTATTCGCCGATTCAACCAGCGTTGAGGAGTAAATTAATAAATGAGTTAACATAAAGTTTTTGTTTTTTTATCTTAGCACTTCATCGGATATACGTATGCTAAATTGTAAAAAGGTATATAGTCTTGGATCATTATATACACCGTGACTGTTTAGCTGTTGAATTAGAAGCATGCGTCTTTACGTGAATCAGTCAAGAGTTGACGGCGCTAATATAATTTAGCCGTCTTTTTCAAAAGATTGCTAAAAGAGGTTCAGCATATAAATTGATATGAATCCGGTGAAAGAAACACTGTGTCTTTGTTTCAATATATATTTTGTAGGTTTATTAATTTTTTAACTATATACCCTCTTCTGCCAATAGTGTTATAGATCTGTATCTATTTATATATCGCCATCCGTCTGCATATATCGGTCTCTAAATTAAAAAAAAATATGACAAAATACAAGGCACTAGTTTCCCACGCATCATATATCCGTCTTGTGCAGTACGCGGCTCGCCGCGGCGGTATTACATCGCTCACGGAATTGCAATAATCAGGAAATGTGTCATAAAACTATGTTTTCCTAAATGCTGTGTGCTTTTGTCATATACCGACGTATGTACCCTAATTAGGCTGTACTTCAATAGGGCACCGCAATAGTTGATTAGTCGGTGTGTGGTATATTGTTAGTTGGGGGGCACGTGGAGAGCGTGTCATACTGCAAATCTAAATCTAATACGTGCCACACCTCAAGTGTTTTGGTCACCAGGTGGCGGGGACTTATGGCATATATATACTCCCTGGTACTATAGAAATTTGATGCCGTTTATTATGTTGTTGTTTTTTTTATCAATAATGTGAAAAATAAACACGTACTAAATATATGTTTTCAATGTCTACTTTTCGGCAAAATTTCGGCAAAAGTAAAGTCCTTATTATCTGACGCTCGTATTAATGTACAAGTATTGGACCATGTCCATGCAGTCGGAACATACTGCATTTCGCGCTTAGTGTACACTACTCAACTTTTATAATCGGTCACTCAGGTTTTTTGAAAATAACACGAAAAAAACAACTGGAAATCACCGAAACAAAAAACAATATTTTATTAAGTTTATCAACAATGTAATCTGAAAAAAAATGATTTCAGATTACGTTGCTAATAAACTTGATAAAATATTGGTATGTGTTTCGGTGATTTCCAGCTTTTAATATTTGTGTTATTTTCAAAAAACCTGGGTAGCCGATTATAAAAGTTGAGTAGTGTATATGTACCAAGATATGCGGTGTTGTCGGTGTCAGAATTTAGATAAAAACAGTTTATTTTCATACACACTATACTGTTTTCGCGTGCTTTCCCTATGTACTAATGGATTGTTTTGTTCCCAATGACGTCACTTTATGGATTGTTTTGTTCCCAATGACGTCACTTTCGGTTATACGAGGAAGAGTTTTCTCCTTTAGATTTGTTTTCAATTTTTTAGCAATGCCTGTTCGCCTTTTTGATTTTTATCTTTAAAAACATATTTTCACTAAACATACATCAATAGGATAGTAAACATCGTATTTATAATGATATTTAATAATTAAAAACATATCAACAGCGGATTTGTTGATTTAGGACAATGTTCATCTTTAACATATCATATTCATAGCTCAATCATGGCTTTATTACACACCCAGAAGCCATGTTATGTGATAAAAGACAATATGTGTTGATAACTACTATTAACCCTTTCGTTGCCACAGTCAAAAGCATTCATTTTACGACCAGCGTAGACCCAGATCAACCTGTACATCATGTGCAGACTGATCAGGGTTTACACTGGTCACCACTCACTAAGAATATATTACATAACACGTTATATACAAAATATCACCGGAAGGTTTGGACTCAAATTTTAGCAGACGACATTTGAAATTTGGCGGCAAAAGGGTTAAAATAAACTGATATTTTCCTTATTCTGTTCTTTGACCTCCTTATTTTTGTTGTATTACAGTTCGCTGCTAGCCGTTGGTGCCGTACACCATTATCTGATTAACAAGAAGTTGAGACTTAAACTTGGTCTTATACTTGAGTCTGGAGAACCAAGGTAGGTCACTCTGTAATACTTTTTCATAAGTTCTGTATTTCATTCTTATAATTAGTCACATTCTTCAGTCCGGGTAACCAAGGTAGGTAATTCTGTAACACTTTCCACAGTTTGTGTTTAATTTAGTTCATCTCATTCTTATACTATTACCTCACTCATAACCTACCTCTGATTAATTGACAAATCTTTTTCTTCCCCAGAGAGGTGCACCATATTTGCACTCTTCTTGGCTATGGTGTTGACGCATTATGTCCATATTTGGTGTATGAGACAATCGCCCGACTACGGCAGCAGAGGTTGTTGGACCCACCTCTCGCAGATGAGGAGATATTTATGAACTACAGGGCAGCGTGTGCCAGGGGTATATCCAAGGTCATGGCCAAAATGGGCATATCAACTCTACACAGCTACAAGGTAGGGTGGTGAAAGGGGTTTACCTTACAAAGTCTTTAGCTCCGAAGGCCACCAGAAGTTATGAAATGGCAAGTTCTCATTGATCCGCCGTCAATTAATTTTTGCCTTGTTACGACTCGAGCTTCTTTATCCTATCTTTACCAAACTCGACCAGATTGTTGATATCAATAAACTCAGACAATTGTGAAAAACAGGTAGATCGAATTAGTAACACAAGAGTTATGACCCTTGATTTAGTTAAATATGCTATATTTTGCATTGTTAATAATTATATTAGATAGAAGAATTAATATTTGAGGTCATTGTAAACAGATAGTGTAACTTTCTCACATTTTTCAGGGTGCACAAATATTTGAAGCGGTGGGCCTTAGTCGTGAAGTGATGGATCTATGTTTCACAGGATCTGCCTCCAGAATCGGTGGTGTCACATTTACACATATGGCTGAAGAGGTTGGTTAACGTTCACTTATACTCTTTATTTATTGGACGTTGATTATGAAACAAGCTACAAAGCTTATACAAATCACTCTCAATGGCGTGGTCTTGATGTCGGAGGAACCCAGAGAAAGGGTGTGGAAAACCCTCAAGTTCAAGTGAGACCAAAATACCCTCTCACTTGCTTAAACCCGGGTTGCACTGGTGAGAAGCGAGTGTGCTACCGATTGCGTGCCCGGACACCCAGTGATCACTATTATTTTGGTTTTGACTGCAGAAAACAAACTCACAAAATTATTTTAAAAAAAAAGCTTCTTCATTTTGTGATAAACTGTTTATTACAATATTCTTCAATATGTTTTGTCTTGCATCAAAATTAAAGTGAATTATTTATGATGTATAAAAGTTGAATGCTCAAACAATGATATAGCACCTCTGTGGCCATGATAGTTAAATGCTGCATCTAAAACTTTCTCACATCTCAGCGCTGCGAGTTTGAATCCCACTGGAATCTCGACTTGTCAAGTGAGAAAGGGTCGATTGTTAGGGATGGTTGGAGGTATACATTACTGGTTCTACCCAGGAAATATAAGGTGGTCTGCCTCGACCACAAAAAAATATTGACCATCATATATGGCTTAACATGTGCTGAAAATGACATAAAACATCATTCAGGCTAACGATTATAGATCTACAGGAATATATTACATTTTGATTCTTCAGCGTTAAAACAATTTATTTTAATAACTTAAAACCTTTTTTGTGGGGATGTTGTGGTCCACTGGATAACACGGGGGGACTTGAAACTAGAGGACCCGGGTTCAGTTTCATCATAGTGTTCTTTGGCCAGATGTTTAACTTTACTTGCAGCCTCGTCCGTCGGATTGGGTATCGTGTATCGGAGTCCTTCAAGCACTTTAAAAAACCATAGGAATCTGTTGGTTGGAAAGAGTCGGGCAGGTTTACCGATTCCTGTGTATCGTTCCATCTAAAACTTACTTTGTGTTTGTTTTTAATACAATCATGTTGATGTGCTTTCCATTCATGTGTCAGCATACGTTGGTTACATACTACTTCTTATATTTGTTAAGACACTAAATAGGCACGAGCTGGCGTATGCAGAACGTGAGTGTGACAGCCAGGTAGTGATGAACCCTGGGAATCTACACTGGAGAGATGGCGGAGAGAAACACATGAATGGACCAAACTCTGTCGCCAATCTTCAGGTCAGTAATTGTTAGGATTAATAGTGGGATAATTTATATTGAATATTCAATGTTTGAAACTTTTTCGTGTGATGATAAAAATCTTAGAGCCATACAGAAATATAAGAGCCACAAAGAAATATAACTGCCACATGGAAATATATAATGGCCAAACGTAATGTAAGAGTCAAGGAGAATTAAAAGAGCCATTTAGAGCCACACAGAAATAAAATGACTAAATCATAATATAAGAATAACATGGGTAATATAAGAGCCACACTCAAATTTAAGATCCACATGGAAATGATATAATCCTCATAAGGAAATATAAGCGCCACAGGATAAAAGACACAAGGAAACTTAAGTACAAGAGCCACAAGGAAATGCAAGTACCACAAAATACTTTAGTATATAAATTTATTGTCCTCAAATTTCATAAACATTTCAGGATGCAGCCAAGAGCAACAACAAGGATTCATATGCAAAGTATGCCGAGTCTGCCCTTCAAGCAACCAAGCAGTGTACACTGAGGGGTCAGCTTGACTTCAGGTATGCTGAGAGACAGCTGGACCTATCCGAGGTAGAGGACGCAGCATCCATCGTCAAGCGCTTCTGTACTGGTAAATCTTGTCTATAATCAGCAATTTTTTTCACCCTTTTGGGAATGGTACCCATTCAATTGAGAAAATTTGCATCGTTTTGTTTTAAATTTGGAATTTTTCACTGTCAAACAAAAGCAATACTGTATGTTTAAATACTTTACAAACACATCATGTATACATTCTCTTGTAGTATTTCATTACCCTCCCCTGAAAGTATATACTTTCCCCCTTTTTCTGTTTAAAGTTCCCCTCTAAAATATTTACAAAAAAATGTTTTGAATGCGTTTGAAATATTCCACATAAATGAGTATTTTTTCAGGTGCTATGAGTTTTGGCAGCATCTCCCTAGAGGCCCATACCACTTTGGCTATCGCGATGAACCGAATAGGTGCCAAATCCAACACTGGTGAGGGAGGAGAGAACTCAGAAAGGTACCTCAACATGGATCCCGAGTTCAACCAGAGGTCCAAGATTAAGCAGGTAAAATTACTATGTATTTTCCCCTTTTTTGCAAGTTTATCCCAAATAACCATTTTCACTATATCTATGTAATGGCGGATTGACCTATCCTCTAAATAGTTTGAACAACAAAACATTAGATCGAACAACAAACGTTTGGTCAAACAACATAACGTTAGGCCAAACAACAAAATATTAGGTAGAACAACAAAACGTTTGGTTGAACAACAACACATTAGGGCTGTTCCAGGAAAAAAGGCATGGGGGGGTCGGAACGAAAACAAATTCAAAATCTGTGGGTGGGGGGTGTCAGAAGAATTCTAATTATGTGGGTTGGGGGTGTCAGAAGAATTCGAATTCTGTGGGTGGGGGGTGAAATGTAAATTGTATTGAGTTGTTGAAGGGTGTACATACATGTGATACCTCACGGCGTGAGATGAAATCTCCCGGAATTCTAACCCTCCTCTTGGCCCCACGGAATTGTGTGAAAAACTCCCGTAAAATTGCTAAAATCGATTTTTGTATGTTAGCAGATGTTGCTTCTAAAAATAGGTCAACACTTATTTCTACAGATTGCGTTCTATAATCTTACCGGTGTAGTCGTTAGAAATTCACAGTCGCGTGAGAATAACACGACATTCGTACATTTACTGTTCGTACTTAACGGTATTATAAACCACAGACCTAATAACAATATTAATTTGTCTGGGATACTGTAAATATATTTTTATTGGCTTATTAAAATTAGATGAATGATTTATATGTTGTAAAATATATATGAAATATATGGTAGGCTGACTGTTTCAAATTGTTAATTTTCTTTTTTTGCTGTCATATTTAATATGCATAGCATTATCGGAGAGTTTAATTTGAATGTTATTAACAGCGCATCAACACATTATTCAGAACAGCCGTTGACACAGGAAACGAATAGTCTTAAACTAATACATTTAGTACTAAAATGAGTTTAAAGTAATTTCTGTTGCGAACATTCGTCAATATTGAAGTGGAATCCACTATGGCCATGTATGGCACGTCCTACAATGTTCATTCTACATATATTCGTCAATGTTAAAGTGAAATCCACTGTGGCCATGTATGGCACGTCATACAAGATTCATACCACACATATTCGTCAATATTGAAGTGGAATCCACTGTGGCCATGTGTGGTACGTCTTACAAGGTTCATACTATACATATTCGTCAATGTTAAAGTGGAATTCACTGTAGCTATGTATGGCACATCATACAAAGTTCATACCACACATATTCGTCAATGTTAAAGTGGAATCCACTGTGGCCATGTATGGCCCGTCCTACAATGTTCATACTACAGATATTCGTCAATATTGAAGTGGAATCCACTGTGGCCATGTATGGCCCGTCAAACAAGGATCATATTATAGATATTCGCCAATGTTAAAATGGAATTCACTGTGGCCATGTATGGCACATCATACAAAGTTCATACCACACATATTCGTCAATGTTGAAGTGGAATCCACTGTGGCCATGTATGGCACGTCATACAAGATTCATACTACAGATATTCGTCAATACTGAAGTGGAATCCATGGGGCCATGTATGACACATCATACAAAGTTCATACCACACATATTCGTCAATGTTAAAGTGGAAACCACTGTGGCCATATGTAGCACGTCATACAAGGTTCATACTATACATATTCGTCAATGTTAAAGTGTAATCCACTGTGGCCATGTATGGCACGTCATACAAGATTAATACTACAGATATTCGTCAATACTGAAGTGGAATCCACTGTGGCCATGTATGGCACGTCCTACAATGTTAATTCTACATATTTTTGTTAATGTTAAAGTGGATCCACTGTGGTCATGTGTGGCACGTCATACAAGGTTCATACTATACATATTCGTCAATGTTAAAGTGGAATCCACTGTGGCCATTTAGTACCAAAAAGTACCATTTCCATTCATCATACCCTTGGATACTGCCACATCGTTGCTCATTGCTTTGCGGGAAACCGTTAGAAATGATCTCTTAGCATTCGCAAGAATAATCTTTTTGGTACAAAGTTTACAGAAATTGGTGGGGCATCATTCCATCACATAACTTGCGATGTGAGAGTATAATAAAACCATGACAATAATATCAAAATACAGTTATCCATTTTGTTTAAAAAATTTAATATTAGAATGGCACTCTTTTATTTATAGGTTCTGGTAGCTTTGAATGTTTACTTACCCATGGCATCAGACTTACTGTTAGGGAATACCATCATGGTCTTACTTGATGGTCATCATGTCAGTTGGATCAATTTTCCAAGTTTCTAGGGGATGTCCATTTGATGTTCATGCCATCAGTGGCAGTGTCTACGTTCTTAAATCACTGAAGTCAGCTCATTGCCGACTGAGTAACATAGGTTTTATTTGCTTGTTAGTTTTTATGGTGTTTTTACATCATTTTCAAGCAGACCACCCACTTTACTGGGTAGAACCAGTACTGTACACCTCCCGCCATCCATAATAATTGACTTTACCGCACTAACATACATGATTCGGGAAGCTTGTATGGCCAAGTCCACTGAGCAGTTTGTATTGTTGGTTGCACATTCAATGGTGGAATGAACAGAATATTACTCTGTTATACACAGAACGTTGTTATGGCATATACCATAACATGGTCACAAAGTATATCTTCTGAAAACATGTCGCTTACGGAGTTATTGCGTTGATGGGACGATGTGTAGTATGGATCTAGAATGGGATGTCATACATGGCCGCATTGTATTCCACTTTAATGATGACGAATACTTTTAAAATGAATCAGACACGAGGTGCCATACATGGCCACAGTGTATTCCAGTTTAACAATGACAAATACTTGCAGTATGGACATGGCATGATGAGCCATACATGGCCACAGTGTATTCCAATTTAACAATGACCAATACTTGCAGTATGGACGTGGCATAATGTGCCATATATGGCCACAGTGTAATCTCACTCTAACAATGACGAATATGTCTAGTATGAACCTGGTAAGAGGTGCCATACATGGCCGCAGTGTATTCCATGTTAACAATGACAAATACTTATAGTATGAATATGGCATGACGTGCCATACATTGCTACAGTGTAATCACTTTAACAAAGACGAATCTGTGTAAAATGAACCTGGTATGACGTGTCATACATGGCCGCAGTGTATTCCACTTTAATAATGACGAATATGTGCAGTATGAACTTGGTATCCACTTTAACAATGACGAATTCTTTTAAAATGAATCTGACACGAGGTGCCATACATGGCCACTGTGTATTCCAGTTTAACAATGACAAATAGTTGAAGTATGGACATGGCATGATGTGCCATACATAGCCGCAGTGTATACCACTTTAATAATGACGAACATGTGCAGTATGAACCTGGTAAGGGGTGCCGTAGATGGCCGCAGTGTATTTCACTTTAACAATGACAAATACTTCTAGAATGAATCTGACAAGAGGTGCCATACATGACCACAGTGTTTTCCAGTTTAACAATGACACATATATGCAGTATGGACGTGGCATGATGTGCCATACATGGCCGCAGTGTATACCACTATATTAATGACGAATGTGTGCAGTAAGAACCTGGTAAGAGGTGCCATACATGGCCGCAGTGTATTCCACTTTAACAATGACAAATACTTCTAGAATGAATCTGACAAGACGTGCCACAGTGAATTTCACTTTGACATTTACGAATATGTGTAGTATGAACCTTGTATGACGTTCCATACATGGCCACAGTGAATTCAACTTTAACATTGACGAATATCTGTTGTATGAACCTTGTATGACGTGCCAAACATGGCCACAGTGGAGTCCACTTTATCATTGAGGAATATGTGTGGTATGAACTTTGTATGATGTGCCATACATGGCCACAGTGAATTCCACTTTAACATTGGCGAATATCTGTAGTATGAACCTTGTATGACGTGCCATACATGGCCACAGTGGATTCCACTTTAACATTGACGAATATGTGTGGTATGAACTTTGTATGATGTGCCATGCATGGCCACAGTGGATTCCACTTCAATATTGACGAATATCTGTAGTATGAATCTTGTATGACGTGCCATACATGGCCACAGTGGATTCTACTTTAACATTGACGAATATATGTGGTATGAACTTTGTATGATGTGCCATACATAGCTACAGTGAATTCCACTTTAACATTGGCGAATATCTATAGTATGAACCTTGTATGACGTGCCATACATGGCCACAGTGGATTCCACCTCAATATTGACGAATATCTGTAGTATTAATCTTGTAGGACGTGCCATACATGGTCACAGTGGATTCCGCTTTAACATTCACGAATATGTATAGTATGAACCTTGTATGACGTGCCACACATGGCCACATTGGATTCCACTTTAACATTGACGAATATGTGTGGTATGAACTTTGTATGATGTGCCATACATGGCCACAGTGTATTCCACTTCAATATTGACGAATATCTGTAGTATGAATCTTGTATGACGTGCCATACATGGCCACAGTGGATTCCACTTCAACATTGACGAATATGTGTGGTATGAACTTTGTATGATGTGCCATACATGGCCACAGTGAATTCCACTTTAACATTGGCGAATATCTGTAGTATGAACTTTGTATGACGTGCCATACATGGCCACAGTGGATTCCACTTCAATATTAACGAATATCTGTAGTATAAACATTGTAGGACGTGCCATACATGGCCACAGTGAATTCCACTTTAACATTGACGAATATGTGTGGTATGAACTTTGTATGATGTGCCATACATGGCCACAGTGAATTCCACTTTAACATTGACGAATATCTGTAGTATGAACATTGTAGTACGTGCCATACATGGCCACAGTGGATTCCACTTTAACATTGACGAATATATGTAGAATGAACATTGTAGGACGTGCCATACATGGCCACAGTGGATTCCACTTCAGTATTAACGAATATCTGTAGTATGAACACTGTAAGACGTGCCATACATGGCCACAGTGGATTCCACTTCAACATTGACGAATATGTATATTATGAACCTTGTATGACGTGCCACACATGGCCACAGTGGATTCCACTTCAATATTGACGAATATCTGTAGTATGAATCTTATATGACGTGCCATGCATGGCCACAGTGGATTCCACTTTAACATTGATGAATATATGTAGAATGAACATTATAGGACGTTCCATACATGGCCACAGTGGATTCCACTTCAATATTGACGAATATCTGTAGTATTAATCTTGTATGACGTGCCATACATGGCCACAGTGGATTCCACTTTAACATTGACGAATATGTATAGTATGAACCTTGTATGACGTGCCATACATGGCCACAGTGAATTCCACTTTAACATTGGCGAATATGTGTTGTATGAACCTTGTATGACGTGCCATACATGGCCACAGTGGATTCCACTATAACATTGACGAATATATGTAGTATGAACATTGTAGGACGTGCCATAAATGGCCACAGTGGATTCCACTTTAACATTGACGAATATAGGTAGTATGAACATTGTACGACGAGCCATACATGGCTACAGTGTATTCCACTTCAATATTGACGAATATCTGTAGTATGAATCTTGTATGATGTGCCATACATGGCCACAGTGGATTCCACTTCAATATTGACGAATATCTGTAGTATTAATCTTGTATGACGTGCCATACATGGCCACAGTGGATTCCACTTTAACATTGACGAATATGTGTAGTATGAACCTTATCAGACCAGATACATACTGCAAGGTTTGAACTGACATGACTAGCAACAGAATTTATTATAAAATTAGTAAATGCAGATGTATTGATTTAAATGGTAGGTCAAATATGGCTCCGATACATTTCACCAGAATAGCAAGTGCAATTAATGTATTTTGGTTTGAACTGACATGCTGCACGTATGTTCGCAAGAGAAATTACTTTAAACTCATTTTAGTACTAAATGTATTAGTTTAAGACTATTCGTTACCTGTGTCAACGGCTGTTCTGAATAATGTGTTGATGCGCTGTTAATAACATTCAAATTAAACTCTCCGATAATGCTATGAATATTAAATATGATAGCAAAAAAAAAGTTATTAACAAAATTAACTGTTCTAGGTTACAACTTAAATTTGAAACAATCAGCCTACCATATATTTCATATATATTTTACAACATATAAATCATTCATTTAATTTTAATAAGCCAATAAAAAGATATTTACAGCATCACACTGAAATTAATATTGTTATTAGGTCTGTTGTTTCCAATACCGTTAAGTACGAACAGTAAATGAACGAATGTCGTGTTATTCTCACGCAACACCGGCCTACATTAGTACATTATAGACGTTCATAAAGAGTTATCTATAGAAAAAAGAGCGATCCCTAAAAATAGAATGAATTCAAGAACGACAACTCCTACGAAATTTCGTACTTCGTACTCAATTAGATTCGTACTATTTTACATTCTACTCAATTTGATTCATACTATCGGTTATTTTTCAGAGGGGAAGTTATTAGGCAGCCAACAGTGCAGCCGTCTTTTGCACGGCCGTTTTTGAAAAATCGCGGCCAATATTTGGTGGTGTGGGTGGGGTAAAAAAAAAAAAAAAAAATTTTTTTTTTTTAAACTCTTACTTTCTCAATATTTTTATGTTTTGTAAATACGAAAATATAACAACAAACTTTAAAAGGACACTGTTAGTATTAAAGCACATTATTGAGCATAACCAAATAACAGCGAAATGTTTATCAATTGTTATTAAATAAAACAGGATTGTTTTCTTTATGAATATGGACCCAGGCCTACAGGATTGTTTTCTTTATGTTAAAATAATCAGCGCAATGCTAGACCTTTTCTTTAACTTAAGGGAATGAGTGTTCATGACTTAAGTTGTTCAATAATAAAACTACATTCATTTTATTGCAATTTGTCTAAGTTTTCTGTCTGATACTTTATAGTATGAATTTCTTAGATTTTACTGCTGAAATATCTCAAAATTGCTTTAAATGGACACATGGCAATCTTGATTTTTAAATACTCACGATGTTCCGAGAGTTTTTCTACAAAACTTGCATTTGTTTAGTCATTAATAACAATTATAAGAATAGTATAATGCATATTGTTTTTTCATATTATTAAATGTTGATTATATTGCACCAATAATATAATTAAACCTATGATACAATACGAAGGAACAAATCAAAACTGAACATTTTATTTACTTATATGCAAGCAGGTTTAAAGTCAAAATGATACTGTATAAATATATCTAGATGCTAATTTCAATGCTTGATAAACACTTCAATATTGCCATTTGTCTCTGTAATATCTGAAGCACTGATATTATTCATATAATGTCTCGTAATCATCTTGTTTCAAATCGCTTCATGTTGCAAAAGTGTTTGCTAAGATTGTCCACCGCTTTTGTATGCCTGGTTTTACTGTATAGTTCTGCATGTTCCTGCAGGTTGCATCTGGACGATTTGGAGTGACCAGCTCCTACCTGAGTCACGCTGATGAACTACAGATAAAGATGGCCCAGGGGGCGAAACCAGGGGAGGGTGGAGAGTTGCCAGGACACAAGGTGGGTGGAATGACAATATGTTAGACAAGACAACCTTAGCTCTCCGGCTTCTTCCACCAGATGGAGACACAAAAAAAGAGGCAGCCCCATTTACTAGAGTCCTCTGAGCAAAAATGTTTTTTGATGTTTTGGTTTTATGGAAATAGTAGCAGGTCCTTTCAAACGAAAACCATATTTGTATTATTATACCCCACCTAAACGAAGTTTAGCTGGGTATACTGGTTTCACCATGTCGCCCGTCCGTCCGTCCGTCTGTCTGTAGATGTAACCTTGTCCGCTCCTTAACTCCTCTCCCCCTGAAGTAAATCTCATGAACTTCATAAGTGAACTGCCTGTGGTGAGAGGATTTTTGCCAGTCAGTAGGTCAAAGGTCAAGGTCACCGGGACTATATAATGAGAAACCTTGTCCGCTCCATAGCTCCTCTCCCCCTAAAGCAAATCTCATGAAACTTCGGGTGAACTGCCTGTGGTGAGAGGACGACCCCTATTGATTTTGAGGTCAGTAGGTCAAAGGTCAAGGTCACCGGCACCCGATAATGGAAAACATTGTCCGCGCTCCATAGCTCCTCTCCCCCTGAAGCAAATCTTATGAAATTTAATGAGTGGACTGCCTGTGATGAAAAGATGGCCCCTATTGTTTTTGAGGTCAGTAGGTTAAAAATCAAGGCCACCATTACCTGATCAAGAAAATCCCATTCCATTCAATCTTTACTCAAACTGTAGGGACTGGGGATTGGTAGCGGGGGTATATTTGTTGCCCTTAAAAGGCAACAGCTCTAATTTCTTTCAAATTCTTACATTAAATGCACATTTTTTCATCTTATACATAAAACTAACACTTGCACACATTTCCTTTTTGGGGTAGTAGAGCTTTATACAAAGGAAGGAGGTAAAAACATACTTTTTGGCAAGGGGAATGTCCACAAATATGACAGAAAGAAACAAACACTGGAGCAAGTAAAAACCTCAATGAAATTTATTTTTAAACGTTCATTTTAGTAAACTGTACTTTGGGTTGCATGCAAAGGAAGTGAACCCCAAACATATACTTTGCTTATTCTCTGAAAGTACTGAAGAGAATTTCATGAAACTTCACACTTATATTACTCACAATGAGCCTCAAAGGTCAAGGTCACATTTGAAGGTCAAATGAGTCAACATAACTTCGAAAGTACTTAAGGGATTTCTTGAACATTTACATTACTGCTCCACCTGCTATCGTCACCGCGTGCACGTCGCTGTGTGGGCACTGATGACACTCACGTTGTTTGTGTAGGGGTCGCCTTGCCAGCCCTACACGCCTTTACCCGTCGTCTTTAGATGCATGAAAACGGGCACACATCACCTGATGGCTGCACCAAACTCGGAAATTTGAAGTCAGAAGTCCGGAGCTGAGATTACAATCCATTCAACAGTAGCAGTAGAGTAATTCTGGTATAGGTAGTAGTAGGGATTGATGCCAAGGATGGAAAACTGAAGACTGAAGACAGAAGAGGAGAAGATGTACTGGCCGTCGGATGGTGTGTGCGGCGCAGGGGTCATACTGTGATGAGTGTGGCCCCAAACTGGGCTACCTAAACTACAACTGCCCAGTAGTTTGTTGACTAACCACCTAGCGGATGTCGTCCAGATCCCACACCTCACTGCCGCAGCGAAAACTTCACAGAGCGAAAGCGACAACAACTAAAAACACAGACAATGAAAACGACTACACAGCAGCACCAGATCAACCAACATACTCAACGCAGATCATAGTCCAAACTCTACTGTACCCATCTCGTTGAGATACCTTACAGCTTAGCGTATTTGTAGGTGGAGGGACTGTAAACCTCAAAACTACACACACACACACACACACACACACACACACACTTTACATTACTATTTATAGAAAAAATAATTAGTTGTGTCGCATGCAAGAATCAGGTCCGTACCTGAAAGGTCAGTGTCACACTAAAAGGTCAAATGGGTGAAATCGTTGTTCGGCAATGATGCAAAACGTACTGAAGAGGTTATAATGTAACTTTTCATAAATATTAAGCATGTTGCGTTGCATGCAATAATCAGGTCACTGTCACAGAGGTCGGATGCGTCAGAAGTAAATTTTGAGCAGCGCTATTGATTTTACCCAACTTCTAGATTGGTGGTCTAGTAAATGTGTCTGACCGCACTTGTTATTCTAGCTGCCACAATTCAGAGAGTTAATAATTAAATTATGTTTATAGGTATCCAAGGAGATAGCGAAGACACGTCACTCTGTACCTGGCGTGGGCTTGATCAGCCCTCCACCTCACCACGACATCTACTCCATAGAAGATCTCGCAGAGGTATAGTCACCAACATTTATATATTGTTTAATAGGAGTCTAGTAAAATTCTTTCACATGTTTTTTTTCATATTTAAATGCCCCAAAAAAGAATTTTTTGAAGGTCAATTATGCTTGCTTTTTTTTATCGTCTGCATAGCATGACAGACACATGGGGATCACTTTGTCCGTCGTGTATCCCACTTTAATCCTTTAACCTAACCTTGGCCATAACTTGAAAGTTTTTTTTCCTATGTTCATAAAACTTATCTTCATCTTACCTCAGGGAATATTGTTACACGTGTCCAATAACTCTGACTTTCATTTTGACCAAGTTATGCAACTTTTCATGAAACTGTAACAAGCAACCAGACCAAGCTCATAATGAAATGAGCACATGGGGATGATACAAGTCAAATTTAATTGCAGGAAAATATTGAGCAATAAAATGTTATAAAATGACACAGTTTTGTTTTCATATTTTTCTTGCTTATAGAGGCAGCATGCTTTAATGGTCATACTTCATAACATATATGTGTATTTACAGTTGATCTATGACCTAAAGTGTGCCAACCCCAATGCCAGAATCAGTGTGAAGCTGGTGTCAGAAGTTGGTGTCGGCGTTATAGCTTCAGGTGTTGCCAAGGTAATAGAATATTAATATGTATTTTATATTTTTCAAACTAGTGTATAATATTGCTACATTCATGCAGACCAGATAGGATATCCTCATTCCATTGCATATATGCTGACCATGGCGTTGGCTTAGAAGTAAAGCGTCTGCCACACATGTGTGAGGTCGTGTGGAAAAAAAAAGGAAATGGATACCCAACGCAAAATACACTAGATATGATAATTGAATTGTTGGAAATGAGACAAGTCTCTTTGAGAAAAAAAAACAGAAACTCCATTAAAGTTCCTATCCCACCATCAACAGGCAAATTTACAACAGATGTACGCCGTTTCTAAACCTACTGACAATGAGGTATATAATATATAACTTACATATTTTGAGAATCCAAATGCTGTAGACGCAATATAAACTAATTTAACCAGCATTCCAATCCCCAAAACTGGAGTGTCGAATTAAGAGTTACCAACTCATAATTCATTTTACGCATGTTCAATCACGAATATTTTAAGAACCTGTGAATAAACATATACTTTTAATTGGTACATATATATCATTATATGACCTTAACACCTGGATAGAGTTTTGATAAATGGTTTTGCAGTGTAATTTTATCATTGTTTGGCAGGTTAGTTTCTTATAAGAAATGAGATTATAATGAAATTACACTAAAACATCAAACTTGCACCAATCTTGAATTAATCATACAGCTGTTCTTTCGATACAATCTAAATACATTTATTGTTTACCGCCTTCACAAGGGTAAAGCTGAGCATATTGTGATATCTGGTCATGACGGTGGCACTGGGGCCAGTAGCTGGACGGGTATAAAGGGGGCTGGGTTGCCCTGGGAACTCGGTATATCGGAGACGCACCAAGTACTGACAATGAACGACCTCCGTTCCCGTGTGGTGCTACAGGCTGATGGACAGATCAGATCAGGTTGGTCGGTTTTTTTTATGGGGTCTAGTGGTTAATCTGCTTGTCTGACCTCATTAATGAAAGGTAGCGGGTTTGAAACTTTGAGCTAATCACTTTGTCTGTTGGATGTGAGAGTTCTGTCAGTGGTCCTACATACTGGAGTTTATCCTAGATCTGGTAAAAGAACAAGGTTCATACAGCCTTAAAAAGTCCTTAAATTTCAGAAGTCCTTAAATCCACTCCAGCCTTAAAAGTCCTTAAATTCTGACAAAATTTCATTAAAGGACCTTGAATTTTATAATCAGTCGATTAATTATACAAGAGGAATAATATCTGACGTAGTTTAAAATAAATCGGCAAAAAAAAACAACGACGTCGATAATGTTATGAGTTAAACCGGGTCTTAAAAATGGGTTATTACGGCCTTAAAAGTCCTTAAAAAGTCTTTAAATTTCATAGTGATAATTCTGTATGAACCATGATAGAACAACTGAAGATGAAGCTATTGAATATTCTAATGCCCTTTAGGAATGTCCTGCATTATGATTGCAGTAAAAGAAGAATATAAGAATACATTGTGAGATAGGGAAATCACATTGAGGGTTCGGAATTGGAACCAGGGCCTGACCCACATAAGTGAAATATTTGAAACATTGACTTAGTGAAACCAGAAGCACACAGATAATTTTATTTGGCCATAACATGCAAGGCTTAACTTGGCCTATTATTTTGTGTCGTTTCCTAGGTAGAGACGTTGTTATAGCTGCGGCGTTAGGAGCAGACGAGTTTGGATTCAGTACCGCGCCTCTCATTGCCCTGGGATGTACCATGATGAGAAAGTGTCACCTCAATACATGCCCTGTTGGCATAGCAACACAGGTAATCCTATTTGTAACCATGGTGATTGGGTTTGGGTAGGAGTTAAAAAAATATAGATCTACAAGTAAACAGGCTCTCTGTTGTGTAGTACTTCTCTATATTGACAGGAGACACTGTATACCACCATATGAAAAAATGAATATATTCCCACGACGCATTTAAACGGGGAGGTATACGGTATCAACAAAAGCTTGCGCATATCAATTTTTGTCTGGATTTTCAAAGTATATTTGGTTGTCAGGTGTCCATATTTAAGTACACCTTTCTGATTAAACTTCTTGTGAACTACATATCTTAAACACATATTTCTGGATTTCAGTAACATTTGGTATACAGATTGCTTTGTTAAAACATTGTTTTGCCAATATTTATTTACATAGCAATAGGGTAGGGTAACACCTTCTAACACCAACAGTTATGTCCCCTATAATATAGCATTTCTTCAATCCATAAGCATAATTTGACTAAATAGTTGTGGATTTAAATTCAATTTGATAAACAGCTCTTGATTACAAGAAGACCTTGGACTAGGGGTGTCGCGATATACCGGTATACCGGTAAATCGCGGTATTCACCAGTGCGATAAAATATCGCGATATTAAAAGTACATACCGGTATTCCGAGATATTCATGAAGTGTGTTGTGTTTTCTTTTATATCCATCGTATTTCCGCGGCTTTTAATCTTTGCACGCTTATTTGAAAGTGAAAAATAAAAAAACTTGTACCACTCCACGAAGCTGCGTCGTCCAGCCATTTTATTGATACATTAATACGTAGGGTTCTCAATAGACGCGTACACGCGCGTTTTGACGCATGGAAATTCAATTTGACCCAATTCTGACGCAGCTAATTTACCACCTGTGTGTTTTTATGACGCGCGTGTATTTGCTTCCAAGCATCAATCCAATACACATGTACCTATTGCGTGCTGCATAACAGTGATTGACACCTTGCCTGACGACCTTGATCGCCTCTCGACCAATCAAATTCGCTGCTGTCACAGCTTGTGGCACAGAGGCGAAAATAACCTGTCTGTAAATGGTGTCACTGTGTAATCTAATCGCTGCTATTGTGTTAATAATTTAACGATTATCTTTGAAGTTTATGATGCTTTTTGCAGGTTGAGACTATTATGACATGATTTGATTAACTGTTTAATTGATTGCTACCGGCTTATGATTGATTACCGGTTAATTAGACTGAACTGAGATAAAACAAATGCTAGCGGTCAAACATGTGAAAAATATAAAATCGGCAAAAATTAAATTGACTTTATTTTTGTGTTTGTTGACGTTGTTTTTTTATTTGTGTTTGTTGTTTGTTAATTTTGTTTTACGCACGTTTTAAAGAGCAAAGAAATATAATTTTAATGAGGATAATTTAAATATTTATAAATCGGCGAAAGGTACATAAACGGCGCTTATTTTAACCTGGGTTATCGTTCAGTCAAAACTTACCGGACATTACGCATTACGCTGTCGAGTAACGGACTTTATTAATTTATTTATGTTCAAAATGTATGTATGTTCAATACACAAATGGCGCAAAGAAATATATTTTCATTTATGTCGTCGCAGTCTACGAAACGGCCTGTTTGTTGGGGATGCACTGTGTGAGGTAGTCTCATTTATTTCTGACCCCGAAGAAGCAGAAAATAAGAGAGCTAGTGTTATGATAACACCAATAACTTATAATATATAATAAAATTCCTCACCGTCTGATTGGAGAAAAAATTAGGCAAACACTAAAGTGTGTATCAATCATCAAATTTGTACCGGTAAGCCTGTTTTCACAAGCATTATTGAATAATTGCCATTTCAAAGTAGGGTGATTCTGCCTTTCTACGCCGTCTAAAATATATGTCTTTCAAAATAAAGTGAAAACTTTTAAAACGCTACTTTATGTGACTGTGTGTGTCTATTACTGTCTACTGTACTATGCAAAATGAGTTTTGTTTTGTTTCTCATGTTCTTGTTCTAGTCAAAAGCTGTGCATCCTAAAGCATTATAAAATGTTTTAACTGTACTATGTTTTTATTTTATTCTTGTCATGTACATATAAGAGGAAATATAGCTTACAAATGCATGCAGAAGATTAAGGCAATATATCGCGATATATATGGCGATAATTTAATAAATATTGCAATATATCGCGATATTGGTTTCTGATATCGTGACACCCCTACCTTGGACACAGTAATTAACATTCACACAATCACTCGGTCATACCTCTCATTAAACCCGGTGATAAATAGGTGTGGTCATGCACAGTATATATTTATACCCCCACTTTCACAAAGTGAAGAGGGGGCTATATAGGAATCACGTCCGCAACGACGCGTCGCGTAACACATGTTTGTCCTGTCCCGTCGAGTAACACATTTTTGTTATGTCCCGTCGCTTAACACATTTTTGTCCCATCCCATCGCGTCATGTCACGTAACCCATTTTTATTACTAACATTTCTCAAACAGTTTTGAATGTGTTGTTCCCAAACTACATATCAACTGATGACCTTATGTCCCTCTACATCACCCATGGTTGATTGCCTAATTTACTACAGAATTACGGCCCATTGTTGGACTTAGAACAAATAAAGCGGGGGTATTTATTACCTTCAGTGATAGTTCTTCGTTAAAGAACTCCATTTTTAATTGATATTTAGAAAATGTCAATAGTTGTATGTTAGTAAGGCTTAAATTGACTAAAGCAATCACACTTAATATCGATTTTCGATCAGTTATTGATCGTTAAATTTCTTCTTCAACTTCAAACTTCAACTGGAAACAGGTGCATCTGATTGGTCAATAAATCCAACCTTGTTCCCAGATAAGCGACAGTGCCAGATGATTAACAACAGGCACTGTTGCGATATTCCGGCATGTGAGAATGGAAATTAATGATTTTCATGGTATAAATAAAATGATTACTGAAACAGTTATGTGTTTTCTTTCTTGTGTTAGGATCCAGTACTTAGAAAGAAGTTTGAAGGTAAACCGGAGCATGTGATCAACTTTCTCTTCTTCATCGCCGAGGAGGTAAGCTTTTCCCTGTTGTTTTATTAAAGAGAGAGAGATATGCTTGCTTTATAAAAATAGTAATAATTAATACAGTCGAGTAATATAATTAACGTGACATTGTAGTTTTTTGTCCAGCCCATTTACGGATCTCGACATGGCTATCACAGTGTTGTCCGGGTGTGTCAGTTTGTTAGTCTGTCCATGAGTCCGACTTTTATTTATTTACATCTTCTTCATTACTTGCAGGATTTTCGCCTAACTCTTTTTACCAAACTCCAACAGACTATTCTTTATATGCATCTTACATCATTTGCAAATTTTCGGGTCGCTGTGACCTACTTTGGCTGAAATGTAGGTAATATCTGGTCTCTGCTTTGACATGCGTATGTTACTTCTTTCTTGCAGTATTTTCACCAAACTTCACCAAATGTTCCTTGTATGCATCTAACATCATATGCAGCTTTTTCGACTTTCTGTGACCTACTTTGGACAAAATATAGGTTACATCCTTCCTGTCTCCACTAAGACATGCATATCTTCCTTATTTCTTGCAGGATTTTCACCATACTCCACCAGAATATTCATTATATACATCTTACATCATGTGCAAAATTATGGGTGGCTGTGACCTACTTTTAGTGAAATAAATGTCATGCCCGATCTCCACTTCAACATGCGTCCCTCGCTGTAATTTAATTAAATATTAAGTGAGTAAAGGAACAAATTAGATCAAAAATCTGGACTACTAGGCCATAGGGCTCGACATGCAGATTATGACCTTCTAGTTAAATTCAATTACAAATATAGAAGAAACATTGAGTGGAAAAAATATCTTCTTTATTCCTGAACATCGTCAATAAACCACTAGAAAATGTCATGATTTGTGTGTTAATTTGAGAAGATGTGGTACATTAAAAGCATATCTTTGAATAGAAAGTTCGCTAATTGTTGCTTCTCATATAAATGAGTGTTTTCTATGACTTTAAAAAATCATCATTTTGTTCAGTAGAGAAATGGTTCAATTAACAACTCGCTTATTGCAGGCCAGGGAAATTATGTCCAAGCTCGGAATCGCAAAGTTCCAGGACCTGATCGGCCGGACAGACAAACTCAAGTTCAGCCCCAACTCTCACAACCCTAAAGCTAAACTGCTGGACTTCTCGGCTCTGCTAAAGAATGCTCTAGACATCAGACCAAACACGAACATCGTCGGTGGCAGCGTAAAGCAGGATTTTGAGTTGGCCAAACGACTGGTAAGTGCAGATGGGGCGGACTGCAATCACCGATATTCTAGAGGACTCGGTACTAATGGCAAAGTTTAAACTTACATGTAACAGCCAAAATATGCTAAGTAAGTGTTACAGAAAACACTGATCATGATTCCAGTGAAAAATGTTGTGTTTCTAACAGAATGTGCAGCAACTCTCCAGGTGAGAATGTTGTAGACCCATTCTGCATATTTTTTATCTCTGTGTAATTGGAGAGTGGGCTTGGAAAATTCGTTGCTGTTGGCACCCTGTAATGTTGCCACCCTGTAATGTTGGCACACTGTAATCTGTATAGGTGCGCCATAAAACCCAATTCAACTACAGATAAAACAATTAGTGTTAACAGAACTTTTAAGTATTTTTTTTATAATTTCATTTTCAATTTAAGTTTTTCATTTTTTGTTTAAATAAAGCTATTCTTAATTTTTGACGAAAGGTATACAGTACTCAGAACTGGTTCGCCCCATGAAAAAGTTGGTGGTTTTCCTCCACCACTAAATAATCAGCGTCAAATGGAGGTTAAAATGTGCTAAAAATGACGTTAAACACCATTCATCCAACCAACCATAAATCTTTTTTTTTAATTCTAGTGTTTTTTATGAAGATGTTCAAAGGTAAACGATTTCTTTAATATATATATATACATATAGTTTATTTGGCCTATAAGTGCACAACTTAACCATCAAATGGATCTTATGTCAGCAACTGTCGATGAGTAGAAGTGTTTACACACTAGTTTACATATATTGTTGGTAAATAGTAATTGTTTATGGCTTGTCACGTTATAAAAGGTTATTTTTAATCGCTCTAGAGAGAGGGGACAGGTACATAGGATTCCGGTTACTGTGCCCTACTCTTCCTATCAAATAGATTCCTGTGGTTCTTTAAAATGCTCGGAGGATAGCCTACAATACAAAGGGACCGCACGTTTTACGTCCCAGTCAGACTGAAACCCAGTGGCGCCGTTTTATACGGTTTAGTTTTGAACCTGTGGTCTCTGGATTCAGAGTCTACCATGCTATCTATTGGACCACCTTGGCATGACATAAATAGACCAATCTGCCTCGCAATATGTAAGTAAAACACAGAATGATATATTTCTGTATATTTATGCTTCTGTATTTTGTGTACTACTGCGCCCAGCCGTACCGGGATTCTCTGGTGGCATATGGCCAGAGGGACTATAAAATTTAGAATTACTCACACACATATACTTGTTTTCAGGACTATGTAGTACTAGAGAAGGTGAGAGATGTGATTGATGGGAAGCAGAAACAGGTGACATTGGACATGAAGATCACAAACGAAGACCGGGCCTTCGGGTCCACACTGAGCTACTACATATCAATGTATGTTGACTAAATTCACAAAATTACATTTCTCTTTTGAAGAAATAGCAGACGTGTTCCTGATGGAGCATCAGTGCAAAGCAACGGAATGATTGGATATATATAGGAGCTCCTCTAGATTGATTTTTCACCAAATTATGTCCCTTTCTTATATGCCTGTTTTGAGAAATACTGGACATATTGTTTTTTCACAAATATGGTCGAGTGAGCGGCGAAATTGGTTTCGGTTCATTTAAAAGAGAACGGCTGCGTGGCTTGATTTTATATTTGCTAGGATTTAAATCTTGATGAGACAAAGGCCCGTATTGAGGGAGTCCATATGGAACTCTAGGTTACAGTAAATGCTGTTCCCAAGATATGAAATCTTGGCGAATCATATTGCTGCATTGTTTACCATCTTAGACTGCTCTCTAATATGAACCGAGT
The DNA here is from genome assembly GCA_037043455.1 of Cyrtodaria siliqua. NCBI lineage: Eukaryota > Metazoa > Mollusca > Bivalvia > Adapedonta > Hiatellidae > Cyrtodaria > Cyrtodaria siliqua. The sequence goes on along the minus strand of JAWPHD010000662.1, from coordinate 320,563 downwards.
ACCAGTATTGACCTTTTAATCCTGGTCGCGAGCAGGAATACTGCAATAAATATCTTCTTACCCTCCTGCGTTAAAGAGCACCTACCATGGTTGAATCAGTGGGCATTCAGTCGGATCACGAGTATCGGGAGGGTCGATCTCAGGCTCCATATAAACTGGCTCATTGATTTAGGGCTCACTAGGTCAAGGTCACTGAAACTTTCTGCTCATTTAAAGGAGAATGACTTCATGGATTGAATTCATATTAGCTGCATAGTTATATCGTGCTAAAGTGAAATGGGGGCTATATAGGAATCACGCTGTCCGTGACGTCCTTTCACGTAACACATTTTTGTCCCGTCGCGTCTCTTCTCGTAACACATTTTTATTACTTGCATTCCTCAATTTCTCAAACAGCAGATGACCATATGTGCCTCTACATCACCCATTGTTGATTGCCTAATTTATTGCAGAATTATGGCCCTTTGTTTGACTTAGAATTTTATGTGGGGGTTTGGGTGGGGGGTGGGTATTCATCACCTTCAGTGATATTTCTAGCTCATTTTCGTTTCAATAGGTCAAAGGTTAAGGTCACTGTGACATTTTAATGAAAATTGGTTTCCCCTCATTTTAAACGTCTGTATGGATTCATTTTATATTTGCTGTTAATTTATATCTTGGTGAGAGGCAGCACCTATTGACCTTGATATCATAATCCATTGTTAAGTTTTTGTTTTCCTTATTTTGACAGGAAAACTGTGGAAGACGGCCTACCAGACAAAAGTATCATTATAAACTTGCAGGGGTCAGGAGGTCAGAGTTTCTGCGCCTTCCTGGCTAAAGGGGTTCATGTCACCTTGGAAGGAGATGCTAATGACTATGTGGGAAAGGTATGTTGGGTTAGCATAAGGGATGGGTATTGTAATGGCTATGTTGGAAAGGTATGTTTGGTTGTCATAAGGCGTGGGTATTGTAATGGCTTTGTGGGAAAGGTATGTTGGGTTGTCATAAAGGATGGGTATTGTAATGGCTTTGTGGGAAAGGTATGTTGGGTTGTCATAAAGGATGGGTATTGTAATGGCTATGTGGGAAAGGTATGTCGGGTTGTCATAAAGGATTGGTATTGTAATGGCTATGTGGGAAAGGTATGTTGGGTTGTCATAAGGCGTGGGTATAGTAATGGCTTTGTGGGAAAGGTATGTTGGGTTGTCATAAAGGATTGGTATTGTAATGGCTATGTGGGAAAGGTATGTTGGGTTGTCATAAAGGATGGGTATTGTAATGGCTATGTGGGAAAGGTATGTTGAGTTGTCATAAAGGATGGGTATTGTAATGGCTATGTGGGAAAGGTATGTTGGGTTGTCATAAAGGATTGGTATTGTAATGGCTGTGTGGGAAAGGTATGTTGAGTTGTCATAAAGGATGGGTATTGTAATGGCTATGTGGGAAAGGTTTGTTGGGTTGTCATAAAGGATGGGTATTGTAATGGCTATGTGGGAAAGGTATGGTGGGTTGTCATAAGGCGGGTATTGTAATGGCTTAAGGATGTGTTGTCTTGAGAGATGGGTATTGTAATGGCTGTGGGGTGGGGATTGGTTGTCTTGAGGGATGGGTATTGTAATGGCTTTAGGTGGTAGGATGGGATGTCTTGAGAGATTTGTATTGTAATGGCTTTATGGGTAGGATGTGTTGTTTTGAGAGATGGGTATTGTAATGGCTGTGGGGTGGGGATGGGTTGTCTTGAGGGATGGGTATTGTAATGGCTTTAGGGCGTAGGATGGTTTGTCTTGAGGGATAGGTATTGTAATGGCTTTAGGGGGTAGGATGGGTTGTCTTGAGAGATGGGTATTGTAATGGCTGTGGGGTGGGGATGGGTTGTCTTGAGGGATGGGTATTGTAATGACTTTAGGGGGTAGGATGGGTTGTCTTGAGGGATGGGTATTGTAATGGCTTTAGGGGATAGGATGTGTTGTCTTGAGGGATGGGTATTGTAATGGCTTTAGGGGATAGGATGGGTTGTCTTGAGAGATGGGTATTGTAATGGCTTTGGGGTGAGCATGTGTTGTCTTGAGGGATGGGTATTGTAATGGCTTTAGAGGGTAGGATGTGTTGTCTTGAGGGATGGGTATTGTAATGGCTTTAGAGGGTAGGTTGGGTTGTCTTGAGAGATGGGTATTGTAATGGCTGTGGGGTGGGGAGGTGTTGGGGTCTCATACGAGTTGAGTATTGCAGTAACTATATATGTGCGGAAAGGTAGATGAAGTTGTCGTCAGATTCTGCTTCATCTCTCACCGCTGCGGGTTCACACTGGGAGCTTGAATTGTCAAGTGAGAAAGTGTCGATTCTTACGGATGGCGGGAGGTATACAGTACTGGTTCTACCCAGGAAAAATGGGGTGGTCTGTCATATATGGCCTGTGTGCTAAAATGGCTTAAAACACCATTTAAACAAATTTTCAGATTCTGACTTTAACATTGCAGGGCCTATCAGGAGGAGAAATAGTGATCTTCCCACCTAGGGATATGCCACCAGAGTTCAGGTCTGTTGACAATATCATCGTCGGTAACGTGGTACTGTATGGTGCCACGTCTGGCAGAGCATTTTTCCGTGGACAGACGGCAGAGAGATTCTGTGTGAGAAACTCCGGAGTCGTTGCAGTTTGTGAGGTAAGGAGAATCTTTTTTGTAATGTGATATTTATCAAGCTTATTTTGACAAATTACTTCGCACATGCTTTACATTGCCGTTGAGTGTATAATCAGTCTACAAAAACAGCTGACAACATCAAATAGCATTACCTTGTTTGGCATAATGTTATGTTGAATTGTTATATGACAGAATTCTCCTTAGAACAGATTTAAAAACCACAAATTTGTATGTGTTCCCGTAGGGTTGTGGTGACCATGGTTGTGAGTACATGACGGGTGGAACAGTTTTGGTGCTCGGTCGCACGGGACGTAACTTTGCTGCAGGGATGTCCGGCGGCATAGCGTATGTTTATGACAAGTAAGTCGCTCCATTGTTGACACCGTTTTTAAAACATCTTTAAAGGGACTGGAGGTGATCTGGAAGAATAATAAGCCTCAATCCAAATACGATTAAATCATCATGATGTGTTTCAGTTGCATATTCAGTGTTCATACGCACTTAGCGAGGCCCCATAAAATAATCAATTAAATTATTGTTAGTGAAATCAAGGGTAGCAACCTACGTCATGCACACGCGCCAAAACGGATCCGTTCACATTAACGGAAGCTCGATTCGGGAGTTGGTAAGTGGATTTTTATTAAGATTTACAAAACATTTGGTAAATTGACAATGCCCACAGTACCCCATGGATTAGAGGGCTTTTATTAAACCTTAAATAAGCTGTAAACTCCCAACCGTTTGTTAGTTTACAAACACAGTCAAATTTCCTCCAAAATGTAAACGGTACCCGGCTTTGAAATGAGATTGTATTGAAGTAAACTGAAAAACAGCTGGGAGTTTTCAGCTTATATAAGGTTTAATAAAAGCCCTCTAATCCATGCGGTACGGTGGGCATTGTCAATTAACCAAATGTTTCGTAAATCTTGGTAAAAATCCACTTACCAGCTCCTGAATCGAGCTTTTGTGTATGTGAACGGATCTGCTTTAGCGCATGCGCGTGACGTAGGTTGTTACCCTTGGAAATGGTAGTGAAAACTCTATGACTGCACTAGTTTTTGGAACATAAATCATTCACATTAATTTGTATGATGTTTTAAGGCGGAATTACATTCTGGTATTGTCTATATCTATACTTCCATTTAATAATATGTACAACTGCTAGCAATATGATTTTTATACAAAGATTATTTGTTGTCTTATGTTAAAATAAATCTTTGTTCTTAGAAATACAGATTGCACCACCTTTTAAAGGGACACAAGGCAATCTTAATTGTTGTAAAACTCGAGGTGTCCCATTACTTGTTCAACATAAATTGCATTTGTTCAGTCATTAGTACTAATTATAAGAATATGATGAAGCAAATTATTTTTACTTGTTACTAACTTGATTATATTTCACTAATAATATATTTAAACCTGTGGTAAAATATCAAAAAAAAGTTGAAAACTCAAAATTGTATTTAAATACATGCAAGCAGGTTTAAAGTCAAAATGATACTGAATTAATAAATCGAGAGGCTAATTTAATGCTTGATAAAAACTTCAAAATTGGCGTGTGTCACTTTAATTTGATATGAAAGAAGGTAACAGTTATGTCTTGTTAATGTTCACCTTAGGTTTAACGAGTTTGGCAACAAATGTAATCAGGAGTCGGTGTCCCTGGAGAGCGTAGAACTGCCTGAGGACATACAGCTGTTACAGGACCTACTGTCCGAGTTTGAAGCCAAGACGGGCTCTAACGAGGCCAAGCATATACTGAGGAACTGGCAGCAGGAGAAGAACGCGTTCATCAAGGTATACTTTTTCTGAAAAATTACAATTATTTACCTCCATTTTTATTTTAAAGAGATTATTAACATATTTTCATTGCTTTAAAAAAAAATTCACAAATTCCCATTCTTCTTACAACTGAAAATGTGATGGGACGAAATAATAATCGAATTTCATAAACAGGTGTTCCCGCACGAGTACAGACGTGCACTGGAGGAGCAAGCCGCCGCTGCCACCCTTGAACTGGCAAATAGTGTACCACCACCCCCTGCAGAGCTACCCACTGAGGTAAAATTCATGGGCTTTGGAACTGGGGGAGGAGAGATGAACAATGAAGATGAACTAATGGCAGATTCGGATTCATCTAAATCTGATAAAGAGTATGATGAAGACTCCATCAACGTTATTGATGATCATGATCCTCACAGAGTAGAGGTAAGTAGAGGTGTAGTAAATAAACTTATGATGTCAGTTGTTGATGCACCAGTTGTTGATGCACCAGTTATACACTTTTTGATGTAATTCCTCCTTCTAGCAAATTAAAAGTAAGAAATAAACAGTTAACTTGATAATAATTTTTTCGAAAATTTCATAGAATCTCTCCAAAATTACACCAACATGAGGAGGGATTTCAAACTTTTTGGCCCCAGGCCTGTGGTTCTGAAAGTATAGCGCAGTGAAGAAATTAGAAGCAGGCCGGGTGACAGATTCAATGGTAGTTTGTTAATCCTTCTATAGTTTTTATCCAATCAAGATGAAACGTTGTACCATGTATATGTACATATTGTCAGGAGGTTCTTTTTACTGGAGTTGTTGCCCTTTATTGATTGAAATAAGAAAATACTCCTACAGTTGATCAAGATGAAACTTTGTAGGTTGATCAGTGTAATGTGTAAACCTGCATTATATACTTAACGCCATAAAAACGCAAGTTTTGTAGGAAGCATGGATTTCGCATAATTCCGATTTAACTTCTTACAATACATGAATTTGATCGGTCACCAGATTTATTGGGAATGTGGATAATTGCTAACATGTACATGACACAACAATCGATCTTGGAGATATCTTTAATTGAAAATAAACACAAAATAAAATAAACACAAAATAAAAAAACTTCTACCTTTAATGGCATTAAGTAATAGATCGAGGTGTTTAAATAACCAACGAGCTGAGACAGACTCTATCTTTTTTGTAGCATGGTGTACCTAGTAACACTGTGACGTCATAGTGACCATACTCTAAATTCCAATATCGGGTAGTTGTAGTACGATGTAGCCACGCCCCTTTAGTTACCCTCAATTAAACGATTTAATGCTCTGCATTCATCAAAGGAAATGTCACCGGCCATGCTACAAGTATATGTAAGAAGGTTCTGGTCGAATGATGCAAGAGTTATTGGCTCTTGTTGATAGAAATTAGATGAAATTATTTGTTGATGGTTCTACAGTTTTCATTCGATAAAGCTGAAACTTAGTACAATTTTTGATGGGCGTATTACGGTCGCGGTCCTCTTGTTATATTTCGGATTAGGGATTAGACACTTGAATGCTTTTTTTCATTGCATTGTTCCAGAGAACAAAACAATTATTTTGTTAGGCCTTTGAATTGGTTTTACTTTGTTTGAAAACGATATTGTCTTGATCAAAATCAAGTTATTTAAGATATATTTCTGTCTATTTATACTTTAGGATGTACTTCAGGCAAGTTTATAGAAAAATAACAGTTTTTCTTTGAAGTGTATTACCTAGCTTAATTTATTTCTTGTCTTTGTTGTGCTTTGCTTCGTTAGGATTTGATTGATTATGCTATCACTCCATTCATGAATGTGACGGATTATTATACCAGCTTTTAAAATTTTCCTCATTTACGCTGATAATCAGGGCTTTTTTCGAGAGAATTGGAAAAAGGCCAAGACCTGCTGATTTTGGGAAAAAGAAGCGCGAGATTGTCAAAATTGGGAAAAAAGAGCTTGATTTTTGCTATTTAGGGGAATGTTTTTTCAAGAGAAAACTTTTATTAAAATGTATGCTTTACGTATAATATCAATCAAGCATTGAATTGTTCAATGATTTTAAGATACAAAGGCAATTATGTCATTTTTTTTTTTACATTGGGAATTTTATTATAATTGGGAAAATATAGAGATTTTTTATATAGGTTAAATAAACCCTGATAATCCATCTAGAACGTGCTTAATTTGGGATAATGTTCAGGGCTGGATTATGTAATTACGAATGGAGTGCTAACGTAATCAATGAAAACGTGGGTTCCCACGATGTTTGCTTTGCTACTTTTTGTGAAGTGTGGATGCCTGTTTGAAAAATTATTTCAACTCACATTTACATTGGTTTCCTTTTGATGTGGTTTTTAGCTCTACTGATCAGAGATCAGCAGAGCTTATGCCGTGGTGCGGCGTCCGTCTGTCCGTCCGTCTGTCCGTAAACTTTTATTTGTAGCGACTACTCCTCTGAAACTACTTGATGGATATTCATGAAACTTTTCAGAAATGTTGCCCATGAAGTCTAGTTGATCCTAGCAAAAATTCATGTTGATGTGAAATCCAAGATGGCCACCAAAGCTAAAAATAGATTTTTAAAATACAAGTTTGTAGCGACTACTTCTTGAAAACTATAAGTGATATTGATATGGGACATTTTCTTAAATGATCAGCATGACATGATGTTAATCCTTGTCAAAAATTGTTTTGATTCGACGTTAAACATGGCTGCCAGTGGCCATCTTTGTTTACATAGAGTTATATAGTAAAAACTTGTAGCGACTACTCCTCTGAAACTACTTGGCGGATTTTCATGAAACTTTACAGGAATGTTGCTCTTGATGTCTAATAGATCCTAGCAAAATTTCAGGTCGGCCAGAAATTCAAGATGGCCGCCACAGCTAAAAATAGATTTTTAAAAAATAAGTTTGTAGCGACTACTTCTTGAAAACTATAAGTGATATTGATATTGGACTTTTTCTAAAATGATCAGCATGACATGTTGTTGATCCTAGTCAAACATTATTTTGATTCGATGTTAAACATGGCTGCCAGTGGCCATCTTTGTTTACATAGAGTTATATAGTAAACACTTGTAGCGACTACTTCTCTGAAACTACTTGACGGATGTTCATGAAACTTCACAGGAATGTTGCTCTTGATGTCTAGTTGATCCTAGAAAAATTTCAGGCTGGCCGGAAATTCAAGATGGCCGCCACAGCTAAAAATAGATTTAAAATAAATAAATTTGTAACGACTACTTCTTGAAAACTGTAAGTGATATTGATATGGGACGTTTTCTAAAATGATCAGCATGACATGATGTTGATTCTTGTCGAAATTTATTTCAATGCGACTTTAAACATGGCCGCTAGCGGACATCTTTGTTTACATAGATTTATATAGTAAAAACTTGTAGCGACTACTCCTCTGAAACTACTTGACGATTTTTTATGAAACTTCACAGGAATGTTGCTCTTGATGTCTAATAGATCCCAGAATTTTTTTAGGTCGGCCGGAAATTCAAGATGGCAGCCATGGCTATAAATAGATTTTCAAGATACAAGTTTGTAGCGACTACTTCTTGAAAACTATAAGCGATATTGATATGGGACTTTTTCTAAAATGATCAGCATGACATGATGTTGATCCTTGTCAAAAATCGTTTTGATTCAATGTTAAACATGGCTGTCAGCGGCCATCTTTGTTTACATAGATTTATATAATGAAAACTTGTAGCGACTACTTCTCTGAAACTACTGGACGGATTTTCATGAAACTTCACAGGAATGTTGCTCTTGATGTCTAGTTGATCCTAGAAAAATTTCAGGCTGGCCGGAAATTCAAGATGGCCGCCACAGCTAAAAATAGATTTAAAATAAATAAATTTGTAACGACTACTTCTTGAAAACTGTAAGTGATATTGATATGGGACGTTTACTAAAATGATCAGCATGACATGATGTTGATTCTTGTCGAAATTTATTTCAATGCGACTTTAAACATGGCCGCTAGCGGACATCTTTGTTTACATAGATTTTTATAGTAAAAACTTGTAGCGACTACTCCTCTGAAACTACTTGACGATTTTTTATGAAACTTCACAGGAATGTTGCTCTTGATGTCTAATAGATCCCAGAATTTTTTTAATGTTGATCCTTGTCAAAAATCGTTTTGATTCAATGTTAAACATGGCTGTCAGCGGCCATCTTTGTTTACATAGAGTTATATAATGAAAACTTGTAGCGACTACTTCTCTGAAACTACTAGACGGATTTTCATGAAACTTCACAGGAATGTTGCTCTTGATGTCTAATTGATCCTAGCAAAATTTCAGTTCGGCCGGAAATTCAAGATGGCCGCCACGGCTAAAAATAAATTTTCAAAAAACAAGTTTGTAGCGACTTCTTCCTGAAATCTAAATCAATCAGTAGAGCTTCAAGGTCATAGACCTCTTGTTGTAGTCCAGTATTTAGGTACTTCTTTACTTAAGTTTAGTTATTAAGGTAGTTGTGTTGCTTGAGGCCTGCATAGCATGGCAGACACTTAGGGATCAATTTGTCCGTCACCATCGTTCATCGCACTTTAACCTGCAGTCGTTATAACCTTGGCCATAACTTGAAAAGTGTTTGACCTATGTTCATGAAACTTCACACACATTTTCATCTGAACCCAAGGAATGTTGTTACACAAGTCCAATAAATCTGACTTTCATTTTGGCAGAGTTACCCCTTTTCTTAAAACTTTAAGTATCAACCTAACCAAGCTGAAATAAGCACATGGCAGGCGGCACAAGTGTTCCATGGAACACCCTTCTAGTATTTAGAGTTTTGTGATTCTTGGTTTCAAGAAACTCATTACTCAGTCAGAGATATAAACAGTCAAAATCTTTTTTTGTGCAGTAATTTATACATACCTTGTGAATTTCCCAATAATAAATATTGATATTTTCCTTATAAATTTCCCCAAATAATATTTGTAATACATATACACACATATATGTGCAGTTTGGATGTGGAGGAAGAAAGATGACGTCTGAACATATACTGTAATTGTGTGCCACAGATTGTTTGTGCTCCTTGTTTCGTATTTTTAGCTCTACTGATCAAAGATCAGCAGAGCTTATGCCGAGGTGCGGCGTCCGTTCAAAGATGGAAAATTCAAGATGGCCGCCATGGCTAAAAATAGATTTTAAAAATGCGATTTTGTGGCGACTACTTCTCAAAAAACAAACCATAAGTGATATTGTTTTTGGAACCTTTATCAAAATGACTGGCACAACAAGTAGTTGATCCTAACCAAAGTTCATTTTGATTGGATGACAAAGATGGCCGCCAGCGGCCATCTTTGTTTACATAAAGTTATATAGGAAAAACTTGTGGCGACTACTCTGTTGCTCTTTATATCTAGTTGATCCTTGCAAAGTTTCAGATCAGCCTGAAATTCAAGATGGCCGCCACAGCTAAAAATATATTTTTAAAAAACAAGTTTGTAGCGACTGCTTCTTGAAAAGTATGAGGCCACAAAAAATTAATTACCTGGTTCTCAGGCCACTTTTTCTGAGAAGAGATGCGGGCGGGCACATTTTTTTTTACAATTTTACAGTGGTCAACAGACACGCGGGCGATTTTTTTTTTATCCAAACTTTTAATTCCAATACATGTATTGATGCAAAATATCTCGAAATACATGTGCAATAACCAGTTGGATCAGCTCATTTCTATTGTCGATAATTACCTTATCATTTATTTCCGACTTATGCTTCTTTCAATCACAATAAGTCTGTATATTTGTATTAGATCACGTATGAACTATTGCATGTTGTTGTGAGACTTTGTCGATAAGACGCTTGAATAAATCGCCTGTTCTGTAGCACCTACTAGTTCCAAGCGTCTCAAGCGTCTGACTCCTAGATTGGTACCCGTACGACTGCAACACTCACAAGCTAGAGAGCAGAGCGGCAGATAGTCGGCCGCGCACCAGTCTACCCACAAGGGGATTCCCCTGAGGTAGTTGCATGTAAAAACCGGAACGAACTTGGATGCGGAACTTTTTTTTCGAAATTTCGGCAGCGCATTTCCAAATTTTATTTTATTACTTTTGAGATAAAATCGGCAATGCGGCACCAAAAAAAGACATGCGGGCGGGCCTGAGAACCAGGTAATTAATTTTTTATGGCCTAAGTGATATTGATATTGGACTTTCTCTAAAATTATCACCATGACATGATGTTGGTCCTAAACAAAGTTCATTTTGATTGGATGTCAAACATGGCCACCAGCGGCCATCTTTGTTTACATAGAGATATAAAGGAAAATCTTGTGGCGACTACTCCTCTGAAACTACATGTCGGAATTTCATGAAAGTTGACAGGAATGTTGCTCTTGATGTCTAGTTGATGCTAGCAAAAATTCAGGTTGGCCGGAAATTCAAGTTGGCCAACACAGACGGCTGAACAGATTTTTAAAAACAAGTTTGTAGCGACAACTTCTTGAAAACTATAAGCGATATTGATATGGGACTTTTTCTGAAATGATCAGCATGACAAGATGTTAATCCTTGTCGAAAATTATTTTGATTCGACATTAAACATGGCTGCCAGTGACCATCTTTGTTTACCTAGAGTTATATAGTAAAAACTTTAACTTGTAGCGACTACTCCTCGAAACTACTTGACGGATTTTTATGAAACTTCACAGGAATGCTGATCTAGCTATCAAAATCTATCAGTAGAGCTTCAAGGTCATTGACCTCTTGTTTAAAGAGCAATCTCACGGCATCCCGTTAGGTTTTCACATAAAAATAGATTTTTAAAAAACAAGTTTGTAGCGACTATTTCTTGAAAACTATAAGTGATATTGATATGGGACTTTTTCTAAAATGATCAGCATGACATGATGTTGATCTTTATCGAAAATTATTTTAATTCGACATCTTTGTTTAAATAGTTATATAGCAAAAACTTGTAGCGACTACTCCTCTGAAACTTCTTGAAGGATTGTCATGAAACTTCACAGGAATGTTGCTCCTGAGGTGTAATTGACCTAGCAAAATTTCAGGTCGCCTGGAAATTCAAGATGGCCACCATGACTAAAAATAGATTTTTAAAAAAACAAGTTTATAGCGCCTATTTCTTGAAAACTATAAGTGATATTGATATGGGACCTTTTCTAACATGATCAGCATGACATGATGTTGATGCTTGTCTAAAATCATTTTGATTCAACATTAAACCTCATCGCCAGCGGCCGCCTTTGTTTACATAGAGTTATATAATAAAAAACTTGTAGCGACTACCCTCTGAAACTACTTGACGGATTTTCATGCAACTTCACAGGAATGTTGCTCTTGATATATAGTTGATCCTAGCAAAATTTCAGGCAGGCCGCTTCAAGATGGCCGCCAAGGCTAAAAAAATAGATTAAAAAAAAATTGTAGCGACTACGTTGTGAAAATTGTAAATGATAATGATATGGGACTTTTTCTAAAACGATCAGCGTGACATGAAGTTGGTCATTGTCGAAAATCATTTTGATTCAATGTTAAACATGGCTGCCAGTGGCCATCATTGTTTACATAGAGTAACATAGTAAAAGCGTGTAGCGACTACTCCTATGAAACTTAACAGGAATGTTGCTCTTGATATCTTGTTGAACCTAGCAAAATTTCAGGTCGGCCGGAAATTCATTGGCCACGAACCACGCTAAAAATAGATTTTTAAAAAACAAATTTGTAACGACTACTTCTTGAAAACTGTGATATTTGATATGGGACTTTTTCTAAAATGATCAGCATGACATGGTGTTGGTCCCTGTTGAAAATTACTTTGATTCAACATTAAACATGGCCACCAGCAGCCATCTTTGTTTACATAGAGTTATATAGTACAAACTTGTAGCGACTATACTCCTCTGAAACTACTTGACAGATTTTCATGAAACTTTACAGGAATGTTGATCAAGCTATCAAAAACCTATCAGTAGAGCTTCAAGGTCTTTGACCTCTTGTTTGTTATAAAAATATTTTATTTTTCGATTTTCACAATTGTACAATAACACACATATATTTACAAACATCAGCTACATTTTCTAAACACATGGTAAAATGTGTTCATACACAATTTACCCAGTACCTGAATAAGATATATAATCAGTGAAAAATTCTTAGTGGTAAATAAAAGTAGCTTAATTTTTAGCTCGACTAGAGATCAGCAGAGCTTATGCCGTGGTGCGGCGTCCGTCGTCCGTCCGTCCGTCCGTCTGTCCGAAACTTTTATTTGTAGCGACTACTCCTCTGAAACTACTGGATGGATATTCATGAAACTTTACAGAAATGTTGCCCATAAAGTCAAAATTTCAGGTTGGCCGGAAATTCAAGTTGGCCAACACAGACGGCTGAACAGATTTTTAAAAACAAGTTTGTAGCGACTACTTCTTGAAAACTATAAGTGATATTGATATGGGACTTTTTCTAAAATGATCAGCATGATATGATGTTGATACTTGTCGAAAATTATTTTGATTCCATGTTAAACATGGCTGCCAGTGGCCATCTTTGGTTACATAGAGTTATATAGTAAAAACTTGTAGCGACTACTCCTCTGAAACTACTTGACAGTTGTTCATGAAACTTCACAGGAATTTTGCTCTTGATGTCTAGTTGATCCTAGAAAAATTTCAGGTCGGCCGGAAATTCAAAATGGCCGCAACAGCTAAAAATAGATTTAAAATAAATAAGTTTGTAGCGACTACTTCTTGAAAACTATAAGAGATATTGATATGGGACTTTTTCTAAAATGATCAGTATGACGTGATATTGGTCCTTGTCGAAAATCGTTTTGATTCGACGTTAAACATGGCTGCTAGCGGCCATCTTTGTTTACATAGAGTTATATAATGAAAACTTGTAGCGACTACTCCTCTGAAACTACTTGACGGATTTTCATGAAACTTCACAGGAACGTTGCTCTTGATGTCTGATTGATCCTAGCAAAATTTCAGGTCGGCCGGAAATTTAAGATGGCCGCCACGGCTGAAATCAAAATCAATCAGTAGAGCTTCAAGGTCATTGACCTCTTGTTTAAATTGTTAAAGAATAGAAAATACAAAACTTCTGAAAGTTGTGGCTTTTATGGAGCATCAAACATTAGAAAAATATATGTTTTTAGAATGTTTATCAAAAAATGGCTTTAATGTGTCTAAATTGTGAAATTGCAATAGCTCAAAAGGGAATTTTGACTGTAAAATATTTATTTCTCCACCAATTTTCCAAACAAAGATATTTTTTATTTACAAATAAACATTCCAGTTCCAATGATATATAATTTATCAAAATTGTTCATGTAAGTTGTGGTGTCGATTCTTATGGATGGCAGGAGGTGTACAGAACTGGTTCTACCCAGGAAAAGTGGGTGATCTGCCTCCACCACAAAAATTTGACCGTCATATATAACCTTACACGTGTTGAAAATGACGTAAAACACCGTACAAACTATAAACCTCATGTAAATTCTAAAAACCCTTTGGCTGAAATACAAAATTACTAATGTAAATTCTAAAAACCCTTTGGCTGAAATACAAAATTATTAATGTAAATTCTGAAAACCCTTTGGCTGAAATACAAAAATTATTAATGTAAATTCTGAAAACCCTTTGGCTGAAACATGCACCCAAACATTAATACATGTACTGTACTCATCACTAATTAATACATGTACTGTACTCAACACTAATTAATACATGTACTGTACTCAACAGTAATTAATACATGTACTGTATTCAACACTAATTAATACATGTACTGTACTCATCAGTAATTAATACATGTACTGTACTCAATACTAATTAATACATGTACTGTACTCATCACTAATTAATACTGCAGAGTGATATTACCCTGACTTGATCACTTGTGTGTTTATATAATCTAGAGTAGACAAAAGTTAATACTAACCGTATAATAGCTTCAAATGCATAAATTGCAAGATGCCTTTTTAGCTTGACTGATCAGAGATCAGCAGAGTCCGTCCGTCCGTCCGTCCGTCCGTAAACTTTTATTTGTAGCGACTACTCCTCTGAAACTACTGGATGGATATTCATGAAACTTTACAGAAATGTTGCCCATGAAGTCTAGTTGATCCTAGCAAAAATTCATGTTAATGTGAAATCCAAGATGGCCACCAAAGCTAAAAATAGATTTTTAAAATACAAGTTTGTAGCGACTACTTGAAAACTTTAAGTGATATTGATATTGATATGGGACTTTTTCTTAAATGATCAGCATGACATGATGTTGGTCCTTGTCAAAAATCGTTTAGATTCGACATTAAACATGGCTGCCAGTGGCCATCTTTGTTTACATAGAGTTATATAGTAAAAACTTGTAGCGACTACTCCTCTGAAACTACTTGGATGTTCATGAAACTTTACAGGAATGTTGCACTTGATGTCTAATTGATCCTAGCAAAAATTCAGGTCGGCCAGAAATTCAAGATGGTCGTCACAGCTAAAAATAGATTTTTAAAAAATAAGTTTGTAGCGACTACTTCTTGAAAACTATAAGTGATATTGATATGGGACTTTTTCTAAAATGATCAGCATGACATGATGTTGAATATTATTGTGGAATATTATTTTGATTCGACGTTAAACATGGCTGCCAGTGGCCATCTTTGGTTACATAGAGTTATATATTAAAAACTTGTAGCGACTACTCCTCTGAAACTACTTGACGGATGTTCATGAAACTTCACAGGATTGTTGCTCTTGATGTCTAGTTGATCCTAGAAAAATTTCAGGTCGGCCAGAAATTCAAGATGGCCGCCACGGTTAAAAATAGATTTTCAAAAAACAAGTCTGTAGCGACTACTTCCTGAAATCAAAATCAATCAGTAGAGCTTCAAGGTCATTGACCTCTTGTTAGTTGGGGGCACGTGGAGAGCGTGTCATACTGCAAATCTAAATCTAATACATTCCACTCCTCGAGTGTTTTGGTCACCAGGTGGCGGGGACTTATGGCATATATATACTCCCTGGTACTATAGAAATTAGATGCTGTGTCGTTTATTATGTTGTTTTTATTTATTTTTTTATCAATACATGTAATGTGAAAAATAAACACGTACTAAATATATTTTTAAGTTTGTAGCGACTACTTCTTGAAAACTATGGCCATATAAAATTAATTCCCAGTTGATCATCCCCACCCGCCCCGAATATTTTATGCCGCCCCAACAATTTTTATTTTGTCCGAAAAAAAAAAATTAAAAAAAAAAAAAAAATTAAAAAAAAAAATCGACTGTGAAAAGGTCGTCTTTGCGTGACGGAAAATGCATTAATATTTAGCCCGAACCGGAAATATATTTTGTTAACAAATCGGACATCGAGCAATAAGAGGTAAGTTATATTGAGAACTTCAACTTTTAAAACTCACATACATGGTAGTTTATATCAATATAAATACAAATGTATGTTATAGCAGTGACAATTGGTTATAAAGAGAGTGTTCAAAACATAATACTTCTGGTTATTAATATTTTTGTGATGTTTGATGTCATCTCAGGAAAATAAAAAATAAAAAATAAAATTGCACAACCCGCCCCAATTTTTCCAAAATTTGGATGATAACCTGGGAATTAATTTGATATGGCCTATAAGTGATATTGATATTGGACTTTTTCTAAAATGATCAGCATGACATGATGTTGATCCTAGTCGAACATTATTTTGATTCAACGTTAAACATGGCTGCCAGTGGCCATCTTTGTTTACATAGTTATATAGTAAAATCTTGTAGCGACTACTCCTCTGAAACTACTTGACGGATGTTCATGAAACTTCACAGGAATGTTGCTCTTGATGTCTAGTTGATCCTAGAAAAATTTCAGACTGGCCGGAAATTCAAAATGACCGCCACGGCTAAAAATAGATTTAAAATAAATAAATTTGTAGCGACTACTTCTTGAAAACTGTAAGTGATATTGATATGGGACATTTTCTAAAATGATCAGCATGACATGATGTTGATCCTTGTCGAAATTTATTTCTATGCGACTTTAAACATGACCACTAGTGGCCATCTTTGTTTACATAGATTTATATAGTAAAAACATAGATTTAAATAGTAAAAACTTGTAGCGACTACTCCTCTGAAACCACTTGACAAATTTTTATGAAACTTCACAGGAATGTTGCTCTTGATGTCTTATTGATCCCAGAAATCTTTTTACTTCGGCCGCAAATTCAAGATGGCCACCATGGCTAAAAACAGATTTTTAAAAAAAAGTTTGTAGCGACTACTTCTTGAAAACTGTAAGTGATATTGATATGGGACTTTTTCTAAAATGATCAGCATGACATGATGTTGATCCTTTTCGAAAATTATTTTGAATCGACATTAAACATGGGCGCCAGTGGCCATCTTTATTTACATAGAGTTTGTATAGTAAAAATTTGTTGCGAATACTCCTCTGAAACTATTTGACGGATTTTCATGAAACTTCACAGGAATGTTGCTCTTGATGTCTAGTTTATGCTAGCACAATTTTAGGTCGGCCGGAAATTCAAGATGGCCACCACAGACGGCTGAACAGATTTTTAAAAACAAGTTTGTAGCGACAACTTCTTGAAAACTATAAGTGATATTGATATGGGACTTTTTCTGAAATGATCAGCATGACAAGATGTTGATCCTTGTCGAAAATTATTTTGATTCGACATTAAACTTGGCTGCCAGTGGCCATCTTTGTTTACCTAGAGTTATATAGTAAAAACTTTCACTTGTAGCGACTACTCCTCGAAACTACTTGATGGATTTTTATGAAACTTCACAGGAATGCTGATCTAGCTATCAAAATCTATCAGTAGAGCTTCAGGTGTAACACACCCATTGATTGTTGCATTGAGTTGTGTGTGAATTAAAATTTAAATGCCATGTTGTCATTCATATCTGGGCCCAAATTAAAAATGAATAACTTACATTCTCATCACAAATGACACATATGCTGCCAAAAAATCCACAGAAAAATGGGGGTCATGTATCTTCTAAGAAAGAACTTGTCTCATGAATGAATGGTCCCTTTAAAAACATAAACACTGAGATGCCATAATATTGTATTCATACACCCATTTCCATATAAGCAAAATAAATTAAAAACTCACAATTTTAACATGGCAATGCTTGAAAAATGTAACAAATAGATCAACAATGTGATATAAACCAAAAATAGAACTTGAAATTAGTGAAAATGCCTTTTTTTACAAAAAGAAATCAGAATTATTTATTGATGCCATTATGCGACTACCCCAGGCCGACACTTCCTGTGTTGCAATGGGTGTGCTACACCTATAAGAATACTTAACTATGAGTGAATTTTTAAAGCAGCTATTCTGACAAAGCCTAGACTATAACGCATTAAAGAAAGAAAAGTTGTCGCGAATCGACTAAGAATCAATCAAGATATACGCGTTTCAAAAGAGAACAGAGCGGTCGACTGCGACAAAAATCAGCGTACTTTTTTTCAGTTTTAACCTGCCTTAACTGTTTTATAAAATGACATTGGGCATACCTAAACTTGATATAATGGATTAAATGCTTCATATAGTCAATACACATGAAGAAATCAAGAGGTTTAGCTACCAAAACTGCTCTTTGAATGCAAAATGTGCTGATTTTCATGCCAGCATCCAATTTTCAAGGCAATTTTTCACTTTTGGTGGCATCATACCTTAATTTGGTAACACTATATGAATAGACAGGCATCACAAATACTCCTTAATGCAAGTCTGGTACTAGCTTTGTGATTAAAAGCCAAGTTTTAATGACTGGGCAGCATACTCTGCCTTCAGTTCTCTCTGACATTATCTCAGTAAACCCATTTTAGTGGGTAAGGGGAAGGATTTTGTGGTGTCATACCTATAAAAGCAGGATTTTAAAAATAGTAGTGCTAAATTATGATGACAAATACACATATCTACATGTTGATACCAAACAAGCCAAGTTTTAGTGGAAAATGTTTCTCCAGGCCATCATTTAAAGACTTAAAAAATCTGAAACTCCAAATTAAAAAAATTAAAAACCGGTTTTAAAAGAGTGTAAAGTGTTTTTTTGAAGATAAATAATCATTCCAAAAGGAAAAATGCCAGTTAAGTAAGAATCTTAGAGAAAATGACAATTCACAGATCCCGCCTTATAGGTGTAACACACCCATTATTTGTTGCATTGGGTTGTGTGTGAATTAAAATTTAAATGCCATGTTGTCATTCATATCTGGGCCCAAATTAAAAATGAATAACTTACATTCTCATCACAAATGACACATATGCTGCCAAAAAATCCACAGAAAAATGGGGGTCATATATCTTCTAAGAAAGAACTTGTCTCATGAATGAATGGTCCCTTTAAAAACATAAACACTGAGATGCCATAATATTGTATTCATACACTCATTTCCATATAAGCAAAATAAATTAAAAACTCACAATTTTAACATGGCAATGCTTGAAAAATGTAACAAATAGATCAACAATGTGATATAAACCAAAAATAGCACTTTAAATTAGTGAAAATGCCTTTTTTTACAAAAAGAAATCAGAATTATTTATTGACGCCATTATGCGACTACCCTAGGCCGACACTTCCTGTGTTGCAATGGGTGTGCTACACCTTCAAGGTCATTGACCTCTTGTTTAAAGAGCAATCTCACGGCGTCCTGTTAGGTTTTCACATAAATTGCATTTGTTCAGTCATTAATATTAATTATAACAATAGTATAAAGCAAATAGTTTTTGTACATTACTACTGTTGATTATATTTTACCAATAATATATTCAAACTTGTGGTAGAATAACGAAGAAAAGTTGAAAACTCAAAATTGTATTTAAATATATGCAAGCATATTTAAAGTCAACATTATACCATACTAATAAATCAAGAGGCTGATTGTAATGCTGGATAAAGACTTCAAGATTGCCGTGTGTCCCTTTAAGCTAATTAGATTTATTTATAATAATTGTAAATGTTGTTTTCATCATATGATGACTGGTGAACTCTGGTTTGGATGATAAACCAGATATTTCTGTGTGAGTTTTCATTTTGTCATTTTTTGTTCATGCTCATTAAAGGTCTTTATCATGACCCCTTCATTGTTTAAGGTGCCATCTCTACAATAGAATTTGCAGCAACTCGGCAGTTCAGGGTGAGAAGGTCCTAGGCCCATTCTCCATATTTTATCTCGATGTACATGGAGGATGAGCCTGGCATGTTCATGCCTGTAAGGCGCCATATAACCTTTCATGTGTTGGTGCGCCTTAAAACCCAATTCAATTCAATTCTGTGTGAGTTATCCTAGATAAGAACTATTTTAGAGAGGAAAAAAGTGAGTGGAACGAGAATGTTTTTACCTTGTTAATACCCAGTCATTGGTGTAGAAATGGTTTTGAAAAGTCGCTCAACAGGAAGCTGTACATGACATAGGTGTGAGTCGGAAATGTTAATATTTGCTTTTAGCTAAGTTTAAGTCTGACAATGCAAGGGAAGTCCTGACAGTGCAATGGCAGCCTGACAATGCAAGGGAAGTCCTGACAGTGCAATGGCAGCCTGACACTGCAAGGGAAGTCCTGACAGTGCAATGGCAGCCTGACACTGCAAGGGAAGTCCTGACAATGCAAGGGAAGTCCTGACAGTGCAATGGCAGCCTGACAATGCAAGGGAAGTCCTGAAAGTGCAATGGCAGCCTGACAATGCAAGGGAAGTCCTGAAAGTGCAATGGCAGCCTGACACTGCAAGGGAAGTCCTGACAGTGCAATGGCAGCCTGACAATGCAAGGGAAGTCCTGAAAGTGCAATGGCAGCCTGACACTGCAAGGGAAGTCCAGAAAG
Organism: Cyrtodaria siliqua; assembly: GCA_037043455.1. Lineage (NCBI taxonomy): Eukaryota > Metazoa > Mollusca > Bivalvia > Adapedonta > Hiatellidae > Cyrtodaria > Cyrtodaria siliqua. The sequence continues at coordinate 300,290 of JAWPHD010000662.1, read as the reverse complement.
TGCAATGGCAGCCTGACACTGCAAGGGAAGTCCTGAAAGTGCAATGGCAGCCTGACACTGCAAGGGAAGTCCTGACAGTGCAATGGCAGCCTGACACTGCAAGGGTAGTCCTGACACTGCAAGGGAAGTCCTGACACTGCAAGGGAAGTCCTGACACTGCAAGGGTAGTCCTGACACTGCAAGGGAAGTCCTGACAATGCAATGGAAGTTCTGACAGTGCAAGGGAAGTGCTGACAATGCAAGGGTAGTCCTGACAATGCAATGGAAGTTCTGACAGTGCAAGGGAAGTCCTAACAATGCAAGAGAAGTCCTAATAATGCAAGGAAAGTCCAGACAGTGCAAAAAATGCCCTAACAGTGCAGTGGGAAATCTTGACAGTGCAGTGGGAAGTCCTGACAGTGCTATGGAAAGTCTGACAATGTGAAGGAAATCCCAATAATACAAGAGAAGTCCTGACAGTGCAAGGGGTCTGACAATGTAATTGAAATACCAATAAAGCAAAGAAAGTCCTGAAAATTCAAGGGAAGTCCGTACACTGCAGTGGGAATTCTGACAATGCAAGGGAATTCGTGATAATGCAAGGGAAGTCCTGTCAATGCAATGGAGATCTAGACGTGCGTAGATTAAGTCTTGACAGTGCAATAAGATACCGGTTTGGTTCCGGGGCAAAGAATAGGGCCACTGCAGATCCTGTTAAAGGAGTAGGCAAAGGGGTAGAATCCCCCCAAATTCATGTTCATTTTATAATTTTTTTGTTCATACTCATTAAAGGTCTTCATCCTGCCACCTGCATTGTTTCAGGTGCCATCTCGCTCAAATCACTAGAGCAGTGGCAGAAAAACAATAAACATGGCTCCAGCATAAATGGAGTGTCTACAATAAAATTTGCAGCAACTCCGCAGGTGAGATGGTTCTAAGCCCATTCTCCATATTTTATCTCGATGTAAATGGAGGATGAGCCTGGCATGTTCATTCCTGTTAGGCGCCATATAACCTTTCATGTGTTGGTGCACCTTAAAACCCAATTCAATTCAATTCAGTTCTGATAATGCAAGAGAAGTTCTGCAAGGGAGTATAGAGGTGTGAGTCTTCCAGTCTCTTGTTGCAATCTGCATATTGTAACCTTCAGTGCATAATCTTTCCAATTTTCATTAGCCCCGTGTGGTTCCCGGGGGCCCGTTTGGTCACGGGGCAAAGAATAGGGCCACTGCAGATTCCTTTGGAGGGGTAGGCAGAGGGGTAGAATCCCTCCAAATTCATGTTCATTTTATCATTTTTTGTTCATGCTCATTAAAGGTCTTCATCAAGACCCCTGCATTGTTTCAGGTGCCATCTCGCTCAAATCACTAGAGCAGTGGCAGAAAAACAACAAACGTGGCTGCAGCATAAATGGAGTGTCTACAATAGAAATTGCAGCAACTCTGCAGGTGAGAAGGTTCTAGGCCCATTCTCCATATTTTATCTCGATGTAAATGGAGGATGAGCCTGGCATGTTCATTCCTGTTAGGCGTCATATAACCTTTCATGTGTTGGTGCGCCTTGAAAACCAATTTGATTCAATTCAGTTCTGATAATGCAAGAGAAGTTCTGCAAGGGAGTATAGGGGTGTGAGTCTTCCAGACTCTTGTTGCAATCTGCATATTGTAACCTTCAATGCATAATCTTTCCAATTTTCATTACTTACATGTTTAAGTTACCTGCACCATTAACTACTACTTTAACCAAAAAAAAGTGCGGATTATTTCTACTGTTTCATAATTGTACAATATTGACCTTTAACTAACTAATCAACAAACTCAAAATAATGTGTATTGACTACGAATCATGAACACAAATGAAACGTTAATGGAATGCACACAGAGTGATGAACAATTTATGAACGCAATGCAAAAAGAACATTAAGTGAATTTTTATGAATGCTGAAAGCATTTTTTCCAAAAACTTCCAAAAATCCCATTAAATCAGATTTGATTAAAAGTGTTTACTTTTTAACGTATTTCATTAGTTATTCAATATAGTTTCTTAATCCGCTAAGCACGACTATATTAGCCTTTGTGGCTAGCCAATGTCCGGCTGCTGATCAGTTATGTTCCCCAAAACACCCCTTTGTCACATAAATGGATTGGTCACATAAATGGATTGGTCTTAGTTCAAAGAAAGAACCATCCAATATATATATGTAGCGGGTTAAGGGTTAAATCAGTTAGATACATTAGGCTTTTCATGGGCATCTAGGAGCCGACTTTAAATTGACAAATAATACTATTTTCTCATCTAAAGGGCCTAAAATGACCCCTAATTTACAAGGAAATCATTTGCACAGTAATAATCATTTGCACAGTAATAAGGGCTAGATTCGAACCAGTTTTAATTTAACATTTATAAAATATATGAATTCAAATTTTAGACCTAAACAGGACGGTGCTGGCACCATGTATTGATTTACATTACAGTTTTATCCTGAAGCGGAACATTAACATGCAGAAGAAGGTTAACAGAGTTAAATGTTTTAGAAAGTATTACCCTGTGTCACACACCAAACTTTCTAGAGGTCTTTAGACAGTGTGATACAATGACATATCAATTTACAATGGATAGGTCATGATGGATGGTTATGCATAATGGAATGTTAGGGTATATGGAAGGTTTTATATTATTTGATAAGACTAGTATTCTGTTAAAGATGCTAACTTCAATGATAGCCACAAAATTCTAGTAGCCAACTTAAAAATATTTTCTTATTTTTAGTCAGCCATTTTTGAAGGTGAGGATGAGGAGGAAGAGGAAGAGGTTAATGACCAGAAGCAGACCAAAGTGGTGAAAAATGAGCCAAAAGTGATAGATATAGAAGAAGCGATTCCTGATGGTGTCATAGAACAAAAGAAACTGGACAAACTAAAGTAAGCAGTCACTTGATAAATTTTACTTCAAAAATAAATACTTTCTCAGCGTAGCGGTTGTGTCTTTTCTAAGGAAGTTGGTAATAAGTTGTAATGGCTTATTAGCTCTACTGGCCGAAGGGATGACAGGTTGTCCGTCGTCTGCCGTTCGTTAACTTTTGCCTTGTGAACACTCTAGGGCCTTCATTATTAATCGGATCTTTACGAAACTTTGCCAGTGTCTTTATATAAATAAAAGCTTGGACAAGTTCAAAAACCAGCCAGATCGGATTAATTTCACCAGAGTTGTGGCCCTTGTTTTGCTGAAAAATGCCATATTAAGCCTTGTGAACACTCTAGCACCTTCATTTATTATTTGATCTTTACCAAACTTTCACAGATTGTTTATACCAATAAACAAGCTAAATTTGTTCAGTAACACCAGAGTTATGGCCCTTCTTTTGCTGAAAAAAGCCATATTAAGTTTTGTGAACACTCTAGCACCTTCATTTATTATGTGATCTTTATCAAACTTGCACAGAGTGTTAATATCAATGAAAGCTCAGACAAATTCGAAAACCAGCCTAATCGGATAAGTAACACCGGAGTTATGGCCCTTGATTTAGTTCAAAATACTGCATCAAGATGATCTATTGGGATCACTCTTCGTTCGTCGTGTCATCGTCGTCATCGTTAACTTTTGCTTCAAACGACATCCTCAGAAACCACTTGGCCAATTTTGACCAAACTTCACGTGGACAATCCTTAGATGAATGCTTTTTAGATTTGTTAAAATTAGGTTGGTGCGACATCCAAGATGGCTGCCATTGCCATTTATGGTCGAAATCGTAAAAATCTTCTCAAGAACCGCTTGACAGATTTTGACAGTTTTTTCTTTTAAAATGATCGCCAATGCCTAGGCTAGGCTATCAAGTTTGTTCAAATAACGTCCCCTGGGTCAAAATTGGACATGCCTCGGGGGTCCAAAGTTTGTATATTGAGATTTTGCATGTTTTTCATAGACTTACATAGGAAATATTTTTAAAATAAATCTTCTCCTCTGAAACCACAAGGCACAGAGCTCTAGCATCAGCTTATGGTCCTCTTCTAAGTTTGTTCAAATGGTGACCCTGGAGTCAAATTTGGCCCTGCCCCAGGGGTCACAGTTTTACCTAGACTTATAAGATTTTCTTTTTAAAAATCTTCTTCTCTGAAACTACGAGAGCCAGAGGTTTAATATTTTGTATTTATCATCAGCTTATGGTCCTCTACCAAGTTTGTTCAAATGGTGACCCTGGAGTCAAATTTGGCCCTGTTCCCAGGGTCACATATCAAACTTGGTTTGAGTGTTTATATTAACGAAAGTTTGATTTGTTTTAAAGCTAGCCAAACTTGAGTCAAATACATCCCTCCCCTATATCTTGGTAATTGAAGACACTTCATAAACAAGAGGCCCAAGAGGGCCTGTGGACACTCTAAAATGAAAAAGGATAAATAAGAAATTTGTGTTTTACAGAGGCTTTGTGAAGTACAAGAGGGCCACAAATCAGTATCGTGATGCCAAGATACGACAAAAAGATTGGAACGAAATTTATAATCACAAAGGTGTCAAAGATGGTCTCAAGATGCAGGCAGCTAGATGTATGGACTGTGGTGTTCCCTTCTGCCAGTCGGATCACGGCTGCCCGCTCGGAAATATTATCCCAAAGTGGAATGACCTCGTATTCAGGGTAAGTATGGGTGTTACAAATGTACATGTAGGAACATGTCAGGCCTCATCTCCATTCAAGTCCCTGGTAGTTCTTATTACTCAATGTCATATTAACCCTTAACTAGCTACATATATATAATGGACTGTTCTTTCTTTGAATTAAGACCATTCCATTTGTGTGTCAAAGGGGTGTTTTGGGGAAAATGACTGATCAGCAGCAGACATTGTAACATCCTAATCACACGCTGATCTGGATTTACAATGGACGCAAAGGCTATTATAGTAGTGCTTAGCGGGTTAAGGGTTAAAACAACAGGAATTTTCTTTCTGACACATAAATATCCTCTTTAAATTTAAAAATTAAAAGTTCTTCGTCCAGTGGATTGTTTTAAACTTATACATGCCAATAACTTTCCATTCAAAGACGAGCATATTTTTCGGATGTTTCAATTTTTGCAGGGACAACTTTGTCTGCGGACACATTCCTAATTCCATATAAGTGCAATAAGCTATATTAGCATAATCAGGGACACACTTGGACTTTACGATATATTTCTGTGTTTATAACTCCAGGGTAATTGGAACGAAGCGTTGACCCAGCTGTTACAGACCAACAACTTCCCGGAGTTCACAGGGCGTGTGTGTCCAGCACCTTGCGAGGTAACTATGCGTCAAAACATCCTTCCCAGGCAAAAGAAATGACTATTCTGATTGAATGGATGTTAAAAGGGTTGATGCACTATAAACTTGAAAAAATCTGAAAGAATTATCAAAATGCAACCAAAAATAAAGGAGATATGACCAATTGAAAACGTGCAATGAAATATAAATGGAGGCGGCCATCTTGGAACGATGACATCATCATGCCTTTTTACCATTTATGGCATATTGAAAAAATATGTTTTAGGGCAAAGAAGCCCACTGCATATGAAAAAATAAGCATACAATGTATACATGTTACATTTGTATATTTATTTTTAATCAGTTTGCAGTGATTTTCTTTGCCTTAAAAGATATTCTGTCAATATGCCATATATGGCAAAAAGGTGTGATGTCATCATTCCAAGATGGCCGCCTTCATTTATATTTCTTTGCAAATTTTCAATAGCTTGTATCTCTTTTATTTTTCATGGTATTTTGATAAATCTAAATTTTTAAAAGGTGAGAGTATTTGTAGTAAGTTTTGATTGTAAGTTAATTTCTTAAATTCATTTCTTTTACAATTCACAAATAAACATTTCATTTTCTTATATATGTGATATTTCTGCTCATAATGCACACATAATTGTCTATATTAATTGCTTAGGTGCAAAAATGTGAACAGTTTTAAAATTTGAGACTTATCGTAAGATGTTTAATAATTAAAACGGGGCCCAGGATTATTAAACACTTGTTTGAGTGATCATTTACATATAGTAACATACTTGCTTTCTGTGCTTAGGTTAACTTTATATGCTACAACTGAAAATTTGCTCTTACATAGGGTGCATGTGTATTGGGTATCAATTCCCCCGCTGTGACCATCAAAAACATAGAGAACACCATCATAGACTATGCTTTTGAGCAAGGGTGGATCGTCCCAGAGATACCCACACACAGGACCGGCAAGAAGGTGGCCATCATTGGTAGTGGGCCTGCTGGTATGGCCGCTGCAGCCCAGCTTAACAAGGTAGACCACTTTACAAGATCAGGCACTGCTTTCACCAACATTCCATCAAGTTTTGTTTATTTCTTACAACTGCATTAGCCGTAACTTTGAGCTTATAAAACACAAAATAATTGCAGTGACATACATTACAAAGCTACCATTGTTGAATATTTACTAAGTATAAACAAAAGTTTTGATGGAATTCAGTTGTGGTATAAAAAAAGGGGACCACTTCGGACGATTGAACGAGCCTCACTAAAATTATATTTGCTAGTAAGACGAACGTGCTACCTATGTGTGGCGCAAGACATACTGGGTATAAAACCTAATGCGCTAATGGTATCACGTGACCAAAGAAATATAGATTTGTACAACAGAAATGTAAATAATGGTAATGGTATCGCGTGACCAACAGAAATATAGATATTGCACAACAGAAATGTAAGTAACGGTGTTACGTGACCAACAGAAATATAGATATGGCACAACAGAAATGTCAATAACGGTATCACATGACCAACAGAAATGTAGATATGGCACAACAGAAATGTAAATAATGGTATCACGTGACCAACAGAAATATAGATATGGCACAACAGAAATGTAAATAATGGTAGCACGTGACCAACAGAAATATAGATATGGCACAACAGAAATGTAAATAATGGTAGCACGTGACCAACAGAAATGTAGATATTGCACAACAGAAATGTAAATAACGGTATCACGTGACCAACAGAAATATTGATATTGCACAACAGAAATGTAAATAACGGTATCACGTGACCAACAGAAATATAGATATTGCACAACAGAAATGTAAATAATGGTATCACGTGACCAACAGAAATATAGATATGGCACAACAGAAATGTAAATAATGGTATCACGTGACCAACAGAAATATAGATATGGCACAACAGAAATGTAAATAAGGGTAGCACATGACCAACAGAAATGTCGATATTGCACAACAGAAATGTAAATAACGGTATCACGTGACCAACAGAAATATTGATATTGCACAACAGAAATGTAAATAACGGTATCACGTGACCAACAGAAATATAGATATTGCACAACAGAAATATAGATATTGCACAACAGAATGTAAATAATGCAGTCCCAAAAGAATAAATAAAAAACATCTGTTCAAGTTGACAAATTTATTACTACATACTTATTTGGGTCAATGCTCATGTTTCCATGTATACCGGTACATTTCTCTGTATAAAAATCAGACAGTTATTTGCTTATGCTCAATGTATTTTTACTTATGGATGGTGTTCCTTTAAAACGTTTAATAATCTTGATCATGCTGAGCACCAAAGATATACTTTATTTTAGTAGCAGTACCACTGCATAATTTTCTCAATAAAATGTATGTAACGATGTGGTTTTAGACTAAACAATGATGATTTCCCCCCATTATTAAAGCTATTATGGTGTATAATATTTTTGTAATAGGAGTTTCATATAATTTTCATTTGAGAATAAATTCTTAAAAGCTTCGGTTTTAAAACGCACACATTTTCATATGCTTTTTTTTCCAACTTTTAAATGATTTTTGATGCCTATTATAATTATGATACTTATATAAACGGAGCAGTAAATGATTCTTTTATAAAACCTTTTACATAAAAATTATAAAAGTACCATACGAGAATTATTATATATGGCAAAATTGCCCATGTAGGATGTGGGTAAATTGCAGTCATTATGACCATGACATGACACTATCTCTGTGTTGTATAGGCTGGTCACCTTGTGACTGTGTACGAGAGAAATGACCGCGTGGGAGGACTTCTCAGATATGGTATTCCTACCATGAAGCTGTCAAAGGAGGTAAGTAAATAATTTAATATCTATCTGTCTATAACTTTTGCCACAGGCCCTCACGGACATAATCAGGCAACTAAATGTTGTGTCTAGGTAGTAGACAAGAAACGGTAAAAATAAGAAGATTGAGGAGAATAACCGTGTAAGGGTGTTAAAAACTGCGTAACAAGATAAACCAGGGTTAAAAACCGTCATATGCATCGTATGCAGTTAAGGTCAGTTGTGATGGATTAGGCTGTCAGCCAGCTTGAACGATCAGCATGACATCAGCTGGGAGGGAATTCCACTGGACAACAGTCAGAGGAAAAAATGAGTACTTAATATAGTAGTCAACTCCTGTATGGATCTGTCTAAACGTCACTGATTGACAATACCTTGAACCCTGTGGTTAGGTTCGAAGTGTGGTTGAATAGGGATAGCTATCATACCATGCACTATTTTATAGAAAACACAGAGGTGCGCATCTGCTCGGCGTTGCTCTAACAGCCTCCTTCCCAGCCTCTCCAGCGTACAAGTTACACTGGAGTAGCTTGAGTAGTTCTTAACCTCCGTCGTGCTGTTTGGCGTTGGACTTTTTCTAGTCTCGGCCAGCTAGACCGTATCATGCATATGTCTTACTTGCAGATATCGGTCTGGGCAGATTAGGCCAATTAAAGCGCCCACTAGCGATTAGCACAATTTGTTAGCGCTTTTTTTTCACGCGCATAAAGTCTACGTTTGCGTGACGTCATGTTGTAAATAAACAAACAACGTCAATTGTTGATGCATCAGTTAAACTTTTTAACATCTTGCTGCTTCTCATAAGTTAACAATTAGACATTATTTTTAAATTAACTTAAAAATATGTTTTTTGAAAGTCTCGTTGAATCTCTAAAAATCTCGCCAAAATCGCCCAGAACGTTAGGCTGATTTTAAACGTCCTAGTTTCCCCAGGCCCTGGTTCTGGATCCATGTAGCATAGCGTAACGAAGAAATCAGAAGCGGGCTTGGTGACCGAGGCTAGACTTAAGCACTCTTATATAACAAAAGAACCCGTTTTTCTCCAGATCACCTCCAGTCCCTTTAAATTATTTTGTTCATTATTTAACGCCCTTAGTTTTAGAAAACTACAACTTGTTTCCAATAAATATCTGAGATTTATATGTTTTGAAAATATTTTGTACAGTAGTTTTCTAAAAACAAAGGTGTCCTGTTAGTTTTGGGAAATGGAATAGAAAACCAGAGATCAGTCATTATTTTAACCTGAAAGGGACATCTGGTTGTTCTGTATTATTTTGCATCACGTGGTTGCTCCTAATTGTTCTGTTTATGTTGTACTAGGTGGTTGCTCGTCGTGTTAAACTGATGGAAGATGAGGGTATTGTATTCCGTACTGGTGTGGACGTAGGCAATGATGTGACTGGCTCTGACATAATGAAAGACAATGATGCATTATTGTTGGCTGTAGGATCTACATGGCCCAGGGACTTGCCTATACCAGGTAAATATCATGTTGGCCGTAGGATCTACATGGCCCAGGGACTTGTCTATACCAGGTAAATATCATGTTGGCCATAGGGTCTACATGGCCCAGGGACTTGCCTATACCAGGTAAATATCATGTTGGCCGTAAGATCTCCATGGCCCAAGGACTTGGCTATACCAGGTAAATATCATGTTGGTGGTAGGATCTACATGGCCCAGGGACTTGCCTATACCAGGTAAATATCATGTTGGCCGTAGGATCTCCATGGCCCAGGGACTTGCCTATACCAGGTAAATATCATGTTGGCCGTAGGATCTACATGGCCCAGGGTCTTGCCTATACCAGGTAAATATCATGTTGGCCGTAGGATCTACATGGCCCAGGGACTTGCCTATACCAGGTAAATATGTTGGCCGTAGGATCTCCATGGCCCAGGGACTTGCCTATACCAGGTAAATATCATGTTGGCCGTAGGATCTCCATGGCCCAGGGAATTGCCTATACCAGGTAAATATCATGTTGGCCATAGGATCTCCATGGCCCAGGGACTTGCCTATACCAGGTAAATATCATGTTGGCCTTAGGATCTACATGGCCCAGGGACTTGCCTATACCAGGTAAATATGTTGCCATATGATCTCCATGGCCCAGGGACTTGCCTATACCAGGTAAATATCGTGTTGGCCATAGTATCTCCATGGCCCAGGGACTTGCCTATACCAGGTAAATATCATGATGGCCGTAGGATCTACATTGCCCAGGGACTTCCCTATACCAGGTAAATATCATGTTGGCCATAGGATCTCCATGGCCAAGGGACTTGCCTATACCAGGTAAATATCATGTTGGCCTTAGGATCTCCATGGCCCAGGGAATTGCCTATACCAGGTAAATATCATGTTGGCCATAGGATCTCCATGGCCCAGGGACTTGCCTATACCAGGTAAATATCATGTTGGCCTTAGGATCTACATGGCCCAGGGACTTGCCTGTACCAGGTAAATATGTTGGCCGTAGGATCTCCATGGCCCAGGGACTTGCCTATACCAGGTAAATATCGTGTTGGCCATAGTATCTCCATGGCCCAGGGACTTCCCTATACCAGGTAAATATCATATTGGCCATAGGATCTCCATGGCCAAGGGACTTGCCTATACCAGGTAAATATCATGTTGGCCTTAGGATCTACATGGCCCAGGGAATTGCCTATACCAGGTAAATATCATGTTGGCCATAGGATCTCCATGGCCCAGGGACTTGCCTATACCAGGTAAATATCATGTTAGCCTTAGGATCTACATGGCCCAGGGACTTGCCTGTACCAGGTAAATATCATGTTGGCCATAGGATCTCCTTGGCCCAAGGACTTGCCTATACCAGGTAAATATGTTGGCCGTAGGATCTCCATGGCCCAGGGTCTTGCCTATACCAGGTAAATATCATGTTGGCCATAGGATCTCCTTGGCCCAGGGACTTGCCTATACCAGGTAAATATGTTGGATGTAGGATCTCCATGGCCCAGGGACTTGCCTATACCAGATAAATATGTTGGCCGTAGGATCTCCATGGGCCAGGGACTTGCCTATACCAGCTAAATATCATGTTGGCCATAGGATTTCCATGGCCCAGGGACTTGCCTATACCAGGTAAATATCAAGTTGGCCGTAGGATCTCCATGGCCCAGGGACTTGCCTATACCAGGTAAATATCATGTTGGCCTTAGGATCTACATGGCCCATGGACTTGCCTATACCAGGTAAATATCATGTTGGCCATAGGATCTCCATGGCCCAGGGACTTGCCTATACCAGGTAAATATCATGTTGGCCTTAGGATTTACATGGCCCAGGGACTTGCCTATACCAGGTAAATATCATGTTGGCCGTAGGATCTCCATGGACCAGCTCATTAATACAACTCATTTTCTGTTTGCAGTATTTGTTAGATTCATTTGTCAGTTGTTATTATGAGCTGGAAGTTTCCAAATATGGAGTCTCGCTTCTGTTGATGGCAAGATATTTTAAGATGATGTAAACATGGAAAATACGTAGTTGTTACAAAAAAAACACTAGATCTACATTTTGACTTGTATCTTAGATATTATCAGGCCATGGTCCAGATTAACCTATCCTTGAAGGCTGAATACTATGTGTGTGTGTGTGTTTCAGGCCGTCACTTAGATGGTATCTATTTTGCAATGACATTCTTGGAAACATGGCAGAAGGTTCAACAGGGTAACGAGATTGACTACCTAAAATGGAACGCTAAGGACAAAGATGTTATCGTCATTGGAGGTGGGGACACCGGCTGCGATTGTATAGGCACTTCGCTCAGACATGTAAGCACACCTTAATTTCAAATTATACACTTTTATAATGTCACTTTAGCGGCCTTGGTGCCTTCTCGAAAAGATGAACTTTTCAATGAAAGTTAACGCCATGAATAGAAGCTGGTGTTTTGGCATGTTCATGCCTGTTAGGCGCCATATAACCTTTTCATGTGTTGGTGCGCCTTAAAACCCCAATTTAATTCAACAGCGATCAGATTTAGAGATGACATTTAAAATAAAGCAAGTCTGAGTGTTCCTAAGTAGCCCCTCATTTCCTTCTCAAATTTTATTAATACTACCATTTGTGGAGTAAAATAGTTTGAATGATAAATGTACAAAAACATGAATTGGTTCAATTTATCTTATTATATTTGGTTACTGTGAAATCATTATATTTCGTGGGGGATTTTAATTTCGCGTATTTCGTGGTTGACCCAAACCACGAAATCAAATCCCCACGATTATAAATGTCCAGAGTTTGAATTAAGTAGTATATGTGTACGAAACAGGCTTTTCATATCTACTATATTAAAACAATTGTTCCCGATCGGTTATGTATTGCAGTTTTATCAATGAGTTTGGCATATTAACATAAGTTTAATACTTATTGAACCAGGTTTTTTGTTGCAGATAAAAGGTTTATCATTATGTATGTATTGAATAATTATACAATTATTTATATAATAAACAAAATAACAACTTGCTTGTTTGTTTTAATCTTTTCAATATGTCAGTAGGTATGCCGATGTGTTGACACACCTGTGTTTACGCAAGCGGACTAATAAATCCATTCACGATTGATATTTAAGTTTGTTATCGTTGTCATCATATAAAGAGTACTGACATTTAGTGGTCAGCAAGTGAAATACTTGTTGGTATTTTCAATAACACGTACAGATTTTTATATATTTAATCAACAAAAAACAAATACTAGCAACAAACAAAGCACACATCAACATAGCAACATTTAAGATACAATACAGTACGACACACATATGCAAGCAATCTACGCTTTAATATCAATTAGTACTATTCTCATGCAATCAAAACAACTTAACGTGTTTCAGTTACCTGTTTTAACACCTTAATTGAAGCATTGTCACTCATAAATATTCATGAGCTAATTATAGCTGTTAGCCAATCAAATCAGAGATTTGACACACATCGACGCAGGTGTCCGCCATTTCCTTCCCAAACAAACAATGGTGTCAGAGAGGGTAAAAATTAAAAACAAACAAGGGGAGATCAAACCACATCACCCGCCGAGTAGGTGTTTTCAGAGTTAGGTGACCTGGGTTAATTGTTTATTAGGACATGTCTGACGTAATCGCCAGACAGTTCTGCCAATCTGTAGCCTGGGGATGTTTTTGCACTTACAAATCTGGGTCCAATTTATCGATAATGCCTTTTTTTACAGATTTTTTTCTTTCCAAAATCAGAAATGCGCGAAATTACGTCCCCTCGAAACTGTCTTTCTGGAAAGAATCGCGAAATTTAATCCCGACGATATAAAATGATTTCATAGTATTTAGAGCTGCGCTAGAGACATGGGAGAGATAATTAAGACACCCCGGAAGCTTGCCATACTCTTACTGTTGAACAGGTTTTTCGAAGGTCCTTTATCATGCTCTAGGAAAGTGTTCTGCCCAAGGACACACTGAAGAAATCCAGTAATGCTAGCAAGGCTCCAACTGGTCATCTCCTTATTTAAGAAATAGAACATCATTTACGGTGAATTATCGAACGACAAACCGTGATATATTACAAGATAATTCACCGTAAACGATGTTCTATTCTAATACCCCTAAAATGCGAAAAGAACGCACGCATCTGAAATCTTTCGCTTTGCTTTGCTTACTCTCCTAACGTTGCAAACGTTACAGTGATTTCTTTCGCATTGCCTTGCTTATTCTCCTAACGTTGCAAACGGTACAGTGATATATCGTTGAATATAACGAGATATTTTAAACTAGGCTATATAGTGCAGGTGTATTAGAATATCACATAACATGGCTTCTGGGAGTGCAATAAAGCCATGACTTATTTCTCGTAATACACTAGTGTATTACAGATGCAAATGAGGACCGAATCACTGTGTTTGTATACAGTAAAACATTCAATCCCAATTGTTAACATGGCATATCGTACGGTACGTTCAGACACCTTAATTATTTTTCATTATTTGAAATCTTACTTCATAAAATGTTAGTAACGTTAAATTTGGTTTAAGGTATCGCATTATTTGTAGGGCTAACGCATTTAAGCCGCGTAACGTAGCGATGTCATGGAAACAACAAAACGACATCATGATTTGTTTTACAAATTATATAAGGAAAACTGACAACATTAAAGTGAAACCATCACGTCGTAGGTGTGTTATGTGATATAGTTTGATAAGAGCCTCGTATCCTATCATTTTATCCAACTCGTTTATTAAAATCAATAATACACAGTCACTCATGTAAAATCCTCTATTTAGTTCACCATGTTATACACGGAAACATGGACATAAATTGTACCGGTAGAAATAGTATATTTACGAAATAGCTTCCCCGGAGATTTGATCCCATCAAAAGTATATTATTATTTATTGGGTTTGTTACTGACCCCCTACAGAAATATGTGGCATCAGTAAGAGTTATATCCCCCTATACATCTGACTGATCCCACATATTTCTGTAGGGGGTCAGTAACAAACCCAATAACTGATTTATTGCATCGAGCACCTTTTATAAGGCAAACACGATATTTAACCGATTTTAATGGAGCGTAAACTTCATTGAGACGTTCACGCAATTTGACGTCATGACGTTGACGTCACGACCGGTACAGTTTAAAAACATTAATTTACTTATTATGTTTGTTACTTACGCCATAAAGAACTATTTGCAAATTATTTAAACTTTGAATCGGAATTATAGTCCATATTGTCTTAGTGACCCTCTATGAATTCTACTGACCCACTATAGAAAAATAGGAGGTCACCACGTGACTGCACTCAACCATTGAGATGCCTAGAATTTACACCTGTTAGAATTGAATCGGTTGTTAGATGACTCATCAACACAGTTTATGTTATTTAGGGCTGCCCCAGAGAGAGGGATAGGATACATTGGAATCCGAGAACTCTGCCCTACTCCTACTATCAGTAGATTCCTATGGTTCTTTAATATGCCCGAAGGATAGACTCTGATACTCTGGACCACCAGGTTTACGTCCACATCCAATGGACGAGGCTATGGGAAGTGTCTTGCCTGAGGGTACACTATGTAACCCAGTAATGCTCGAACCCATGATCCCGGTATTCATGGTGGACCATGCTGTTATCTCACAGTTCAATTAACAATGGAGCAGTCAATGGTGGGGCCTATGAACAGTAGAGGGCAGTTTTAGAAATTGAATGTTGAAACTATTTATTTATTAAATTGACACTTGTAACATGCAGTAAATAAACTAACACCCATCTAAAAATTGCTTCCAGTGAGTGAATGTATGCAGAATTACTAAGGTATCTCTGATGGTGGTAATTGTAAAATAATAATAATAGGACATTTTGCAAAAGAAAACTGAAGGTCTGTCCACTTGTATTCTCAATGATGCATGATAACTCTTCAACCCTTGTAGAGTAGAAACTACACGGTTGACTGTTCTTGGTGATAGGCCGATCTCTATTAATTTTGGGTTTAAAGGTCACCATGACCAGATCATGAGAAAGCTTGTCAACACAAACTCTCTTTATACTTTGTAGCCACACTCCAAAAATTCACAGGTGGACTTTCCTTGGTGAGAGGAGGATGACCTCTAGTGGTTTTGTGGTCAAAAGGGTCATGACCAGATCGTGAAAAAGCTTGTCCACACAAAACTCTTTTAACTTATGTAGCCACTCATGAAACTTCACATGTGGACTTATCTTTGGTGAGAGGAGGATACCTATAAATCTTGGGGTCAATAGGTCAAGTGAAGGTCACGTGACCTGATAATGAAAAACCTTGTTTGATCGATAACACTTCAGTCTTTGTAGCCACAATGTGTGTATTGCACCCTTTGTTTTTGGGGTCATAAAATCGGTGTTCCCAATCCTGCTCTGTAAACCAGTCAAGTTATGGTCGGGAGTCTATCAGTCAGCACCATAGAGCAACACTTCTAGTTTACATATAAATTACATTTTGAAATAGTTACATATCATGGTGTAACAATTAAAATGTGTATTTGGTCTATGGTGGAGCTTAGTTTATTTGATTGCTGTATACTATTTAATTATACCTTAAATTGAATGTGATGACTGATAATAAAATCGTCTTTTTCCGTAGGGTGCAAAGTCAATCACTTCCTTCGAAATCTTGCCACCCTCCGCCAAAGTCAAGGGCAGCAAGTAACCCTTGGCCGACATTTCCTCGGGTGTTCAAGTTGGATTATGGCCACGAAGAGGTTGAGCTCAAGTTTGGCCGTGATCCCAGAATCTTCAACGTGGGTAGTTCGGTAAGTGGTGTAACTTTACATTCAGTAGTTTTGGATATAGTCGACTTTTTTTTTTTCTTTTATGCATAAATAGAGCGAAAATGTAATACATGCATAAAATGGCGGATATTTGTTGATTAACAATCATGAGGTGAATATATTTTAAATATGTTTCTGTGTTGGTATGCTGGTCTAGCTATATGGTTTTGCAGGCTGTGTTAGAAATATTAATGAAAACAACATAATTTAAAATTTAAAAATCTAATTTTTTTTTTTTTTTAAAATGGTTAATTGTTAAGCTAGAGGGGGAAAACGTTGACTCTATATGAACTTTCTTTAAATTTGATTTATTCATATACATTTTGTATTTATTTAAACACTACATGGCCTGGGTGAACCTTAAAAGCGTTTTCTCAGCTTGTGTTTCTGCAGTAAAAGAACATGTAGCAAGACGTACACATGTAAAACACCAATAAATTATTTTGGTATTGTTTATAAATAACACCATTTTGTTATATTTTTTCATATGCATGTGTTTTATTGAACAGGAGTTTCTAGATGATGGTAACGGTCGTGTTTGTGGTATAAAGACGCACCTGGTCGAGTGGACAAAGGACGAGACTGGACGATGGAACATGAAACAAGTACCAGGCAAGTGTATCTGAAATATAAATGAATATAAACAAAATGTTCGCGTCATGTAAGGTCAATTTGGGACAGCGGCCTCCGAGGGAGATGTTGTTTTCCGTCTGACATGCACTATGAAATATGATTGGCACATGTCCAAACTGTGTAGAAAAAATAGCATGATGTCATACGTTTTTTAAGACTTGATATTGAGTCAACATTGTATGTCCTTTAATATTTATTGGTGTGACAGGTTTTTAAGAACCATTATTTCTATATGTCCCTTTAATACTGTTTTATGTGACATGTTATTTCCACAGGTTCAGAGAAAGTGTACAAAGCAGATATGATCCTACTTGCGATGGGTTTCCTTGGACCAGAAAAGAAAATACTGGAGAGTATGACCCTTAAACTGGACCCTAGGGGCAATGTGGAAACTCCCAGAAAAAAATACTCAACAAGTATACCCAAGGTTTATGCTGCTGGAGGTAAGGTTCAGACATGCATAGTTGTGCTGTCACTTATTTTGTCATCTGCTTAGCTGTCGAGACATGTTGGGATCGCTTTGTTCGATGACTGTTGTTGTCCGTCGTCCGTCGCACTTTAACTGCAACTCCCCAGTATGGCCATAACTTGAAAACTTCACTTATGTTCACGCACATTTTCATCTTATCCCAAAGGGTGTTGTTACACGTGTCCAATAACTTTGCCTTTCATTTTGGTAGAGTTATGACCCTTTCATAAAACTTTAACCTGTAATCTAACCTAGCTTGTTCTTTGGCAATATATTGACATGCAATTTTATACAGTTCTTCCTTACCAATTATTCATTGCCATTGCACAGGTTCCTGTAACTACCTTTTAATTTTGACAGATTGATGCCCCTTTTTTCAGACTTTAACCTGCAACCAAACCTAGCTCATTGATTCATTTTGATATATTGTAAATCAAGATATAACTGCCATGCACTAAGATGCTCTACGTTTTATTTAACTCTTCTTATAATTATACATTAGTTAGCTGTGAGAATCATAACCCTTACGGTTTTATATTCTTTACCAAACACAGAGCTATGAATCCACTCGTTCAAAAAAAAGTAGGTGGAGAATGCTGAACGATACATTCCACTAAATCGGGAAGGTTTCTTGAGACATTGTACAATGCCTTCCTTTCGAAACAACCACCGTATTTTGATTGATTTATAACCACATGTCCATGCATTAAACAGACCCGAATAATGAAATGCACTCTGAAAATACAACCAAAGCACTGAAAGCTCAAAAGCTCGGTGGGGCTAAAGTGAAAAATATATGAGTGTTATGCATGCACGTGATCAGTTGAAATACGGTGGTTAGTTAGGCAGGCTCAGAAACCACACTGAAATAGAATGAATTGTTCCCCGTCTTATTTGATAACAGGGGATTCATAGCTCTAATAAACTGGTAGGTATGGAATATCAGGGCCTCCTCTGGGATTTGCAAATGGAGCCAAATGAGACAAAATAATAAAAGTCGCGATAAAAAAATAACTTTATCGAATGTGATTGGCGAAAGAAATATCCAATGTCAGTCATGAATGTTGTGTATTACTTTCCAGTTCATCATACCCCTTAATTTTCCCCTGTATAATCACCTAATAACTCTGCCAAAATTAGCACCTCTTATTTTCAAGTCCAGAAGGCAACACTTGTCCATGATGAGGGGTGAATACACACATTTGGTGTCAAGTATACATTAGGCTTTAATTATAACTTACAGGATAAAATAAACCAGTGATCAGTATAATTCATGATAAGATTTTGCACTTGTATGCATGTACAGTATTTATTTCGAAACTGAAACATTTCCAGATTAATAAGTTTTATTTTTATGTAAAACTGCTTTATTCATGGGCCATACTTCATTTAAAAAATACATAAAAATAATTTCGAAAATATTATATGCTATCTTTGAGCCAAATTTGGCTCCAATGTCTCCAATTTGGCTCCAACTTTTTTCATTTGGCGAAATTGGTTGCGAAAGGAAAAAAATGGCCAGAGGAGGTCCTGAATATAAAGCCATAAGAGTTCTGATTATCAAAGCTAATACATTTGGGGAGATGGGTGGTAATACAGCATGTAGATGGGTGGTAATACAGCATGTTGTGTTATGCCTTTTATTTGTTCGTTATAGATTGCAGGCGTGGCCAGTCGTTGGTTGTTTGGGCGATTCAAGAGGGGCGACAGGCTGCCCGCCAGATTGACCTTGATATCATGGGTAAAACTTCCCTTGCTGGACCTGGCGGGATTGTGTACCAACCAGAGGATTGAATATAGGAATAGATGAACAAAAAATAGGAAAACACATGTGAATACTGTAGATCACATTATTTCTGCATTAAGTTCGCGAATCACTGGGTCTCTGATTTATTTGCGTGTTCATGAATTTGCGTCCTAGTAAAATGTAAATAATCGTATTATCTTATAAATAATATATTTCTTCGGTGTTTTTTGTCGAGTTTTGTTTATTTCATTAGGTTTTTCCTGATACATGTATTTCACACTTTGTTAATTCTGACTACATCCGCTATCGGAGTTCCTGTTTATAGCCCCGAGACGCATCAATTATCCTATCAATTATACTAAGTGACGCAATGTGTGAAAATAATTGTAAAGAATTTATTGATTGTATTGAACATGATTTGTAATGCTTAATTCATTGACTAATGTTTAACAGATATAATTACCAGTACAGAAAACGGGAAATAACAGTCATATTTTGGAAGTGTAGACGACGCACTTTGAACTTAATCAATAGCCTCGAATCAACATATGTATCAAAAATTAATGTATCAACAGTATTTTACAAGTATAGACATAATTATTACTTTAATTCAAATCAATGTAAACTAATAAGTATGTATTGTTAACCACTCTTTAGGATATAACGTTTCTTGCTTGTACCTGTCGATCATCTGATAATTTCAGTCTACTTAATTTCGGAGGGTTGAACTCTTTGGAGTTTATTATCCACGAGTTCTTAATATTAGCGAATATTAGCGAAAATAAAACCCTCGCGAATAATACCGGATCTACAGTATAGGAAAACACTTGTGAATACAACACAGCATTAGCTAAATATAGGAAAATACTTATGGATATAGGAAAACACTTATGGATATAGGAAAACAGATATAGGAAAACACTTATGGATATAGGAAAACACTTGTGTATATAGGAAAACACTTGTGGATATAGGAACACAATAAATGCAAGAGGGATGACTTTTTCAAGCGAAACTTCAACATTTATGAATTTCGTGTAACAACGTATGCTTTGATTAAAATGTCTACTACATGGCAGAGTTGTCCTTTCTGTAATTAGTTGTAGTCCCTTTTTGTACAAAACACGTTGAGATATATCTGGAATATTACATGAAAAAAGATGTAGGTAATAGTGTAGGCAATTTTTTGATTATGCATTTCTTTTTCCTTTCAGTATAGTATTATAAAATCTGTTTTAAGGAAATGTTTGTTATGTTGCTGCTAGTATGTTGTCAGAATAGCACTGTTGTGATGGCTTGGTGGTAGAGGGTCCACGGTGCATGATGTAACGCTGTTGTGATGGCTTGATGGTAGAGGGTCCACGCATAATGGAGATCGTGGGGTCGATCCCTGGGTCATATCAAAGGGTACTAGCAGCTCCCTTGCTGGACTTTCAGCATATAAACGGTAGTGCTAGGACTGGTCGGCCCAGTGTCAGTATAATGTGACTGGGTGGGGTATCATGATGTGTGTCTACGGTATGGTATTTCATTGTGAAAGCACTATAAAGTTGAACACTGACCTCACTGCTACAAGTGGACACCGTGGTGATATGACAGGAAAAATTGTTAAAAGTGTCATACAATACACAGATATAATTCTTTATGTTTTCTAATATGTTTGTTGCAACTAAAGTGATATCTTTGTAGTTTGTTTTTTGTGTGAAAAAAAATATGCACATGTTATAAAAAATTATGTTGATTCATGCAAATAAACAGCAACATGTTATTAATAATTATATATATAGTGTTCTATAAAGTCTAACTTGCTGTTTTAATGGTAGTTATTACTAGAAGTGTTAGAAATAAGTCTTAAATCGTCATTGTATGTTGTAAACCATATGAAACGCCCGGCACTGATTTTGAAATCTTCAGTATATACAGCAAGTTCACCTTCAGTATATACAGCAAGTTCACCATCAGTATATACAGCAAGTTCACAAATACTTGCTCCCAATTTCACATAGTAATGATGTTGGATAAAGAATGTTGGAGATGTAAAAAAATAAAATAAATAAAAAATGTATATGCTAGTCTACCTCGTATGTGTAGTATGTGTTATGTAGTCACCAAGCTGTGTCGGGATGGACCGAATGCACACTCCAGGTAAAAAAACGGGAAAAATGACAATTTGTAATTGAAGGGTAACCGGAAGCTTTTGTGCAGTGATTATGTATGGCAAGCTAAACCATTGACGTATTTAATTATTTTTTTTAATACATTTGTTCTATGGCTATTTTGGTGCTGTTTTTGTTTCTTTTTTATGCCAAATTTGCCCCGTGTGGTTCCCGGGGGGCCCGTTTTGTCACGGGGGCAAAGAATAGGGCCACTGCAGATCCCTTTGGAGGGGTAGGCAGAGGGGTAGAATCCCCCCAAATTCATGTTCATTTTATCATTTTTGTTCATGTTCATTAAAGGTCTTCATCATGATCCCTGCATTGTTTCAGGTGCCATCTCGCTCACATCAAAAGAGCAGTGGCAGAAAAACAATAAACGTGGCTCCAGCGTAAATGGAGTTTCTACGATAGAATTTGCAGCAACTCTGCAGTTCAGGGTGAGAAGGTTCTAGGCTCATTTTCCATATTTTATCTCGATGTACATGGAGGATGAGCCTGGCATGTTCATGCCTGTTAGGCGCCATATAACCTTTTATGTGTTGGTGCGCCTTAAAACCCAATTCAATTCAATTCAGTTATGCCAAATTTATAGTATAAAAAATTCTAGTTTATTATTTCTTCATCAACGTCCAACTGACCATACCAATATCAAATGTTCAGGGTCACAGTCGGGCTCCAGAAGTCATTTTTAGCTGGACTTTTCCGAAGGATAAAAAGAGCTATTGTCATCACTTGATAGCGTCGTTGTTGTCGTCGTTGTGTCGCCTGCGTCCCATGGTTAAAGTTTGTATGTAAGCTTGTATCTCCCAAACCACATTACATAATGGAGTGAAACTTCACACATGTACAGTATTCACAAATAGGATAGCCCCAAGCATCGGGCCTGTCAAAATCGGGTTAGGGCTTGTCCCTTTTGGCCATATTTTACTATATAATTAATTCAGGGCCTGTCAATATTAATTCAGGGCTTGCCCATCAAAAATATTTTCCGTGAGCACTGATGTATTCAGCATCATTAGTTGACATCAGAGAGTCCGGTGATATATCTCTTGCTTTTATTTTGACAGAATTATGGCCCTTTTCATACTTAGAAAACTTGGTTAGAGTTTGTAAGCTTGGTTAATGTTTGTATGTAAGTTTGTATCTTCCAAACCAGTTTACACAATGGATTGAAACTTCTCGCATTTATTCAGCATCATGACACCACAAAGTTAGGTGACATAACTCCTGCTTTTATTTTGACAGAATTATGGCCCCTTTCACATGTAGAAAACTTGGTTAAAGTTTGTATGCAAGCTTGTATCTCGCAAAGAACTTAACATAATAGATTAAAACTTCACACGTGCAATGCGCATCATAACACAACACCACAGAGTCAGGTTCTATAACTCTTGCATCTATTTAAACAAAATTATGGCCCCTTTTGTACATGCATTCAGCATCATTGGACAACACCACAGAGCCAGGTTCTATAACTCTTGCTTTTATTCTAACAAAATTATGGCCACTTTTATTATTTGAAAATTTGGTTAATGTTTGTAAGCTTACATATATTCAAAAGTACTTTACATAATGGATTGAAACCATGACACATGTATTTGGCATCTTGTATTGTCCATGTTTTTAACAAAATTATGGCCCCTTTTGTACTAAGAAATCTTGGTTAAAGCTTGTATGTAATAGATGGAAACCTTGTTTATCAATTGTAATTTCACCAAAGTCGAGCGTCTGCACTGTTGGCGATGCTCTTGTTTAACTAAAAAGGTAACGCAAAAGCTTGACATACCATGTCTCATTTTCACTATATTTTTTTTGGAATTTTTAGCAAACGTTGCATATGTATAATAACTGACAACAGATCAGTATCAAAACATCATAGTAGTCAAATTTTAATTGAATACTTAATACAAAATCAACATTCATTTGAACTGCATACACAGGCTGGTTTCATAAGTTAAAAATAAATATTTTATATAATTATCTAACACTGCAATCTTGAGTGATTTTGGGTACCAGTAGACTGCAGAATTGAGTACCAGGTACCAGTCTACTCGGTATCCTCAATCACTAAGGTGTGAGGTTGACCTGAGAAATAAATTAGAAACTGATTACCAAAGAGGGGTGGTGGTGGACTATGGGGGATCTTGTTTTCAGTGACTGCTTCTTGTGTTTGTTTAAGTTTTGTTAAGTTTATCATGGATATCAGCATGTTGCTAAGAGCTGATTATGTTTCTAAGATCTGATTTATGTTGCTAAGAGCTGATTATGTTGCTAAGAGCTGAATATGTTGCAAATAGATGTACTTGTTGCGTTTTCAAGAGCTGATTATGTGGCAAATAGATGTACGTGTTGCGTTGTCAAGAGCATATATGGCAAAAACATGTGCATGTTGCCAAAAGTAAATATGGCAAATAAAAATGTATGTTGCCAAGAGCTGTTGATATATAACCATATGGCAAATAGACCTGCATGTTGCTAAGAGCTTATATGGCAAATAGACCTGCATGTTGCTAAGAGCTTATATGGCAAATAGACATGCAGTTGCCAAGACCTTTTATGGCAAATAGACGTTTTACCAATAGGTGATGATATGTAACTAACTGTATGGCAAATAAATCTGAATGTTGTCAAGCTGTTCTATATGGCCAACAGTCCAGACCTTCTTGATGCCAAGAGCTGATGATATGGCAAACAGACATGCATGTTGCCAAGAGATGATCCTATATAGGATACTGTGCTTTGAAATGCTGAACCTGTGCTTATGTTTTACACAAAATACCATTCACTGTACAATGTCAGTGGTTACTGTTATTATATTTAATAAAAAGTTGTTTAGTATAAATTTGTTTTTAATATAAAGTTGTTAAAAAAAAGGAGAAAGGTGGGAACAACCTACCAGATTTGGATGCATAATAAAGGACATATGGCAATGTTGAAGTCGTTATCATGCATTTTAATAAATAAGCACCTGTATTAGTAATCTTGTGTCATTTCGACTCGAAACTGCTTTAATACACAAGTCAAGGTTTGGGGGTTCATTGTTATTCTACCGTTACTTTATATATATTATTGATGCAATATAATCAATAGTTATCAATATACAGAACCAATATTTGCTTTGAATTATTCAAAATTAATTACCGTTAAGTGTTATTTGCAAATATGCACGGCATGTAGAAAAAAATGGATGCTGTGAGATTTAAAAAAATAAGATTGCCATGTGTCCTGCTAATATGATGTTAAAATAAATTAAAGAAGTCAGACAGTATACTAAAATTGGATGCATATTACAATAAAAGAGTCTGTTATATAATATATCTTTACTTTTTAATGTAATATTACTAATATTAAAAATCAGTTGTGAAAATGAAACATGTTTGTTATAATTGTGTCCCCATTACCAGTTGTTTTTTGTGTCCTCAGGCTTTTAAGTACCCTCAAGCAAAATAAAAGGGATAAATTAGGGCACCAAAATCCAAAGAAGTCGGGAGTGAAATATTGATTTTCATTGCAAAAAAGTAGGGATAAAGTAGAAATTGTATACCTGTTTCCAAAAAAATTAGCAATCTGACTGAAAAGGATCAAAAAAAAGTCTAACCCGTGGTCTCCAGATTCAGAGTCGACTGGGCCGCCGTGTCTTGGCCACTGTGACTGGGCCACCATGACTACATGGAAACTGGTGTATGCTACAACATGGAAACTGGTGTATGCACCAACATGGAAACTGGTGTATGCACCTACATGGAAATTGGAGTATGCATCTAGACCTGTTTCCATGTTGGTACATAACACCAGTTTACATGTAGACACATACACCATTTCCATGTAGGCATATACACCAGTTACCATGTAGGTGCATACACCAGTTACCATGTAGGAGCATACACCAGTTACCATGTAGGTGCATACACCAGTTACCATGTAGGAACATACACCAGTTACCATGTAGGAACATACACCAGTTTCCATGTCGGCACATACATCAGATACCATGCAGGTACACACACCAGTAACCATGTAGGCACATACACCAGTTTCCATGTAGGCACATACACCAGTTGCCATGTAGGCACATACACCAGTTACCATGTAGGTCATACACCAGTTTCCAATAGATTCATAGACCAGTTATCATGCAGGTACACACACCAGTTACCATGTAGCTACATACACCAGTTTCCATGTAGGCACATAAACCAGTTTCCATGTAGTTACACCCACCAGTTACCATTTAGGCACATACACCAGTTTCCATCTAGGCACACACACCAGTTACCATGCAGGTACACACACCAGTTTCCATGTAGGCACACACATCAGTTTCCATGTAGGCACGTACACCAGTTTCAATGTAGCCACATACACAAGTTTCCATGTAGGCACATACACTGGTTACCATGTAGGCATATACACCGATTTCCATGTAGGCACATAGACAGTTACCATAGAGGCACAAACACCAGGTACCATGTAGATGCATACACCATTTTCCATGTAGGCACATATACAGTTACCATGTAGGCGCATACACCAGTTTACATGTAGGTACACACACCAGTTTCCGTGTAGGTACACACATCAGTTACCACGCCGCAGGCACACACACCAGTTGCCGTGCAGGCACATACACCTGTTCCCACGTAGGCATATACACCAGTTTCCACGTAGGCATACAGATCAGTTTCCACGTAGGAACATAGACCAGCTACCACGTAGAAACACACCAGTTACAGGTAGGGACACACATCAGTTTCCATGTAGGCACATAGACCAGTTACCATACAGTTACCACCAGTTGCCGTGCAGGCACATACACCTGTTCTCATGTAGGCACATTCACCAGTTCCACGTAGGAACACAGATCAGCTACCACGTAGAAACACACACCAGTTACCAGGTAGGGACACACATAAATTTCCATGTAGGCACATACACCAGTTACCATGTAGGCACATACACCAGTTTCAATGTAAGCACATAGACCAGTTTCCACGTAGGCATACAGACCAGTTTCCACGTAGGAACACAGACCAGCTACCACGTAGGTATACAAACCAGTTACCAGGTAGGGACACACATCAGTTTCCATGTAGGCACATAGACCTGTTACCAAGTAGTCACATACACCAGTTACCATGTAGGCACACACACACCAGTTTCCATGTAGGTACACACATCAGTTACCACGCCGCAGGCACACACACCAGTTGCCTTGCAGGCACATACCTGTTCCCACGTAGGCATATACACCAGTTTCCACGTAGGCATACAGATCAGTTTCCACTTAGGAACACAGACCAGCTACCACGTAGAAACACACCAGTTACAGGTAGGGACACACATCAGTTTCCATGTAGGCACATAGACCAGTTACCATATAGTTGCAAACACCAGTTTCCAGACGATGCATAGACCAGTTACCATATAGTCACATACACCAGTTACCATGTAGGCACACACATCAGTTTCCATGTAGGCACATACACCAGTTTCCATATCGGCACATACATCGGTTACCATGAAGGCACATCGGTTTCCATGTAGGCACACACACCAGTTTCCATATAGGCACACACACCAGTTTCCATGTAGGCACACACACCAGTTACCATGTAGGCACATACACCAGTTTCCATATCGGCACATACATCGGTAACCATGTAGGCACACACACACCAGTTTCCATATAGGCACACACCAGTTTCCATGTAGGCACACACACCAGTTTCCATGTAGGCACGTACACCAGTTTCAATGTAGCCACATACACCAGTTTCCATGTAGGCACATACACTGGTTACCATGTAGGAACACAGTCCAGCTACCACGTCGAAACACACACCAGTTAACAGGTAGGAACACACATCAGTTTCCATGTAGGCACATACACCAGTTTCAATGTAGGCACATACACCAGTTGCCATGTAGGTACACGCATAAGTTACCACGCCGCAGGCACACACACCAGTTGCTGTGCAGGCACATACACCTGTTCCCATGTAGGCACATGCACCAGTATCCACTTAGGCATAAATACCAGTTTCTACGTAGGAACACAGATAAGCTACCACGTAGAAACACACACCAGTTACCAGGTAGGGACACGCATCAGTTTCCATGCAGGCACATACACCAGTTTCAATGTAGGCTCATAGACCAGTTTCCACGTAGGCATACAGACCAGTTGCCACGTAGGAACACGGACCAGCTACCACGTAGGTACACTGTCACAAAATGTCACGGGTAGAGCGTACTGGTCGCATAAAGCTCTTGTTATCGGTTACACCCAAAATCTATTGTTCGAGTTGAAACAATTTCACAATATTCATGATCTATTCATGTAACACGTAAAAGCGTGCACATTTTAAGTGGCCGCCAGAGAGGCCGTGTCATAAGTTTAGTTTTGTGCTAATGCATGTAAACGGATAGGTATATTTTCCTTAAACGGCAAAATTGTATAAGGGGCCTCTCGTGTTGATTCAATACTGTAGATTTAGCCACGTTTGTCACGGACTGAACGGGGGAAATAATGATTTGGGCGTAATGTTTGCTATAAAACCCATTGTCTTCTAGCTGTCGCCGGGATCATCGAAAGTACTTTGTTGTAACAGAGATTGGACGGCAAATTTCACAGGCAACATGTGGTTAGTAATTTTATTAAACTTTTATCGTATATTTGTATTCAGTGGGCGGCGCCATCTTGTTTGGCGGTTACGACATCCGGTTAGCATTGATGTTTCTCAAACATAACTTTAGACTAGCATATGATTTTGAAGTTACTTTATTAGATGTAATTATTGTAATTGATCATTAATTGTAAAAACAATATTAATTTGATAACAGTGGATATTAGGTGCATTAGTTAACGTTGGCGTATAACTCGGTGATTGTAATACACGATTGTCAACATTAGTTAACAATGAGATGAGTGACAAGAATAAATGCGTGCATGCATAACTCAGTGAGTGTAATATATGAGTAATTTGATCATGTTTATATTACATGTATTAGGGGCATTGATTAACAGCGACGTACATAGCGTACATATGACGTTGTAGAATATGTATACATTGCTACTAATCATTAGTACAGCTTACATATATTGATTGAATAATGATTTGTTTGGGTAATGATAATTATACAAGATTGTTATGTTTGTCAACCGACATCTAAAACGTATGTATAATTACAGCCTAAGCCATCCAGGGTTGGAAATAAGCCATCCAGGATATAAGCCATCCAGGGTTGGAAATAAGCCATCCAGGATATAAGCCATCCAGGATATAAGCCATCCAGGGTTGGAAATAAGCCATCCAGGATATAAGCCATCCAGGGTTGGAGTAAGCCATCTAGGTTTGGATATCCAGGAGTGGAGCTAAGCTTCCACGAATAACGTTACAAGCGGTGGAGACGGTCCCCGTACCTGCGCAGCCAGGTTTTACTAACGACAACCCCCGGGACACAAGGTGGGCCCGTTACCAGTCCTCACTGGAGGAATATCATTCACAATCTCAGTGGAGATTAACTATCATTGCATCGCGTCATCAACCCTTACAGAAGGCATTTGATGACAATCATCCATTGAATTCGCGCATCATCATCTTCATGAGCTCTCGCGCATCACAGTTATCGCGCTAGATCAACATTGTTATAGATTTAACAACACTTTAGTGTCTTAGACATTCAGTATTTATAACAATACTAAGAACGTCTTAAACGTTCAGGAGAACATTCTTTTCATAGTTCATTTGTGTATTCGCTTGTTTTTTTTAGATAATTGTATATATATTAAACATATTTTAAAAGTTGCATTAAACTTATGTAAATGCATTCACCGTCATTGATTCTTTCCTGAGTTAGCCCAACCACTAAGGTCATCCTGTGACAACTGGTGTCAGAAGTGGGATTTTGGGCGACTACGGAGGGAAAGAATCAATAAGTGATCTTTATTATGATATACTAAATCTCTACTTATTATTTTAGAATTGTGTACCACCCTCTGATCCATCAAGGCGACTGTCGACGATCACGGCCACAGCTTGGAAGACAAGTCAAGACACGACAAGGGTAGGGTGAGTCCAAACTGTTGTTTTGTCCGTTCTTTCCTTGGCGCGAGGTCGCAGTGGTCTACACGAGTGGGTCTGAGGCACTTTTGCTCAATAATTTGGGTGTTTGTTTTACCTCCCTTGATATACACATAGTATCCAATTAGGTTGGCGAACAAGACGTTCTACTCATGTTGTGACACTCGAGTATACTTTTATTAATGGGAGAAGTAAATATACATGTACATGTTATGCACATTTCTATGATGGTTTAAGGTTTATGTCCAATATCAAATATAGATATTTTATGTAGTGTATATGTTTTGTGGAAGCTAGATACTATCTATACATAACCGTTAGTAGTTAGCGCTAGTACAAATGTGTATGTAACTTGTCCTATGATGATGCCCAGGTATTTACTGAGGACACAGTGACTTACCATTAGTAGTTAGGTGAGTAGAATTATTAGTGACGTGTGTATTGTAATTATTGTAGTTAGTAGTCCACAATGTCCATAGTCATGACGTCCATAAAGGATCTTACGGAAATGGGAAAGGAGTTAGGGTATGCTGGAGAGGAGCTTAGAACCTTTGTTAAAGACGAACAGGCTAGGGAAAGGGAATTTAGACTTAAGGAAAGAGAAGCTAGATGCTGATAAAGAGAGGTTAGAATTAGAAGGTAGGTTAGCTAAAGAGAAGCGAGATGAAGAAAGTAGACTAGCCACAGAGAAGCTAGAATTAGAAAGTAGATTAGCTAAAGAGAAGTTGGATGCTGATAAAGAGAATTTAGAATTCGAAAGTAGGTTAGCTAAAGAGAAGCGAGATGATGATAAAGAGAAGGTAGAATTAGAAAGTAGAATAGTAAAGGAGAAGCAAGAGTTAGAACATGAGAGGTTCGAAACAGATGGTAGACTAGCTAAGGCTAAGATGATAATGGAAAGGGAGCAAAAAGAGTTTGATCATAAGTTAGCTTTAGAGTTGGAAGCAGCTAAGACACATAGTAAGGAAAGTAAAACTGAAGGGAAAGATAGTTATTCTGGGAAGTTAAAAGGTTCGAAGTTACCATACTTTGATGCTGACAAAGATAACATGGACAGTTACTTGTTACGGTTCGAGCGTTATGCTGAGTTACAGGAATGGACCAAAGATAAGTGGGCAGTTCATTTAAGTGCGTTATTGAGAGGTAAGGCCTTAGATGTATTTTCTAGATTACCTAGTGTAGATGCTCTTGACTATGACAAGTTAAAGGATGCTCTTTTAAAGAGATTTGAGCTAACTGAAGAAGGTTTTAGAAAGCGGTTTAGAGCTTGTCTGCCTGAGAAAGGCGAGTCATTTATTCAGTTTATTAGTAGATCTAGAAATTACTTAGATAGGTGGTTAGAGTTAGGGAAGATAGCGCAGACTTATCAGGGCCTCATAGATTTCTTGTTGCGGGACCAGCTATTCAATGTTTGTAGTAGAGATCTGTTCTTATTTCTTAAAGAAAGAAAACTAACTAGTGTAAATGAAATGGCAACTCAAGCAGATCAGTTTGCCGAGGCTAGAGGCGGAGCTCATAATGTAGTGTCGAAAGACAGAACTTTTAGAGATAGGCAAGGGGACGATCATAAACAGAAAGGCCAGAGTGGAAACTATAGAGGTGGAGGTAGTTCGATGGGTTCTAGAGGAGGTAGCAATAGTGGTAACATAGGTAGACCTTTTATTCGTTGTCGTCACTGTAATGGAAATCATGCTTCACATGAGTGTAGGAAAGCGGTGAAAGTGTCCGCTGTCGTAGACAATTTTAGTGACAATAGTAGAGGGGACAACCATGTAGGTAGTCCGAACCAAGGTTTTAACAACCCATGGAATTTCGGTAGAGGTGGTCAAAACCGAGGTAGAGGTAGAGGCAGAGGTAGTAATAGTCCGGTTATTAAAACCGAGAGTAGTAGCTGTTGTGTAAAAGCGGATGGTGTAATGACGAAGATCGGAACATGTCTCTTTCCGTATGCAAATCTTCCAACGGCAGATGGTAGAGTGAATGGCACGGACGTAATTGTAATGAGGGATACAGGTTGTACAGGTGTGGTAGTTAGGCGTAGTTTAGTTACGGATGACCAGTTGGTAGGTAAACAGTCACCGTGTATGTTGTTAAATAAATCGGTAGAGCACGTGCCAATAGCGAGAATAGATGTAGATACACCTTTCTTTAAAGGGACTACAGAGGCACTATGTATGGATGACCCGATGTATGATTTAACGATAGGGAACATAGATGGTTCAGCACTTCCGGTAATGTCCGATTTTAGAAGTAGCATAAGTAATGCCGTAGAGACTAGAGCGCAGGTTCAGAAGCAAGCTCAGGCTTATAGAAAATTAAAGGTTCCTGCAGCCGTAGGTGACATATCTAAAGCGGAGTTTATAGAAGCACAAACTCAAGACGAGTCATTAGGTCCTTGTAAGGTGAAGGCCAAGGATGGTGTAGTGAAGAAGTGTAAAGGGTCCGGTAGTTGTAAGTTTGTACATAAGAATAGGTTATTGTACAGAGAATTTGAAGATAGCGGTAGTAGACAGTTTCACCAATTAGTGGTACCTACCCAGTATAGAACGACAGTGCTTAAGGTAGCTCATGAGTCGATTATGGGAGGTCATTTAGGCGTAAAGAAAACGTCAGATAGAGTATTGGCAGAATTTTATTGGCCAGGCGTTAGTGGAGATGTAACTAGGTATTGTAGGTCCTGCGATGTATGCCAAAGAACAGTACCAAAAGGTCGAGTGACCAAAGTACATTTAGGTCAGATGCCACTGATAGATACACCATTTAAGCGGGTAGCCGTAGACATAGTTGGACCAATTTTTCCAGTGTCGGATAGGAAAAATAGGTACATTTTAACCATGGTAGACTATGCAACTAGGTATCCGGAGGCAGTAGCATTGCCCTCAATTGAAACTGAGAGAGTAGCTGAGGCATTAGTTGATATGTTCAGTAGGCTAGGTGTACCAGAGGAAATGCTGACTGATTGTGGGTCACAGTTTACGTCAGAACTTATGGCTGAAGTAAGCAGGTTATTGTCTTTGCGTCAAATCATGACAACACCATATCACCCTATGTGTAACGGGTTAGTCGAACGATTTAACGGGACGTTAAAGCAAATGTTACGGCGTATGTGTACCGAGAGACCCAAAGATTGGGACAAGTATCTCAATGCTTTATTGTTTGCATTTAGAGAGGTTCCACAAGAGAGTTTAGGATTTTCACCGTTTGAGTTATTGTACGGTAGGTCAGTTAGAGGTCCCATGAGGATTCTTAGAGAGATGTGGGCAGGTGAAGTAGATAGTGATGAGGTTAAGACTACATATCAGTATGTTTTAGATCTGAAGGAGAAACTAGAGGAGACTTGTAAGATAGCTCAAAGTCAGTTAGTTAAGGCAAGTACCAAGTATAAACGGTACTATGACCAGAAAGCTAGAGCTAGGAAGTTTAAGATAGATAACCAGGTATTACTGTTACTCCCGACCGACAATAACAAGTTGTTATTACAATGGAAAGGTCCGTTTTACGTTAGAGGGATAGTGAACACTATGGATTACCGTATCGAGATAAACGGAAAGTTAAAGACCTTTCATGCGAATATGCTGAAAGAGTATATAAGTAGAACCGATAATGTGCAACAAGGGGTGTTAACCGTAGTTAATGTTGCAGTTATTGAGGATAGTGAGGAAGACAGTAGTGAGGACACTAGTCCCATGTATTTTCCCACTAGTGTAGATAAGGAGACAGCAGCCGATCTAGACATATCGGGCATGCTTAATGTAGCAGAGAAACGAGAGGTAAGTCGTTTAGACTCTGAGTGTAGTACTGTTCGGTCCGATAAGTCGAGACCAACAGATGTAGTGCAGTGTAGCTTTAAGCACACTTTAGCAAAGCCGATTAGGGAAACGAGAAACCCTACTCCATTTCGCAAACAGTATACTGGTAATGCGATGGATGCGATGTGTAAAGTTGGAGTTCTTGTAGTGACGGGAAGTAGTGTTATTAGTAACCGTAAAGTCGGTGTAATAAACCGTGGAAAGGACGATACTGGGGCAGACTATTTAAGTCGCCGCACATAATGACCGGTTTAATACAATAGTGTATTGCAGTGTATTGTACAATAGTAGTATATGTTACGACAGGGTAGTGTACAATTGTAGAATAGTGTTGAAATTGTAATTACATATTATAGTTAGGTTATAACTGCAGTGGTAATAGTTAACATACTCAAGCGATTGAGCGATCAGCTTGTACGTTTTGTCGCTCATTTGCTCAGAAGAATTAATAGTTTCTTAACGTGTAAATATTAATTATCATTTTGTTGAATTTTAAAAGTGTAGCACTTTCTTTAAGTGGGGAGATGTTGTCACAAAATGTCACGGGTAGAGCGTACTGGTCGCATAAAGCTCTTGTTATCGGTTACACCCAAAATCTATTGTTCGAGTTGAAACAATTTCACAATATTCATGATCTATTCATGTAACACGTAAAAGCGTGCACATTTTAAGTGGCCGCCAGAGAGGCCGTGTCATAAGTTTAGTTTTGTGCTAATGCATGTAAACGGATAGGTATATTTTCCTTAAACGGCAAAATTGTATAAGGGGCCTCTCGTGTTGATTCAATACTGTAGATTTAGCCACGTTTGTCACGGACTGAACGGGGGAAATAATGATTTGGGCGTAATGTTTGCTATAAAACCCATTGTCTTCTAGCTGTCGCCGGGATCATCGAAAGTACTTTGTTGTAACAGAGATTGGACGGCAAATTTCACAGGCAACATGTGGTTAGTAATTTTATTAAACTTTTATCGTATATTTGTATTCAGTGGGCGGCGCCATCTTGTTTGGCGGTTACGACATCCGGTTAGCATTGATGTTTCTCAAACATAACTTTAGACTAGCATATGATTTTGAAGTTACTTTATTAGATGTAATTATTGTAATTGATCATTAATTGTAAAAACAATATTAATTTGATAACAGTGGATATTAGGTGCATTAGTTAACGTTGGCGTATAACTCGGTGATTGTAATACACGATTGTCAACATTAGTTAACAATGAGATGAGTGACAAGAATAAATGCGTGCATGCATAACTCAGTGAGTGTAATATATGAGTAATTTGATCATGTTTATATTACATGTATTAGGGGCATTGATTAACAGCGACGTACATAGCGTACATATGACGTTGTAGAATATGTATACATTGCTACTAATCATTAGTACAGCTTACATATATTGATTGAATAATGATTTGTTTGGGTAATGATAATTATACAAGATTGTTATGTTTGTCAACCGACATCTAAAACGTATGTATAATTACAGCCTAAGCCATCCAGGGTTGGAAATAAGCCATCCAGGATATAAGCCATCCAGGGTTGGAAATAAGCCATCCAGGATATAAGCCATCCAGGATATAAGCCATCCAGGGTTGGAAATAAGCCATCCAGGATATAAGCCATCCAGGGTTGGAGTAAGCCATCTAGGTTTGGATATCCAGGAGTGGAGCTAAGCTTCCACGAATAACGTTACAAGCGGTGGAGACGGTCCCCGTACCTGCGCAGCCAGGTTTTACTAACGACAACCCCCGGGACACAAGGTGGGCCCGTTACCAGTCCTCACTGGAGGAATATCATTCACAATCTCAGTGGAGATTAACTATCATTGCATCGCGTCATCAACCCTTACAGAAGGCATTTGATGACAATCATCCATTGAATTCGCGCATCATCATCTTCATGAGCTCTCGCGCATCACAGTTATCGCGCTAGATCAACATTGTTATAGATTTAACAACACTTTAGTGTCTTAGACATTCAGTATTTATAACAATACTAAGAACGTCTTAAACGTTCAGGAGAACATTCTTTTCATAGTTCATTTGTGTATTCGCTTGTTTTTTTTAGATAATTGTATATATATTAAACATATTTTAAAAGTTGCATTAAACTTATGTAAATGCATTCACCGTCATTGATTCTTTCCTGAGTTAGCCCAACCACTAAGGTCATCCTGTGACATACACACACCAGTTACAAGGTAGGGACACACATCAGTCTCCATGTAGGCACATAGACCTGTTACCAAGTGGTCACATACACCAGTTACCATGTAGGCACACACACACACCAGTTTCCATGTAGGTACACACATCAGTTACCATGCCGCAGGCACATACACCAGTTCCCACGTAGGCATCCAGATCAGTTTCCACGTAGGAACACAGACCAGCTACCACGTAGAAACACACACCAGTTACAGGTAGGGACACACTTCAGTTACCATGTAGGCACATACACCAGTTACCACGAGGCACATACACCAGTTACCATGCATGTA
This sequence comes from Cyrtodaria siliqua, assembly GCA_037043455.1. Classification (NCBI taxonomy): domain Eukaryota; kingdom Metazoa; phylum Mollusca; class Bivalvia; order Adapedonta; family Hiatellidae; genus Cyrtodaria; species Cyrtodaria siliqua. The sequence goes on along the minus strand of JAWPHD010000662.1, from coordinate 264,515 downwards.
AATACACCAGTTCCCACCAGCTCACATGTAGGCACATACACCAGTTACCATGTAGGGACATAGAGAGTTGCCATGTAGGCACTTACACCAGCTTCCATGTAGATGCATACACCAGTTACCATGCAGGTGCATACACCAGTTACCATGCAGGCACATACACCAGTTACCATGTAGGCACATACACCAGTTTCAATGTAGTTACACACACCAGTTACCATGTAGGAACATACACATGTTTCCATGTAGGCACACACACCAGTTTCCATGTAGGAACACACACCAGTTACCATGCAGGTACATACACCAGTTACCATGCAGGTGCATAAACCAGTTTCCATGTAGGCGCACACACCAGTTACCAGTTACCATGCAGGTACATACACCAGTTAACATGAAGGTACACACACCAGTTACCATGCAGGTGCATACACCAATTTCCATGTAGTCGCACGCACCAGTTACCAGTTACCATGCAGGTACATACACCCGTTTCCATGTAGGTGCATACACCAGTTTCCATGTAGGCGCACACACCAGTTAATATGCAGGTACATACACCAGTTTAAATGCAGGCGCATACACCAGTTACCATGCAGGCGCATACACCAGTTACCATGCAGGCGCATACACCAGTAACCATGTAGGCGCATACACCAGTTTTAATGTAGGCACATAGACCAGTTACCATGTAGGCACATACACCAGTTACCATGTAGGCACATGCAACAGCTACCATGCAGGTGAATACACCAGTTTCCAGTAGATGCATAGACCAGTTACCATGTAGTCATATACACCAGATACCATGTAGGCACATACACCAGTTTGCATGTAGGTACACACATCAGTTACCATGTAGGCACACACACCAGTTTCCATAATGGCACACATACCAGTTACTATGCAGGTACACACACCAGTTGCCATGTAGTCACATACACCAGTTACCATATAGATGCATACACCTGTTTCCATGTTGGCACATACACCAGTTACCTTGTAGGCACATACACCAGTTTCGATGTAGGCAAATACACCAGTTACCATGTAGGTTCATACACCAGTTTCCAATAGATGCATAGACCAGTTACCATGTATTCACATACACCAGTGACCATGTAGGCACATCCACCAGTTTCCATGTAGGCGCACACATCAGTTACCATGCAGGTACATACACCAGTTTCCATGTAGGCGCATACACCAGTTTCCATGCAGGCGCATACACCAGTTACCATGCAGGTGCATACACCAGTTTCCGTGTAGGCACACACACCAGTTACCATGCAGGTACGTACACCAGTTACCATGCAGGTACATACACCAGTTTCCGTGTAGGCACGCACACCAGTTACCATGCAGGTACGTACACCAGTTAACATATAGGCACATACACCAGTTTCCTTGTAGGAACACACACACAAGTTACCATGCAGGTACATACACCAGTGACCATGTAGGCACACACACCATTTACCATGTAGGCACACACATCAGTTGCCACCATTACCATGCAGGTACAAACACCAGTTACCATGTAGGCGCACACACCAGTTTCTGTGTAGGCACACACACCAGTTACCATGCAGGCACATACACTAGTTTCCATGTAGGTGCACATACACCAGTTACAATGCAGGCACACACACCAGTTTCCATGTAGGCACACACACCAGTTTCCATGTAGGCACACACACCAGTAACCATGCAGTACATACACCAGTTACCATGTAGGCACACACACCAGTTATCATGTAGGTACACACATCTGTTGCCATGTAGGCACAACAACCAGTTACCATATAGTTGCATACACCAGTTTCCATGTTAGTACACACACCAGTTACCATGTAGGCACACACATCAGTTTCCATGTAGGCATATCCACCAGTTTCCATGTAGGCGTACACACCAATTACTATGCAGATACATACACCAGTTTCCATGCAGGCGCATACACCAGTTTCCATGCAGGCGCATACACCAGTTACCATGCAGGCGCATACATCAGTTACCATGTAGGCACATACACCAGTTTTAATGTTGGCACATAGACCAGTTACCATGTAGGCACATACACATGTTTCCATGTAGGCACATGCAACAGCTACCATGCAGGTGCATACACCAGTTTCTAGTAGATGCATAGACCAGTTACCATGTAGTCATATACACCAGATACCATGTAGGCACATACACCAGTTGTCATGTAGGCATACACACCAGTTACTATGCAGATACACACACCAGTTGCCATGTAGTCACATACACCTGTTTCCATGTAGGCACATACACCAGTTACCTTGTAGGCACATACACCAGTTTCCATGTAGGCAAATACAGCAGTTACCATGCAGGCACACACACCAGTTACCATGCAGGTACACACACCAGTTGCCATGTAGGCACATACACCAGTTACCATGTAGGTCCATACACCAATTTCCAATAGATGCATAGACCATTTACAATGTAGTCACATACACCAGTTACCATTTAGGCACATCCATCAGTTTCCATGTTGGCACATACACCAGTTCCCATGTAGTTACATACACTAGTTTCTATGTAGGCACACACACCAGTTGCCATGCAGGTACATACACCAGTTTCCATGTAGGCACACACACCAGTTACCATACATGTACATACACCAGTAACCATGTAGGAACACACACAAGTTACCATGCTGGTACACACACCAGTTGCCATGTAGGCACACACACCAGTTACCATATAGTTGCATACACCTGTTTCCATGTAGGCACATACACCAGTTACCATGCAGGTAAATACGCCAGTTACCATATTGGCACACACACCAGTTTCCATGTAGGCACACACACCAGTTACCAAGCAGGCACACACACCAGTGACCATGTAGGCACACACACCAGTTACCAGTTACCATGCAGGTACATACACTAGTTACCATGCTGGTACATACGCCTGTTACCATGCAGGTACATATGCCAGTTACCGTATTGGCACACACACCAGTTACCATGCAGGCACATACACCAGTTTCCATGTAGGCACACACACCAGTTACCATGCAGGCACATACACCAGTTTCCATGTAGGGGCACACACCAGTTACCATGCAGATGAATACACCAGTTTCCATGGAGGCGCATACACCAGTTTCCATGCAGGCGCATACACCAGTTACCATGCAGTTATATACACCAGTTACCATGGTACATACACCAGTTACCATATTGGCACACACACCAGTTTCCATGTAGGCACACACACCAGTTACCATGCAGGTACATACACCAGTGACCATGTAGGCCACACACCAGTTACCATGTAGGCAAACACATCAGTGACCATGTAGGCATACACACCAGTTACCATGTAGACAGACACATCAGTTGCCACCAGTTACCATGCAGGCACACACACCAGTTTTCATGTAGGCACACACACCAGTTGCCATGCAGGCATATACACCATTTACCATGTAGGCACACACACCAGTTATCATGTAGGTACACACATCATTTGCCATGTAGGCACATAAACCAATTACCATATAGTTGCATACACCAGTATCCATGTAAGTAGAAACACTAGTTACCATGTAGGCACAAACATCAGTTTCCATGTAGGCACATCCACCAGTTTCCATGTAGGCACATAAACCAGTTACCATATAGTTGCATACACCAGTTTCCATGCAGGCGCGCTCACCAGTTACCAATCAGGTGCATACACCAGTTTCCATGTAGGCACACATACCAGTTACCATGTAGGTACGTACACCAGTTACCATGTAGGCACACACACCAGTTATCATGTAGGTACACACATCAGTTGCCATGTAGGCACATAAATCAGTTACCATATAGTTGCATACACCAGTTTCCATCTAAGTACACACACCAGTTACCATGTAGGCACATCCACCAGTTTCCATGTAGGCACATAAACCAGTTACCATATAGTTGCAAACACCATTTTCCATGTAGGCGCATTCACCAGTTGCCATGTAGGCACACACAACAGTTTCCATGTCGGCACACACACACCAGTTATCATGCAGGCACACACACCAGTTGCCATGTAGGCACACACACCAGTTACATGCAGGTACATACACCATTTTACATGTAGGCACACACACCAGTTTCCATGTAGGCACACACACCAGTTAAATGCAGGTACATACACAAGTTTCCATGTAGTCGCATACACCAGCTTCCATGTAGGCACATACACCAGTTACCATATAGTTGCATACACCAGTTGCCATGTAAGTACACACCAGTTACCATGTAGGCACACACATCAGTTTCCATGTAGGTGCACACACACCAGTTTCTATGTAGGCACATAGACAGTTACCCTGTAGGCACATACACCAGTTACCATGTAGATGCATACACCAGTTTCCATGTAGGTAAATAGACAGTGAGCATGCAGGCACATACTCTAGTTTACATGTAGGTACACACACAAGTTACCATGTAGGCACATACACCAGTTACCATGTAGATGCATACACCAGTTTCCGTGTAGGTACATAGACAGTGACCATGCAGGCACATACACCAGTTTACGTGTAGGTACACACACAAGTTACCATGTAGGCACATACACCAGTTACCATGTCGGCACATACACCATATACCATGTAGGCACATACACCAGTTACCATGTATGCACATACACCAGTTACCATGTATGCGCATACACCAGTTACCATGTATGTGCATACACCAGTTTCCAGTAGGCACATTGACAGTTACCATGTAGGCACATACACCAGTTACCATGTAGATGCATACACCAGTTTCCATGTAGTCACATAGACAGTACCATTTAGTCGCATACACCAGTTTCATGTAGGTACACCCACCAGTTACCACATAGGCACATGCACTAGTTCCCATGTAGGCACATACACCAGTTACCATGTAGATGCATACACCAGTTTCCATGTAGGCACATAGACAGTTACCATGTAGATGCATACACCAATTTCCATGTAGGCACATACACCAGTTACCATGTAGATGCATCCACCAGTTTCCATGTAGGCACATACACCATTTACCATGCAGATGCATACACCAGTTCCCATGTATGTACATACACCATTTTCCATGTAGGCACATACACCAGTTACCATGTAGGCACATAGACAGTTGCCATGTAGGCACTTACACCAGTTACCATTTAGATGCATACACCAGTTTCCATGTAGGCACATAGACAGTTACCATGTAGGCACACACACCAGTTTACATGTAGGCACATACATCAGTTTACATTTAGGCACATACACCAGTTTCCATGTAGGTGCATACACCAGTTTCCAATAGGCACATACACCAGTTACCATATAGTCACATACACCAGTTTCCGTGTAGGCACACACACCAGTTTACATGTAGGCACATACACCAGTTTACATGTAGACATACACATCGGTTACCATGTAGGTGCATACACCAGTAACCATATAGTTGCATACACCAGTTTCCATGTAAGTACACACACCAGTTACCATGTAGGCCCACACATCAGTTTCCATGTAGGCACATCCACCAGTTTCCATGTAGGCACACACACCAGATTCCATGTAGTTACAAACACCATTTAACATGTAGGCACACACACCAGTTTTCATGTAGGCACACACACCAGTTACATGCAGGTACATACACCATTTTCCATGTAGTCGCATACACCAGCTGCCATGTAGGCACATACACCAGTTACCATATAGTTGCATACACCAGTTGCCATGTAAGTACACACACCAGTTACCATGTAGGCACACACATCAGTTTCCATGTAGGTACATAGACAGTTACCCTGTAGGCACATACATCAGTTACCATGTAGATGCATACACCAGTTTCCATGTAGGTACATAGACAGTGAGCATGCAGGCACATACACCAGTTTTCATGTAGGTACACACACAAGTTACCATGTAGGCACATACACCAGTTACCATGTAGATACATACACCAGTTTCCATGTAGGTACATAGACAGTGACCATGCAGGCACATACACCAGTTTACATGTAGGCACACACACAAGTTACCATGTAGGCACAAACACCAGTTACCATGTAGGCACATACACCATATACCATGTAGGCACATACACCAGTTACCATGTATGCACATACACCAGTTACCATGTATATGCTTACACCAGTTGCGATGTAGGAACATAGACCAGTTACACATGTAGCCATGTAGGCACATACACCAGTTTCAATGGAGGCACATAGACCAGTTACCCTGCAGGTACACACATCAATTTCCAACCATGTAGGTGCAGAGTTGCCATGTAGGCACTTACACCAGTTACCATGTAGATGCTTACACCAGTTTCCATGTAGGCACATAGACAGTTACCATGTAGGCACACACACCAGTTTACATGTAGGCACATACACCAGTTTACATGTAGGCACATACACCAGTTACCATGTAGGTGCATACACCAGTTTCAAATAGGCACATACACCAGTTACCATATAGTCACATACACCAGTTTCCGTGTAGGCACACACACCAGTTTACATGTAGGCATACACACCGGTTACCATGTAGGTGCATACACCCCGGTTATCATGTAGTTGCATACATCAGTTTCCATGCAAGCACACACAACAGTTACCATGCAGGCACACACATCAGTTTCCATGCAGGCACACACACCAGTTACCATGCATGCACACACACCAGTTTCCATGCAGGCACACACACCAGTTACCATGCATGCACATACACCAGTTTCCATGCAGGCACACACACCAGTTGCCATGCAGGCACATACACAGTTGCCATGCATGCACATACACCAGTTTCCGTGTTGGTGCATACACCAGTTGCCATGTAGGCGCATACACCTGTAACCATATAGTTGCATACACCAGTTTCCATGTAAGTACACACACCAGTTACCATGTAGGCCCACACATCAGTTTCCATGTAGGCACATCCACCAGTTTCCATGTAGGCACACAAACCAGATTCAATGTAGGCTCTCACACCAGTTGCCATGCAGGCACATACACCAGTTGCCATGCATGCACATACACCAGTTTCCATGTAGGTGCATACACCAGTTGCCATGTAGGCGCATACACCTGTAACCATATAGTTGCATACACCAGTTTCCATGTAAGTACACACACCAGTTACCATGTAGGCCCACACATCAGTTTCCATGTAGGCACATCCAACAGTTTCCATGTAGGCACACACACCAGATTCCATGTAGTTACACACACCATTTAACATGTAGGCAAACACACCAGTTTCCATGTAGGCACACACACCAGTTACATGCAGGTACATACACCAGTTTCCATGCAGTCGCATTCACCAGCTGCCATGTAGGCACATACACCAGTTACCATAAAGTTGCATACACCAGTTGCCATGTAAGTACACACACCAGTTACCATGTAGGCACACATATCAGTTTACATGTAGGTGCACACACACCAGTTCCTATGTAGGCACATAGACAGTTACCCTGTAGGCACATACACCAGTTACCATGTAGATGCATACACTAGTTTCCAGGTAGGTACATAGACAGTGAGCATGCAGGCACATACACCAGTTTACAGGTAGGTACACACACAAATTACCATGTAGGCACATACACCAGTTACCATGTAGATGCATACACCAGTTTCCATGTAGGTACATAGACAGTGACCATGCAGGCACATACACCAGTTTACATGTAGGCACACACACAAGTTACCATGTAGGCACATACACCAGTTACCATGTAGGCACATACACCATATACCATGTAGGCACATACACCAGTTACTATGTATGCACATACACCAGTTACCATGTATGTGCTTACACCAGTTTCCATGTAGGAACATAGACCAGTTACCATGTAGGTACACCAGTTACCATGTAGCCATGTAGGCACATACACCAGTTTCAATGTAGGCACATAGAACAGTTACCCTGTAGGTACACACATCAATTTCCAACCATGTAGGCGCAGAGTTGCCATGTAGGCACTTACAGCAGTTACCATGTAGATGCATACACAAGTTTCCATGTAGGCACATAGACACTTACCATGTAGGCACACACACCAGTTTACATATAGGCACATACACCAGTTTACATGTAGGCACATACACCAGTTACCATGCAGGTGCATACACCAGTTACCATATAGTCACATACACCAGTTTCCGTGTAGGCACACACCAGTTTACATGTAGGCATACACACCGGTTACCATGTAGGTGCATACATGGTAACTGGTGTATGTGCCTACATGGTATATGGTGTATGTGCCTACATGGTAACTGATGTATGTGCCTACATGGTAACTGGTGTATGTGCCTACATGGTAACTTGTGTGTGTGCCTACATGTAAACTGGTGTATGTGCCTGCATGGTCACTGTATATGTACCTACATGGAAACTGGTGTATGCATATACATGGTAACTGGTGTATGTGCCTACATGGTAACTTGTGTGAGTACCTACATGTAAACTGGTGTATGTGCCTGCATGGTATATGGTGTATGTGCCTACATGGTAACTGGTGTATCTGCCTACATGGTAACTTGTGTGTGTGCCTACATGTAAACTGGAGTATGTGCGTGCATGGTCACTGTCTATGTACCTACATGGAAACTGGTGTATGCATCTACATGGTAACTGGTGTATGTGCCTACATGGTAACTTGTGTGTGTACCTACACGTAAACTGGTGTATGTGCGTGCATGGTCACTGTCTATGTACCTACATGGAAACTGGTGTATGCATCTACATGGTAACTGGTGTATGTGCCTACAGGGTAACTGTCTATGTGCCTACATAGAAACTTGTGTGTGTGCACCTACCTGGAAACTGATGTGTGTGCCTACATGGTCACTGGTGTGTGTACTTACATGGCAACTGGTGTATGCAACTATATGGTAACTGGTGTATGTGCCTACATGGCACCTGGTGTATGCGACTACATGGAAACTGGTGTATGTACCTGCATGTAACTGGTGTGTGTGCCTACATGGAAACTGGTGTGTGTGCCTACATGTTAAATGGTGTGTGTAACTACATGGAATCTAGTGTGTGTGCCTACATGGAAACTGGTGGACGTGCCTACATGGAAACTGATGTGTGGGCCTACATGGTAACTGGTGTGTGTACTTACATGGAAACGGGTGTATGCAACTATATGGTAACTGGTGTATGCGCCTACATGGCAACTGGTGTATGCACCTACATGGAAACTGATGTGTGGGCCTACATGGTAACTGGTGTGTGTACTTACATGGAAACTGGTGTATGCAACTATATGGTAACTGGTGTATGCGCCTACATGGCAACTGGTGTATGCACCTACATGGAAACTGGTGTATGTGCATGCATGGCAACTGGTGTGTGTGCCTGCATGGCAACTGGTGTGTGTGCCTGCATGGAAACTGGTGTATGTGCGTGCATGGTAACTGGTGTGTGTGTGCCTGCATGGAAACTGGTGTATGTGCATGCATGGTAAATGGTGTGTGTGCCTGCATGGAAACTGGTGTGTGTGCATGCATGGTAACTGGTGTGTGTGCCTGCATGGAAACTGATGTGTGTGCCTGCATGGTAACTGTTGTGTGTGCTTACATGGAAACTGATGTATGCAACTACATGATAACTGGTGTATGCACCTACACCAGTTACCATGTATGTGCTTACACCAGTTTCCAGTAGGCACATTGACAGTTACCATGTAAGCACATACACCAGTTACCATGTAGATGCATACACCAGTTTCCATGTAGTCACATAGACAGTACCATGTAGTCGCATACACCAGTTTCCATGTAGGTACACCCACGAGTTACCACATAGGCACATGCACTAGTTCCCATGTAGGCACATACACCAGTTACCATGTAGATGCATACACCAGTTTCCATGTAGGCACATAGAGAGTTACCATGTAGATGCATACACCAGTTTCCATGTAGGCACATACACCAGTTTCCATGTAGGCACATACACCATTTACCATGTAGATGCATACACCTGTTCACATGTAGGCACATAGACAGTTGCCATGTAGGCACACACAACAGTTACCATGCACGCACATACACCAGTTTCCATGAAGGCACACACACCAGTTGCCATGCAGGCACACACACCAGTTGCCATGCATGCACATACACCAGTTTCCATGTAGGTGCATACACCAGTTGCCATGTAGGTGCATACACCAGTTACCATATAGTTGTATACACCAGTTTCCATGTAAGTACACACACCAGTTACCATGTAGGCCCACACATCAGTTTCCATGTAGGCACATCCACCAGTTTCCATGTAGCACACACACCAGATTCCATGTAGTTACACACACCATTTAACATGTAGGCACACACACCAGTTTCCATGTAGGCACACACACCAGTTACATGCAGGTACATACACCAGTTTCCATGTAGTCGCATACACCAGCTGCCATGTAGGCACATACACCAGTTACCATATAGTTGCATACACCAGTTGCCATGCAAGTACACACACCAGTTACCATGTAGGCACACACATCAGTTTCCATGTAGGTGCACACACATCAGTTTCTATGTAGGCACATAGACAGTTACCCTGTAGGCACATACACCAGTTACCATGTAGATGCATACACCAGTTTCCATGTAGGTACATAGACAGTGACCATGCACGCACATACACCAGTTTACATGTAGGCACACACACAAGTTACCATGTAGGCAGATACACCAGTTACCATGTAGGCACATACACCATATACCATGTAGGCACATACACCAGTGACCATGTATGCTCATACACCAGTTACCATGTATGTGGTTACACCAGTTTCCAGTAGGCACAGTGACAGTTACCATGTAGGCACATACACCAGTTACCATGTAGATGCATACACCAGTTTCCATGTAGTCACATAGACAGTACCATGTAGTCGCATACACCAGTTTCCATGTAGGTACACCCACGAGTTACAACATAGACACATGCACTAGTTCCCATGTAGGCACATACACCAGTTACCATGTAGATGCATACACCAGTTTCCATGTAGGCACATATACAGTTACCATGTAGATGCATACACCAGTTTCCATGTAGGCACAAACACCAGTTACCATGTAGATGCATCCACCAGTTTCCATGTAGGCACATACACCATTTACCATGTAGATGCATACACCAGTTCCCATGTATGTACATACACCATTTTCCATGTAGGCACATACACCAGTTCACATGTAGGCACATAGACAGTTGCCATGTAGGCACTTACACCAGTTACCAAGTAGATGCATACACCAGTTTCCATGTAGGCACATACACCAGTTCCCATGTATGTAATGGTTAATGTAAATAAAACGAAGGTCATGATTTTTAAAAAAGGAGGCCGTTTGCCAAGGGGTATACATTTTAAGTATGGTGAAGTTGCTATTGATATTGTTAATACATTTGTTTATCTAGGTGTTGTGTTTTCTACCGGGGGGTCGTTTGTAAAAACATTTAACACATTAAGTGGGCAAGCATTAAAAGCCATATTCCAGTTAAAGAAATATACTTATAAATTTACAAATTTGTCAGTATCTCACATGTTGAGTCTATTTGATAAATTGATATTGCCTGTATTGAACTAATGTTATGGATGTGAGGTATGGGGGTTTGCGAAAGCAGATGAAATAGAGAGAACACATTTATCATTTTGTAAAAAATTATTAGGTGTAAAAATACAGACGCAGTATAACTTTATTTATGGGGAACTAGGAAGACAGTCACTCATTAATTATAGAATTCATAGAATTATAAACTTTTGGTTTAAGATTGTTGGGAGCAATGATACAAAGTACATAACCATTGTGTATAATATGATGTTAGATGATATGGCAAAATATCCTAACAAACAAAATTGGGCAAGTCAAGATAAATATATTTTTGATAAATTTGGTTTTAATCATGTCTGGTTATTCCATGGCGTTGGAAATAAAATAGGTTTTATGTCAATTTTTAAACAACGATTAAAGGATACATTTATTCAAAGTTGGAATGAAGAATTAGTGAACTCAACACGTGCTAGGACATATGTATTGTTTTCCGAATTTCACTTTCAACCGTATTTAGAAAATGTAAATTTAAGAAAATTCAGATGTGCTTTTAGCAGATTACGAGTGTCATCTCACCGTCTTGAAGTGGAGATGGGGAGATGGCAAAAACCACAAAAAATACCACTACATGAACGTAAATGTCAGTTATGTAACAATCTCGAGGATGAATTCCATTTCTTGTTTGAATGCACAATGTACAAAGAACTGCGTTTAAAATATATCAAATCATACTACTGGAAGCATCCTAATATTCTGAAGTTTACTGAACTCATGAACAATAACAATGTACGCATAGAAAGAAACCTTGCCATGTATGTTTTTGAAAGTTTTAAAATACGTAATGAATTATTGTATATATATATAATACATAAGATTCTCCTCGTCAGCTCATTTGATAGGAGTATATGAATACTTCATTGCTATAACAAGTATACTTCAGTTGAACCATGCACAATCACTTGATAATAGTTACTATGTATACTGACTGTATCACCACCTATTGATATTTTGTATATTGTTAAATAAGCATTTATGTACTATGTACTCATGGGCCTATGGCCTTTTGTATGAAATAAACTATTCTATCAAATTCATATATATGTATTTTGGGTGTTCTGGCTCAAGCTCTCGCTCTGCTCGAGTTTGAGCGAGAGCTTGAGCCAGAAGATTTACTTGATTTATTAAAACTTTTTTAAAATAGGGGTAGTGAAGATTGCAAGTTTATTTTTTTTTATAAGTTATCAAAATATAATTTAAACCTCAATACATCTAAATCGAAGACACTCAGCGTTGTACGACTTTAACTTCCAGTATTCGTGTTTCATTCTAATCGAATGAGCACCACAACCAACACATACTTGATATCTTGCAGAAGTGCCTTTTTTACATTTTAGACACGGTAACACATGACTTGTTTTTAATCTATATTTATGCAAACTGCAATAATCGGAATCTTTTGTTGGCTTGCTTTTACATGGATTATGTAATCCAATTTTAAGAAATTGACAAACATTACTTTCCATTGTCTTTTTTTGTATATAATTATTTTATATTTAAGAAAAAAAAGTTTAATATCTAACAAATAAAGTATGGAAAACGAGGAGACTATAAAAAAATTAATACGTCTGTTTGATACAGGAGTAATAGATAAGCAAACACTATCTAACGGTATAAATGCATTAAAACCTTTTAAAGAAGTTTCAAAGGAAACTCCAAAAGAGGTTAAATCTCAAACATTAGAAAATTTACTTAAGAGACGACGTACTAAAAAACAACGTAAACGAGAAAAGCAGAAATATGATAAATTACAAGAAAATGCTATAAATGAACAAAAGCAGAAATATTCTAAATTACAAGAAAATGTTATAAATGAACTAAAACAAGTTTTTAAAGATAGAAAATTAAAACTGGTTGACAAACCAATGTGTGGCTATTTTAAAGCATACGAGATATCTGCCGAGAAATACAAAGACCCTCAAAAACTATTGCGTGATAAGAAATCCATTATCACAAAACAAATAAGCAAAGAGCTGACAAAGATGAATGGATTAAAGTTTCAATTAGGTCTCACTGTAAATTTATTCAAAGATGATGGTGATACCAAAAAATACACCACAGCAGTATTACACAGCGAACAAAATGCAATCTTAAACTCTGAAAAAATAAATGAGTCTTACGATAAATCATCTGCAAATATACAAGAGAGCCTTGAAAGATTTACAAACACAGCATCCGGATTAGAAATTAATTACTGTGTTACGTTTTACTTAAATATTGCAAAAGGTTCTTCATATATTCCTTTACCCAAAGCAGTAGCTGATAAGAAGGCAATTATCAATGTAAAAAACGACGATGATCAGTGTTTGTTTCATGCAATAAATTCAGCTTTAAATCCAGCTAAAAAGAATTCTGATAGATTATCAAATTATCCTAGTACAGAGTTCTTAAAGAAAGAGGGTATTGATTTTCCCACTCCAATTTCTCAAATTTCCAAAGTAGAGAAACAAAACAACCTTGCTATCAACGTTTATGGATATACCATAACAGGAAAAAATAAAAAGGTATCTGTTTTTCCATATAAAATATCAGAACAACCAAAAGATACCGAGCGAATTAATTTGATCTTAATATCTGAAGACACTGAGGTTGAATCAGAGAACGAAGACGATAGAAATAATGAAGAAGGAATTATAGATGACAACTATAACCCTGATGATTATCCCAACGAACCAAAAACAATAACAAAAAAATATCACTATTGCTGGATTAAAAATCTAAATAGATTACTTTACGATCAAAACAAACATCATGGTAAAACTTATTTCTGCGATCGTTGCCTTCACGGCTATTCTGGAACACAAAGAAGACTGTGATGGTATTAACAAAAATTCTTGCAGAATTGAAATGCCAAAAGAAGGTAAAAATACTGTAAAATTTAAAAATCATCAAAATCAGATGCCTGTGCCTTATGCAATATATGCTGATTTTGAAAGTATAATCAAACCGCAATCAATCAAATTTGGAAAGAAATCTAAAATTACAAATGTACACGAAGCTTGTGGTTTTGGATACCAGGTTGTCAGATATGATGGCAAAGCTGAAGAACCTGTTATTTACAGAGGTGAAGATGCTGTTGAAAAGTTTTTTAAATCACTTAGAATGTGAGAAAAGCAACATTAATAAAATATTTGCTCAGCCAAAACCATTAATCATGACACAACAAAATGAGGAAGATTATGAAAAAGCAACACACTGCTGGATATGCGAAAATAAAATAGGTAGGAAATGTGGTAAAAACTGTAAAGTAAGAGACCACTGTCATTTTACAGGTGAATATAGAGGTGCAGCACATAAAAACTGTAACCTGAAACTGAAAATAAAACCAAATAAAACAATCATTCCTGTTGTATTTCACAACCTCAAAGGATATGATAGTCATCTTATAATGCAAAAAATACATAAAATGACAGGTAATATTACATGCATTCCAAACAACGCTGAAAAGTATATTTCATTTAGTGCCGGACAACTTAGATTTTTGGATAGCTTTCAGTTTATGGCTTCGTCTTTGGAAAAATTGGTTAAAGCAACAGACAAATCTGATTTCAAAATTTCCAAAAATCAGTTTGGGGAACAAACAGATTTACTTTTACGAAAAGGTGTTTATCCACACGAATATATGGACAGTATGGAAAGATTTAAGGAAACGCAATTACCGCCTATAGAAAAGTTTTACAGTAGTCTTTCAGATGAAAGTATAAGTTCCAAAGATTACGAATACGCTCAAAAAATATGGAAAGAGTTTAACTGTAAAACTCTTGGAGACTATCATGATTTATATCTAAAAACTGATGTAACTCTGTTAGCAGATGTGTTTCAAACTTTTAGAAAAACATGTATGAGTGCATACAAACTTGATGCTTTACATTACTATACAGCACCTGGATTATCTTGGGATGCTTTACTTAAATATTCAAAAATAGATTTAGAACTTTTGAGAGACATTGACATGCACTTGTTTTTAGAAAAACGAATGCGAGGTGGCATAAGTATGGTATCAAAAAGATATGCCAAAGCAAACAATCCACATGTAGCTGATTATAACACTAGAGAGGAAAACAGATTTTTAATGTATTTTGATGCAAATAATCTTTATGGGTGGGCAATGAGTCAGCTACTTCCATATTCTGGCTTTGTTTGGAAAACCAAAAACAAGAGTGGAACATTTTCTAAACTAAAACCTGGCAAAGGACAAATACTCGAAGTTGATTTGGAATATTCTAAAGAGCTTCATGAAGCTCACAATGACTATCCGCTTGCACCGGAAAGATTAGCAGTAAAAAAAGAATGGTTGTCTAAATACCAGACAGATCTGTTGGAAAATAATAGCATGATAAATACAGAACAACTAGTTCCCAATCTTATGGACAAAGAAAAATATGTGTTACATTACAAAAACCTGGAACTGTATTTATCTTTGGGTATGAAACTAAAGAAAGTACACAGAGTATTAGAATTTAATGAAAAACCATGGATGGCATCATACATAAACCTAAACACAGAACTTAGGAAAAAAGCTAAATCACAATTTGAAAAAGATTTTTACAAACTTATGAACAACTCCGTGTTTGGCAAAACAATGGAAAATTTACGCAAGCGGACTGATATAAAACTAGTCAGAACTGACGGCTCTGAAAATGAAAAGATAAGAAAAATAATAGCCAAACCCAACTTTAACAGGCGTATAAAATTTTCAGATGAATTGTCAGCAATACATGTGAACAAAACAAAATTAACATTAAACAAACCAATTTATGTTGGGATGTCAGTATTGGATTTATCAAAGTATATGATGTATGATTGGTATTATAATACCCTGAAAAAAAGGTACGGAAATGACTTTACTTTATTATACACAGACACTGACAGCCTACTGGTAGACATCAATTGGGATGATGCATACAAAGACATGGCTGAAATGAAAGATGAGTATGACTTAAGTGATTATCCGAAATACCATCCAATGCATGATGATACAAACAAAAAAGTATTGGGTAAAATGAAAGACGAATGTAATGGTGTTGCTATAGCTGAGTATGTTGGATTAAGACCCAAACTATATTCTGTTTTGAGAGCGGATGAGCAGATGATTGAAAAAGTAATAGATAAAATGAAAGATGAATTGTCCTGGTGTTTCGATAGTTGAGTATATTGAATCAAGACCCGAACTATATTCTATTTTGGGAGCGGATGTGCAGATGATTGAGAAAGTAACAGACAAAATAAAAGATGAATGTGTTCCTATAGTTGAATCCAAACTATGTTCTATTTTGAGAGCGGATGAGCAGACGATTGAGAAAGTAGTAGATACAATAATAAATAAAACAAAAGATGATGGTGATTCTATAGCTGAGTATATATCTAAGAATATTGGATTAAGACCCAAACTATATTCGATGTTTAGAGCGGATGTGCAAAATGTTAAGAAAGATGAAAATATTGGATTAAAATCCAAACAAGATTCTATTTTGAAAGTGAATGAGCAGATTATTAAAAAAGCAAAGGGTGTAAAAGAATATGTAACCAACAAACAAACAAACTTTGAAAACTACAAGGATGCATTGTTTGGCAAGAAAAAATACACCCATAAAATGAATATGATGCGATCAATGAAGCATCAAATATATGGCATAACAGTAAACAAAGTTACATTATCACCATTTTACTCAAAAAGATACATCCGAGAAGATGGAATTACAACTGATGTACATGGTTTCTACAAAAACTTATGAATTTGGGTATCAGCAGGAACAATAAGTAATTCTTCTTTAACAAATCCTCTCTGTGGCGCTGGTGCTTTCAAATAATAAACTCTTATACCTTGCGTCACCATATAACTTTTAATCTTGTGAATATCTACACTCCACATTGGATCAGTTGCTCTGCGTCTTCCACCTTCTTGTTCCCCGGGTTGATATAAATATCTTACACTAGCATTCATACAGATAGGATCACCTTTTACTATTTTTGTTTCAACAGGAGGGGGCTTTTTTGTCTCCGCATTTATGGCTTTAACAACTTCTGGTAATCTCTTTTCCCACTCTCTATTACGTTTTTGCGAATCTATTTCCTTAGCATACTGATAGCCAAACAATCTTTCAGCTAATGTTCTGTTAAATCTTTCCACTAAAGCTTGGTCTCTGTGTATTTCTGTTCTGCCTCGTCTGATATTTACTTTGTGTTTTGCCATCAACTGTGATACTGCACCCATAAATTCTCTGCCTGGATCCACTTGTAATAACTTTGGGTATTTCAAATGTCGACTGTATATTTTTTCAAATGCTTTAGCAACTTCTTTACTATCCTTGGAAGTTAGTGGCTCTGCTTCTTTATATCTACTTGCAATATCAACAACAGTCAATGCATATTTATATGTCTTGCGTCCACGACCAATCCCAACAGTATCATGCGGTAAAAATAACAAATCAGCTTGATGCACTCCATTCTTAGCAGAAACATCAAACCTGGGTCTAACTATTTTCTTTGGCGCAGGTAAATAAATCTGCCACACAGCTTGTTTCTTTAAAAATTCTAATGCCTTTTTTTCACTGACACCAGCCTCTTTTGCTAATTTTTTAACTGCTTTGTAACCTCTCCAAAATCCTTTTGGGCTGTAATAAATCTTTTCCATGTTTTCTACTAAAGATTAACTTTTATATAACTATAAAGAAAAAATGGATATCACAACTGCACAATTTGATGAACTGCTTGAAGAGCAAAATCAAAATAGCACAAAGAAATGGACAGACTTGGAAAGAAATCAAATATATACTATTACAGATACGAAAATAGTAGAAACTGAATATGGTCCATCCATGGTATTGACATTATTAGACAACGGTGAAGTATGGGCGCCTGGTCATCTCAAAGATAAAATAGAGAAGAGTGCTAAACCACCATATTATATGCGACCACTTTGATTGAAACCATGTAAAAACATCAAAAAAAATAGGTATCATGCATATGACTTAGTCTTTCCAAAGGTTATTTCAAAGTAAACATATTTAGTTATTTCAAAAAAATCCAAAGTAATTATAGTTTTAAACTATTTATTTTGTTATGAACTCAATTTGTATGCCACAAATCCAGTTGCAGCCATGCCCACCACAATAAACGTAATTTCTCTATTCTGTTGATCCGGAGATGGTGTATAAAAATCACTCAACTTGGGCTCTGGTTCCAAAAGCAAATGTTTGCCAGTTATGTAATAATACTGTTTCATAGCTTGGTCCACATCATCAAAAGTCTGCTCTGCATGATGCTCTTTTTGCAGTTGCTTATTAATAAAATCTAATCTCTCTGTTCTTTTTTTATTCCACTCCGCTTGTGCTGCGTTTAATTGTTCCACTGCTTTGTCATGCCTTTGTCTTTCCTCATCTGAATGACTTCCCATTTTTGAAAAGAAATAATTTGAACCGCTAAACGCCAATGCGTTTGTTAATGCGCCACCTATCATCATTGCTACTGCACTTGCCATTTTTTTTTATATATATTTTTAAAATTATTTCATAATATCCGCAGGAATAATACCTTGCTTAATCAGCATATCCTTTGTAGCCATTGCTAACATTATATCCACAGACAGCATCCCAAAATCTACCATATTAAAATCCACTTTAGGTGCTGGTCTTTTTAGTAGTTTTCTGCCAATCTCAGAATATCCAATAGTTAAAAGTGTTTCCACTCCAGCATGATACATCATATTTACAATTTGTTTTCCGTCAATACTTGCTGCCATTTTTTTTTATATTATTTTTTATATTATTTTTTTAAATAAATTATTAAAAACAATCAAACGGGTCTTTTGGTGCAACATGAACAGCAGCTTGCACAGGTTGCGTAGCAGATTTCTTGTTATAAATATACAAACCCAACCCAGCAATACCAAATAAAACCAGACACGTTGGAATATAATTTTTGTATACATTTATTTTGATTTCTGGTTCCTCTTCACCTAATGTTATTTTTGTTATTTGATTTGCAGTATCTTGATTTGCAGCATTTTGATTTGTAACATCTTGAAGCAAACGCTTTGCCTTTTTTGCCGCTGCTCCTTTTTCCCCAGCTTCTACTCGTTTTGGATTTTTTACTTTTTGTTGTTCAACAGGTTGTGTAACAACAGGTATAACTTCACTCTCTTGATTCTCCATTTATATTATCTATATATTTTTTTTTTATTAAAATCAATATGTCTGACAGTTGTCAGTATTGCTGTAAATGGTGCTAAGCACATTCCATACCTGTAATACAACTCACAACAAGCACTTGTCAAAGCATGATTAATAAATGGGTCTTCCTCCAAATCTTCTATCAGTTTTGGTGGATTGGTTACATTAAAATATTTTGATACTCCCATCACATACAAGTTAATAAAAGAATTGCCTAAAGTCTTGGTCATACTTGCCCCAAGTCTTGCTTCATATCTGCAGTAAAGTTTGTTAATTTCATCTGGTGACATGCCATCTATGTTTGTGAGTTAGATGTCCTTACCCAAATATTGACGACTACCACCGCCAGCCACTATGGCTGATAATCTTTCTTTTTTTGTTTCTTGTTGCTTTGATTCATCTGGTTCCGTCTGTTCCGATATATTTTGTAATAGTTCTTCCGCATTCATTTTTATATTATTAATCTTATTTTTTATCTTGAAATAAATATAAAATACAAAACAACTAGCTGCGATATTCATGCAACTAGTAATTGTTATTTTTTCTATTAACATTATTAATTTGCTGCAAGCATTGCTATTAACATTACTAATTTGCTATGAGCAATGCTATTAGCAATACTATATTCATGGTCAGTATTGCTATTAATATTGCTACTTTGCTGTTAGTATTACTATTAGCAACAGTTGTAAAAAAAGGTATTATACCTGCGGATATTATGAAATAAATATATTTTGTAATAATAAAAAAATATCATATAAGAAAAAATGGATTTGAAAATAACAGACGGTGAGATTAGTGATTATGACAAAAATAAAACAGCACTGGAAATTATGACAAGAGATGACGATGCCGTAAAATGTTGTATATGTGTTTCAGAAAGTGATTTTTTACAAACGTACGCAAAAGGTGCACAGGAAACGCCTGTAATTTCTGTGACAAAGGATGGCGTAGAATATTTTATATGTGAGCCGAGAAGGTATGTTTTACAAGCCCCGGAAAATTAGTAGTGTTGTTGCACCGATATTGGTTGGTGCATTGAGTGTATTGATTATATGGGCACTCTAGTTTTTATTTTTGAAAAAATTTATTCAACCCAATAACCAGTTGGTTGGTCAGTTTTCAAATTAACTTGGAATATTTAGTCTTAGCTAAAGCTTTTCTTATTCTGGTTCTCTCTTCCAGCGTTGGAATAACATCATTTTCTCTCAAACAATTTTCAAAACTATCTCTGTCTTTGGTGTAAAACATACACAACCATTTTGCTTGCTCTCTCAAATCTTTCAATACAGAATTATATCTCTGTGAAATAACCCATACTGATTGTTTGGCGTGGCGGCCAGAGAATGCCAACTCTGATAACATATCTTTTTTCTTTGTTAATTCTTTTGTGGCTGAGCAATCGTCAATAATGTATAATGTGGGCTGGCCAGCATATTTATTGAAAAATAAACGCAACAGTTCTTGTAACATTTCTTTGCCTTTGCTAACGGGATTGACAATTTTTTTTTTTTTTATCTTTTGGGTTTTTTACATCACCTATCCAGGATCTATTTTTATAAGCCTCGTTCCACTCTATAGTTGGACACAATATAATTATATGTTCAAAAACTCCAACATACTCTTGTTCAAGTATGTCAAGAACAAACTCTGTTTTACCACAGCCTGTCTGACCACAAATAATGGCACTGTGTGAATATTTAGGATATTTTTGTTGTAAACTAGTATCGTACTTCTTTGAATCTTCCATCTTCGAAATTGATTTGCGCATCTTGTATTATATATATATAAATATTTAAAGTTTGATCTGCATCTGCTTTTTTATTTATTAATATCGTTATGCCTTCACTGCCGTTTTCTATTCTTCTTCCACTGCCGTATAATAAATTGTCCTCACATGTTCTAAGGTCAAGCCACAAAGCATATGATTTTGTCAAATAAGTCTCAAGAGAAACATTGGTAAAGTTTAAGTCCCTCGCTACTATTTCTGACTCTTTGTTTCTTTTTGATGTTAAAGCAAAATATTTGTTGATTTCATCCCAATGTTGATATGCCTTCATGCCCTGACTATACAGCTGATTTGGTACTCCCTCTATTGTCATTTCAACCTTTTCAATCTTTGGGTTGTAATAGGTTTCTGCGCTTGTTCTTTCTGGGTCTTCAAACAGCATTAGAATACCTTTCATGCTCTGTGCTGGTACATTAATGTTGATATTCCAAAGGGTTTCAGATTTGTTTGCTGTTATTTTTCTATGTCGCAAGATACGATCAAACAAAAATACTATCTTACCATTGACTTGCTGTCTTATTTGTCTGGATAATTCAACATCACTAACCGTATCAAATTCCAAGCAGATATTTTTTATTACATAATATGCATCAGCATCACTGCTTTTAATAACTTTGTTATAATCGTTAAACGTTAATTCATATTCTAACCTATCACCAAGCCCCGCTTGATAAAATGGCATATGACTTTCTAACATTTCAAAGTCCAGTGGAATACAAAATCTATTTCCATAAGCTGCTGCTATAGCTTCATCTCCGGTGTCTGAGGAAGCATCTCCCGCACCAACTCTATGTTTTAGCATGTTTGATTTACCAGTACCTTGGTAAGCTATGTTTACTCGTTCGGTAGGGCTTTTCCATAAATCTACATAACAATGATATATATCACTGTCATCTATTGACATGACTTCATTGCCACTTATTCTTATTGTCATTTTTTTTACAATTGTTCTACCCAGATTTTGAAATAGAGTAGCGTTGGCGTCTGTTCTGCTTTTAAGTTCTATTTCAAAGGCAAGACGAGCAGTACGTGGAACTATCACATCATTAGTACTTAGGTTGGGAAATCTCACAAGCAGTTGCTGGTTTTGGTCTATTGTTGATGGATTATTAGTTATTACTACACTTGTGCGGATGCCTTTGGCACCATGAGGTTCTCTTAGTTTTCTATGAGGGTTAAGTTTGTTTCCGTAAGCCGACATTGTTTTTATTTTTTAAATACATTTTTTAAAATTAAATAAAATAAACAATGGCTGAAGGAGGATTTGATTTTGACAATCCTACGTTTGATCCAGATGATTATGATGAATATTATGATGATGATTTACCAATGGTGCCAGATGAGCCGGTTCTAAAGTCTTCTTAATCAAAGCGATCCTATTGCTGAACTTAGGGGAGAGCTGGCAGAATCCACACTTGAAATATACAAGAAAAATCTTGTAAAATCCTTTTATAATGAAATAGGAAAACGATATAAGATGGCACCGGACAAAATGGATTATGACCAGTTTAAAGTATCAAATGATGGTAAAACATTATACTGGATTGTTGGTGATAAAGGAATAAGAATAACTGCCAGGCAAGGCTCTTTTACATTTCTTGCTCTTGGTTCTTTGGTAAATGAATATAACAGGATTATTGGCTCTGGGGGAACAAGGGCGGTAAGACAGTTTTTAAATTTACCGGAGTATGACAGTAAAACAAAAGTATCACAAAATTTTAGACAAGTATTGGAGAGCACAATAAACGATTTACCAAATAATGTGGATAATATCCCATTAAAAGATTTATCAAGTGTTGCGAATGACACAGCACAGTCAATGGAAAGTGCTCTTTATGACTGGGATGTGATTGAGCGTCCTGATGCTGAAACACAAACAAATATAGACAAGCGTGAAATGGATGGAATAGTAAAAGCAATGACAACTGTCAAGGAAGAACTTACCAATAACGTGGCAAAACTCACACAACTTGATAAAGACATAACAAGAGAAAAACAAAAGTTAGAACAAGCTAAGACTGATAATGATGAATTCCAGATAAAAAGAATTAGCGATCGCATCAAAGACCTTGAAAATGAAAGAGGTGCAAGAATGGATGTCATTAATGAAAATAGAGAAGCTTTTCGTAATCAAGTAAGCAGGATAAAAGAGACAATAAACAAAATGTTAAACGAGGATACAACTCTTGGTGAGAGGATCAAAACCTTGTTTAGGGAGCAAGGTATTACTATTGTTAGTATTTTAACTGCATTTGGTATGATTCTTGGGGTAATAATTAATTCTATTATTCCCACATCAAGTGCTGCGCCAACTCCAACTCCAAAACCTGATCCATCAAGTGTAAATGACTGGATAAAAAAACAACTATTTAATCTTAGTAAACTTCTTGCCAACCTAGCTGGTAAAGCTGCTGCAGCACTTCCAGGAGTTATTGGTGCAATAGTATCATGGCTTTTATCTGCAACAGGTAAAGTTATTAATTGGCTTGGTAACAATCTATGGGCTTTGCTTGTGTTTGTTTCCGGGTTGTTGTATTAGGCAGCGAAAGAGTGGTTTAGTAAATCTCGTAAATAAGTAATGCAGCAAGACCTATTACTATAGTACCAACAATTATAGTTGTTTTGTTATCTTCGTGTTCAATCGCTATTTTTTGTATTTCTGGTGGGTTATGTTCCACAGTTTTATGTATTGATTTATCAAAGTCAGAATGTTCCGGTAAAAATTTCTTTGTTGTGGTGCCTTGAAAAGGTTGAATTATTTTTGGTGGCGCTGGTTTTACATTTACATCATTATTCAATCCTAATGCTTGTGCATCGGTTGCTATTACAATTTCATTATTGTAGTCTTGTATTATTCCGATTCTTAATTCCATGTCGCTCGGAGAAATATACAATCCACTTCCATAGACAAAATTTACTTTACTTCTTGCATATTTTAGGGTGGTTTCATATCTTGAAATTTGACTGGGCAAGTCGATGGGGCTATTTATTGCGTCCTCTACATTTGCTAGAAATTGTTTCTGTGCATCAAATGCCGTTCCAGTTCCAAGTATATCAGTTCTTGTTTGTGATTGTGAGCCAAGAATTGCCCAGCAGTATGTTCTTATACTGTCATTGATTCTTTCTACTCCTGCCCTTGTAAATCCAGATGAACAATCTAGTATAAAAGTAGACCAGCTGTTGTCAGCCTCAGATCCTTGTGCAATGTAATCAATGTGATATGTTTTATCACTCTCATAGACTGTGAAACTCATCGTTTTGTTGTCGTATACAGTATTTATCAAAGGATGATAACCAATATTTGTCCAGTAATTATAAATAGTTCCTAGACCATTATTATAGCTTTGTTTCTGTCTCCAGTCTGAATATAAATCAACGTTAAACTCCTTGCATATTCTCTCGTATGCGTTTCGGTTATATGTGTTACTAAATGCATTCCAATTTGAGTCTTGCGGCATTGCTACACTCATCTCAAATAATATTCTCCTAACTTGGTAGTAGACATGAAATCAAAATAACGAACCAACCAAAGTATCAGCTTTTAGATGATTGTTGAAATCAATGCCACATCCAGTTGTCGCACACCAAATAGCAAAGTTTAACTGATTCTTCCAAAATAACATCCAATCTATTCCCCAGCGTTGAACTATAGTATCTGATTTGACGTATGGGAGTTTGTATTTTTCAAAGACATTGAGGAATGATGCTTTAAAGTCTTTACCGTCTGATGTTATGACTATGTTTTGATTCATTATATCTATCACTTTCTTGCTAAAAGTATTTGAATAGTGAGCATCCGGGTTATATTTGAATTCTTTAGAAATCATTTTTATTTGTGTTTTATATATATATATTAAAAAAAATGTTTCATACAATTTCAAACATAGACAACTCTATTAATTTACAACAGTATATCGATAATAGAGATGGAACTAGGCGCGTTGGATTAAAAAGTTTTATATACACTATTGGTTGGTTTAATATTAATCATGAAACCATAAAGACACGAAACCCAGATAAAACAGAACGTTTACCAGATGGACTCTATAACTTTAAAGACTTAATAAGAGTTTTTAAAATTCTAAATGAAAAGATTACCCTGAACATTATTGTCCAAAGTGCTGAAGCCTTTTTAGATACACCAATAGAGACACGAATGTCAAGCGGTCTTTCAAAAATGCTGGGATTCGAGGACAGAAAATGGTTAAAAGGTAATCATTTCAGAGATTACCCGATTGATTTAGCTCCTTATAATCAGCTTTATGTTCATCTAAAACAAGTTAATACGAGTAGTTATTATTTCAATGGTGCACCAAGCACTATTATAGGTGTTGTACCTGTAGTAAATAAGCAGTTTGGAGATATAGTATATACAAGTTTTTATCCTGAATATCACTGTCTTATGAATGGTGCAATTACTGAATTGAAAATAGAAGTCAGAGATGAGTATGGTAACAAGATAAATAATCACGGTTTGCCTATGAGTTGTGTTTTAGAAATTATTTAAAAAATATATTTTAATAAAAAAACAAAACAATGAGTATATTTGGACCACCAAGCCCTAAACAAAAAACAGGAGACTTGGAAGCTTTGATAGATATTGTTTCAGATTTACGTAGGCGAGTTTTGCCTTTTGTTGACCAGTTTAATCATTTGAGAGATAGAGTTGATAATCTTAAATATGGGATTATAACAATATTTGCAGAGGCTAAGGGCCCACTTGTGTTGAATAGAATACTCTCATTTGGTAATGGTGGAGCAGAAACAAATGTGGGGCATGTGATGACACGTCGTGGTCGTATTATGGGAATAGGTTTAGCAAGTAACCGATTAGTTGGTGACGTAACTGTAATAGTTTCTGTCAATGGTGTTGAACAACCAAATTATGGCATAACGCTTCACATCATCCCACGCAATCATGATAACTTTGATTAACCTTTAGAAATTGGTGCTGGTTCTGTTGTTAACTTTGTATGCAAGGTTGCTAACGCTACCGCTGTAAATACGGTGGCATCATTATTAATTGAATTGATTTAATTTTTTATTTATTAATAAAAAAAATGAAGCAACCAACAGCACCAAGTTTATATCCTGAGTTGCCAGTGGAAGACGGACAAAATTATAGACTACAAAAGATTTCAGAAATTGAAAAAAAGTTAATTACAGAACGAGATATACGTCAGTCACTTTATAAAAAATATAAACGTGGTATTAATATTACAGATGGAATTGACACTACCTTAATATCTGCAGGTGTTATTATGGCTGGGATTGGATTTGTTGTTCCACTTTTGTTACCTTTGGAAATAGCAGCAATAGTATGTGGAGCTACAGGTGTTTGTATTAATTTTATCAGACGCAAGCTTAATTCAAAAGCTCAAAAACATCATGAAATAAAAACTGTGGCAGAGTCTAAGTTAAATAGTATAAAGCAGTTAATATCAAAAGCGTTGAGTGATGCACAAATATCTGAGCAAGATTTCAAGTTGATTTTAGATGAACTGGAAAGATACTATAATTTGAAAAAGGACATCAAACAAAAGAAACTTGAAATTAGTAAAGTTCAAAAAAAAGAACTAGTGGAGCAGGGAAGAAAGGAAGCAATGGCAACCTTACAAAAAAGTCTAAAAAGTGTGTGATTTATTGTTTTAGTAGTGTGTTTGAGTATGATCCACCACCTTTGTATTCAAGGTCAGAATTTTTTTAATTTGTTTTGTATTAAATAAACATTTTTATAATTTTTGATAACTTATAAAAAATTTAAACTTGCAATCTTCACTACCCCTATTTTAAAAAAGTTTTAATAAATCAAGTAAATCACCATTTCATGGTGGTTTACTTATATATATGTATTTTGGGTGTTTCTGGCTCAAGCTCTCTATGTACATACACCATTTTCTATGTAGGCACATACACCAGTTACCATGCATGTAAATACACCAGTTCCCACCAGCTCCCATGTAGGCACATAAAACAGTTACCATGTAGGCACATAGACAGTTGCCATGTAGGCACTTACACCAGTTACCATGTAGATGCATACACCAGTTTCCATGTAGGCACATAGACAGTTACCATGTAGGCACACACACATGTAGGCACAAACACCAGTTTACATGTAGGCACATACACCAGTTACCATGTAGGTGCATACACCAGTTTCCAATAGGCACATACACCAGTTACCATGTGTCAGTTTCCATGTAGGCACACACACCAGTTTCCATGTAGGTGCATACACCAGTGTCCAATAGGCACATACACCAGTTACCATGTGTCAATTTCCATGTAGGCACACACACACCAGTTACCATGCAGGTACATACACCAGTTACCATGCAGGTACATACACCAGTTACCATGTAGGCACACACACCAGTTATCATGTAGGTACACACATCAGTTGCCATGTAGGCACATACACCAGTTACCATATAGTTGCATACACCAGTTTCCATGTAAGTACACACACCAGTTACCATGTAGGCACACACCTCAGTTTCCATGTAGGCACATCCACCAGTTTCCATGTAGGCATATAAACCAGTTACCATATAGTTGTATACACCAGTTTCCATGTAGGCACACTCACCAGTTGCCATGTAGGAACACACACCAGTTTCCATGCAGACACACACACCAGTTACCATGCAGGCACATTCACCAGTTTCCATGTAGGCACATAGACCAGTTTCCATGTAGGTACACCAGTTACCATGTAGCCATGTAGGTGCATACACCAGTTTCCACGTAGAAACATACACCAGTTTCCATGTAGGCACATAGACCAGTTACCCTGTAGGTACATACATCAATTTCCAAGTAAGCACATACACCAGTTACCATGTAGGCACATACACAAGTTACCATGTATGTAAATACACCAGTTCCCACCAGCTCCCATGTAGGCACATACAACAGTTACCATGTAGGCACATAGACACTTGCCATGTAAGCACTTACACCAGTTACCATGTAGATGCATACACCAGTTTCCATGTAGGCACATAGACAGTTACCATGTAGGCACACACACCAGTTTACATGTAGGGACATACTGCAGTTTCCATATAGGCACATGCACCAGTTACCATGTAGTTGCATACACCAGTTTTCAATAGGCACATACACCAGTTACCATGTAGTCACATACACCAGTTTCCATGTAGGCACATACACCAGTTACCATGTAGGCACATACACCAGTTTCCACGTAGGAACACACATCAGTTACCATGTAGGTGCATACACCAGTTTCCACGTAGAAACACACATCAGTTACCATGTAGGTGCATACACCAGTTTCCAATAGGCACATACACCAGTTACCACGTAGTCACATACACCAGTTTCCACGTAGGCACACACACCAGTTTCCACGTAGGAACACACACCAGTTACCATGTAGGTGCATACACCAGTTTCCAATAGGCACATACACCAGTTACCATGTAGTCACATACACCAGTTTCCATGTAGGCACACACAGCAGTTTCCATGTAGGTGCATACACCAGTTTCCAATAGGCACTTACACCAGTTATCATGTAGTCACATACACAAGTTACCATGTAGGCACACACACCAGTTACCATGTAGGCACATAGACTGTTACCATGTAGGCACACACACCAGTTTACATGTAGGGACATACACCAGTTTTCATATAGGCACATGCACCAGTTACCATGAAGTTGCATGCACCAGTTTCCAATAGGCACATACACCAGTTACCATGTAGTCACATACACCAGTTTCCATGTAGGCACACACAGGAGTTTCCATGTAGGCACACACACCAGTTACCATGTAGGCACATACACCAGTTTCCAATAGGCACATACACCAGTTACCATGCAGGCACATATACAGTTACCATGCAGGCACACAAACCAGTTACCATGCAGTCACACACACCAATTAACATGCAGTCACACACATCAGTTACCGTGCAGGCACACACACCAGTTTCCATGCAGGCACACTCACCTGTTGCCGTGCAGGCACACTCACCAGTTGTCGTGCAGGCACACACACCAGTCACCAGTTGTCATGCAGGCACACACACCTGTTGTCGTGCAGACACACACACCAGTTACCGTGCAGGCACATTCACCAGTTACCGTGCAGGCACATTCACCAGTTGCCGTGTAGGCACATACACCAGTTTCCGTGTAGGCATATAGACCAGTTTCCATGTAGGCACATAGACCAGTTACCGTGTAGGTACACCAGTTACCATGTAGCCATGTAGGCACATACACCAGTTTCAATGTAGGCACATACACCAGTTTCCATGTAGGCACATAGACCAGTTACCCTGTAGGTACATACATCAATTTCCAAGTAAGCACTTACACCAGTTACCATGTAGGCACATACACCAATTACCATGCATGTAAATACACCAGTTCCCACCAGCTCCCATGTAGGCACATACAACAGTTACCATGTAGGCACATAGACAGTTGCCATGTAGGCACTTACACCAGTTACCATGTAGATGCATACACCAGTTTCCATGTAGGCACATATACAGTTACCATGTAGGGACACACACCAGTTTACATGTAGGCACATACACCAGTTACCATGTAGGTGCATACACCAGTTTCCAATAGGCACATAAACCAGTTTCCATGTAGTCACATACACCAGTTTCCAATAGGCGCATACACCAGTTACCATGTAGTCACACACACCAGTTTCCATGTAGGCACACACACCAGTTTCCATGTAGGCACATACACCAGTTTCCATGTAGGCGCATACACCAATTTCCAATAGGCGCATACACCAGTTTCAATGTAGGCACACACACCAGTTTCCATGTAGGCATACACACCGGTTACCATGTAGGTGCATACACCGGTTTCCAATAGGCACATACAACAGTTACCATTTAGTCACACACACACACCAGTTACCATGCAGACACACACACCAGATGCCATGCAGGCACATACACCAGTTGTAATGCAGGCACATACACCAGTTGCCATGTAGGCACATACACCAGTTGCCATGTAGGTACACACACCAGTTACCATGTAGCCATGTAGGCACATACACCACTTTCAATGTAGGCACATACAACATAAACCAGTTACCCTGTAGGTACATACATCAACTTCCATGTAGGCACATACACCAGTTACCATGTAGGCACATACACCAGTTTCCATGTAGCACATACACCAGTTACCATGTAGGCACACACACCAGTTTCCATGTAGGCACATGCACCAGTTACCATAATAGGTACATACATCAGTTTCCATGTAGTCACATACATGACAAGGCAAAATAATAGCATATGTAAGAAAACTCGAGTGTTACTGGTCCAATCTGGCTGGTTTTCAAACTTGTCCGAGCTTTAATTGATATCAACAATCATGCCAAGTTTAGTAAAGATTTGATTAAAAATGGAAGGCCCTATCATGTTAGCATATCTATGAAAATCGAGCCTATCGTGTTAACAAGGCAACATAAAACCCAAGGGTGTTAACTAGAGTTTTACTGGTCCGATCTGGCTGGATTTTGAACTTGTCCGAGCTTTCATCGATCTCAATAATCTGGTCAAGTTTGGAACACTTTGGATGAACAATGAAGGTCGAGTTAAAAGTTAACGGATGGACGGACGGACGATGGACATCTTTAAATCTTAAAAACAACTAAACAAGCGACACGACTCGAGCAGGATATAGATTGCACTGAGATACAAAAGTTACTTCCCCTGTTTACAAAAAAAAGAAAAGAAAACCGATATATATATCTAATTGCAAATGCTCGTTCTTCTGTAAACAAAAAGTGTTTTACCAGACATGATGATGGTAGTTTGCGTAATCTGCTAGTCGTATATCCTTCATCGGAAAGGTAGTACTAGTTTTCGAAATTTAGACCCACACTTGTTAAACTGGTAAATTTCTGTCCGCGGACGCGGTTGATTAACTATTAATCATTAAATGTCAACCTTCAAAAGTTAATATGAACCCAGCACGTGAAGGTGTCCAATGTAAACAAACCCAGTTTCTGTTGACAAATATAATGAAATTATGATAAAACAGGATACGGTAATCTTGACCTGATGCAAAAAGATAATTTCGACAAAGGATTTCTGGACCATTGAGAGGAGGTTTTAATTGGAAAGAGGTAAGTTAATTATCGGAATTAAATTTAAAATTAGTGCATCTTAGATCTTTAAGTTTATAATCTATGGATTAAGAGGTGACATGAGTGCATACGTTACATATACGTGCAGTCATGTCGGCATTAATCTGTAATTGTTTATAATTGTTAGTGAGTGACCAGGCCTGCCAAACCTCCGGATAAAATCTGGATTCTTCGATTTTTATTGCTCTCCAGATCTCCGGATTTAAGTGAACAATCTCGTAATTGTAATCAAAACAAAATGTTTATTGTTTACAGCTATATTTTCACAGCTTATCAGCTATTTCCTACTTTTGGTACATTGCGAATCTCGCAGCTTACAAAAGCCAAAAGCTTACACTATTTCAAAAGTAATATTTTATGCCCCAAAAAATATTTTCTTATTATTAATAATAAAATAATAGTGTTATGGATAAGCACAAAAGTATTTTCTAATATATTCAAGAATAATTTTAAAAGTAAAAATACTTACCATAACTGCGGGATTCGCATTATGACGTAATTTGGCCCCGTAAATCAGTTCAAAATGGCGGTTTCATTTGTAAAGTCTGCTAGTACCGATAACAAGTGGTGAAATACTCGTTGTTATGTGACTTTTTTGTGATACAAACTATGCAGACTGATAAAACGTAGATTTATTTACGGATCGGTACTTTTTTATGTTTTGAAGCTGGAATACTAATATAATATTCATTTGTTTACCTCGGGGACCAAGACAAATGATGAGCCAATTAAAATTGCACTTTGGTAACTTTGAACTCGGATATCTCAGCAAATTTACAAGGGATCGTAGGAAGAAAGGTATTGCTGGATAGGAAATTTGTTTCTGCACATGATGGTGTATAGTATGCTTGCATTTGAAACAAATTATACATTTGACCGCAGAATAAAAACACTAACATTTCACTGTTGCGGTCCTTCATAGACAATTATAATAACAGAAGGCAAATATTAGAAGATACAATTCCTGTGGGTTCTATAGTCGAATAAAAATCATTGGCAGAGTTAAAAGATGATAATTTTCAAGATTTGATTTAGAAAAAAAAATATATATATTGAATCAATTTGCATAAATGTACATGACATATAATGCAGGGTTTTAAAATAATCACACTGTAAATACCTTAATTATAACAGTAAACTTGGTTGAACATCTAGGATAAAAGACCGAGTTTATCAACTACCATAATTTAGAGGTGTGTCAATTTCTTGTCACTGATTGGTCAGTTTATTTTAATGATGCTTTATCAAAATTATGAATTACAAAGTCCTCTCTTAAAAAAACACTATTCGTGTGGATTCTTTAACTATCAAACAATGCATATTAAGCATTAATTGCATAACTAATTCAAGTTTACGCTTTAAAAAAATAAGTGCGAAACCAAGTCGTGCTCAAATTTCCATTTAAAATGTTCTTTGCGCTTTAAATCTTAATTTTTAAAAACCTCAGGATTTTTAGATAAAAAGTTGGCAGGCCTGTGTTACATGTACTATAGAATGCTGTGTGACTATAATTCATATTTGTACAGTATGCAAGGCTGTCTCTAATTTTTGAAACAGGTTGCTACTTTGATTTAACAGGCGGCTACCATTAGTGATCAAGCAAATGGGTCTATTTACATGCAATCTCCTGTTTTTGGTGCTAATTAAGGTCAGAATCTTTTGTTATTTCATGATTCTTTCAGATGATGAAATTATTTCATAATATTTGATACTGATTTAAAACAAATAAAAATAAACTGTTACAGCTGGCTCAAAATTCAAAACAGACGGCGAATATAGCCGGCTGTCGGCTATTAGAGACAGGCCTGAGTATGACTTTTAAGGTAATTGATTTGCCAATAAAATATTAAAATATGTAA
Source organism: Cyrtodaria siliqua (assembly GCA_037043455.1). NCBI lineage: Eukaryota > Metazoa > Mollusca > Bivalvia > Adapedonta > Hiatellidae > Cyrtodaria > Cyrtodaria siliqua. The sequence continues at coordinate 230,842 of JAWPHD010000662.1, read as the reverse complement.
AATTTTGCCATTAAAGGGGTTGATGCACTATTTTCATACACGCTCTGAAAAACTTGAAAAAAAGCTGAAATAATTATCAAAATACCATGAAAAATAAAGGAGATATGAGCTGTTGAAAATTTGCAAAGAAACATAAATGGAGGCGGCCATCTTGGAATGATGACGTTATCGCACCTTTTTACCATATATTGCATATTCACAAAGTATCTTTTGAAAATCACTGCAAATTGATTAAAACTAAATATAAAAATGTAAAATGTGTATAGATCTATTGTATGATTAGTTTTCATTTGCAGGGGTTTTCCTTGCTTTAAAATATATTTTGTCAATATACCGTATAGGTATGAAACCACAAATTATTTTCCCCATAGACACATATGTTAAAGTGTCACATATTAATGATTTGCTGCAACTTCAACTCAAGTATGGATAATTTATGCAGCAGTGTAATTTTCATATAGAAAACTAATTTTCCACTTGAAAAATCACCAGAAAAGGTGGGGTCACAAGACATCTTGTTTGTTTACTAAACAGGTCAAGGGTACAGCTGTTTTCAGTGATGGTTGCTTATAAAGTGTAAGCATAGAGTCAAAATTTCGACAATGTTCATCAGTGATCCAGTAAAACCTATTAATACGCTTCTTATACATACAACCACAAATTCGAACAGATTCGGGCAGTTTTGCCATTTTCCATCAAAAAAGGAAGGATTACTTTTTATTATAGGAACTACATTCAACTACACCTCGGAGGTTTATATGTAATTAGTGGTGGTAAAACTATATGGTAAGAAGGCGCGATGATGTCATCATTCCAAGATGGCTGTCTCCATTTATTTTTCACTGCAAATTTTCAATAGGTCTCCTTTATTTTTCATGGCATTATGATAATTCCTTTTTAGCTTTTTTCAAGTTGTTCAGTGCCCTTTGAAATAAATCCTGTTTGAAAATAGTGCATCAACCTCTCTTATATCATTTGAAAGCAGGGGTCTAAAATCAGAAAGCTGAATTATTAATTTTATCCCAGGGACGTAACACATCTTTATATGGCCATTTCTGATTAGGATCAGGAGGGTGTGAGGGATAAAACAACATACCTGCTACATGTCCCCATTAAAGGCTAGCTAATTTTGTTCGTGATGGGGGTGGGGGACTGCATGTATTTTTTTGAACACGGAACTTATATAGTAAAATGAAATGGATCTTTTGTAATATTATGCTGATCAAACATTGCATAGATGCAAAAAAAATAAATTTATATGCTGAAAGAAAAAAAATTCTAGATCTATGTTGATTTTTTTTTATGTGTGACGTTTTAACAGATATTTTAAATCTAACCAATCTCTTTCTGTGTCTGTAAGTTTAATCACACCCATATTTCCACTGTTGTTTAAATACAAAACATCTCTATTAGTTTCATATTGTACTCCATCTGGTATTTAGAGTTCCAGCAATTATATTCAGTAGATGTGTCCCGGAGTCAAAAAAGTACATAATTATGTCGTATTTGTACTGTACATATTCCGTATTTGTACTATGGAAAGAAGTCTGTTAAAGATGAAATTTGTCCTAAATCAACAAATCCGTTGTTGATATGTTTTTAATTATTAAATATCATTATAAATACGATGTTTACTATGCTATTGATGTATGTTTAGTGAAAATATGTTTTTAAAGATAAAAACCGAAAAGACGAACAGGCTTCGCTAAAAAAATGAAAAAAATCAAAGGGGGAAAACTCTTCCTCGTAAAACCGGAAGTGACGTCATTGGGAACAAAACGAAACCATTTGTACATAGGGAAAGCACGCAAAAACAGTATAGTGTGTGAAAATTTCGGAATTAAGCGACTATGATGCTGAGTCAGATGAAATGCCCATGATAAGACGGTTGCACAATGTGCAAATTTACGATTTTGAGCCAGAATTCGTGTCTGAGGATGAAAATACCTCGGATTAATCAACCGATGAGGAAGTTGAACGCGGTGCAGGTGCAAATGAAGAGCTTGGTCGTGTTGGCATTGTTTTCATCGAAATTCTGACTGTAAGTCACTAGCAACGCTGCAATATCTCGGTACATTTACACTAAGCGCGAAATGCAGTATATTCCGAATGAATGGACATGGTCTAATATTTGTACATTAATACGAGCGTCAGATTATAAGGACTTTATTTTTGCCGAAAAGTAGACATTGAAAAAATATATTTAGAGTCTAGTAAGTATAATCAATAAATAAATAAATAAATGAAACAGCATCTAATGTCTACAGTATTCTATATACCATGAGTCTCCGCCGCCTCCAAACACTCTATAGTGGTGTATGAGATTCGGATTTGCAGTATGACACGCTCTCCATGTGCCCCCAACTAACAATATACCACACACCGACTAATCAACTATTGCGGTGCCCTATTGAAGTACAGCCTAATCAGGGTACGTACGTCGGTATATGACAAAATCACGCACCATTTAGGGAAACGTAGTTTTATGATATGCCTACATTTCTTGTATATTGCAATGCCGTGAGCGGTGCAATACCACCGCGGCGAGCTGCGTATTGCACAAGACGGATATATGATGCGTGAGAAACTAGTTCATCGCGCACGAAGAGCGAAAAATACTATGATCTAAAAAATATAGTCAAATGTATTATGAGCACGACATTATGTATTATGTACATGTAGAGATCGATAAAAAAAGACCTAACAGATCAAATTTTTTATTTAGAATATAAAGTGTATATATATGCTTGTAAAGCACTTAGTTTACTTACTGCATGAGGTAAAAGCCGTTATTGTTGTTGTTTTGTCATGCAACATTACTGAACTAATATAATAGCTAGTAACATTATCAATTTTCTGCCTTTTTATAGACATCCATGAAACATTTTGTCATTATTTTCAAAAGCAGAGACCGATATATAAATCTATATAAATCTATAACACAATTGGAAGAAGAAGGTGTATAATTTAAAACAAAAAACAAAAAATACAAAATACTACAAAATATATATTCAAACAACGACACAGTGTTTATTTCACCGAATTCATTTACATTTATATGCTAAACCTTTTTAGCAATCTTTTGAAAAAGACGGCTACATTATATTAGCGCCGTTCACGTAAGACACATGCATCTAATTCAACAGCTAAACAATCACGATGTACAGATCTAAGACTATATACCTTTCTACAATTTATCATACGTGTACATACCTGAGGAATTGCTAAGATAACTGAACAAAAACTTCTATTCTACCTCATTTAATTATTTTCTTCCTTAACGCCGGTCGAATCGGCGAATAAAACTTGCTCGGAGACGGCGGGGTTAGGCACTTCTCATTTTTGTAAGAAAATATTGTTGGTATCGCTGTTGTTTTTAATCTGCATGGCCGTTTGTCCTCCAAATTCAATGAAAATGAAACCAAAGGATGGAATTCCCACGAATCCAACTCAAAGTGTTTACTACAAACTCGCGCGTCTTTCGAAGGTTCCCATTTTTTTGACGCGACGGGCGATTTTCGTTGACAGCGGTCCACCCACACTTCAAATCTTAATCTATCATTAACATTAGGAAATCGAAAGAAATTGATGTTATTAGATTGTCCTTTTTTATGCACACTTTGACAACCAGCTACAGCACACGGCATTTTTAACACGTACCATAAAACTTAATCCTACATAGACAGTACTATACAACTCAATGCGACACCGCTAATCGTTTGGTACCAATGACGTCACAGGATCACGTGACACTTACCTGTCTTCAAAAAGGGCGAAACTCGAAGCGTGTGCGCTATGAATTAAAATTGGCTACTGTGAGAAAACGGGACAATTTAACCACTAAGTGTAATATTTGAACAGATTGTATATTATATACATATATTTCAGAATATATGCTCAAAAGACACGCTATATTTCACCTTTAAACACTCAAACTCAATGAGTGAATGAGTCACTCACTGTTTATCTCAAAATGTTATTTTAATTAGTTAAAATTAAAGGAAATGTAGCGACACAGCCAAACAAGCTCTATTATTGAGAGTTCTGAAAAACTTGGAAAAAGGTGAAAGAATTATCAAAATCGAATGATAAACAAAAAAGATATGACCATTTAAAGGTTATTCTAAAACGAATATGGGAGCTGCCATTTTGAGAACTATGACATCATAGTTCCATATTACCATATATGGAATATTGATAAATATCATTTAAAACGAAGAAAATCACGGCAAATTAATGCAAAGATTTTACTGGTCATATAAAGCATTACCGTATTTTACCTTGTATAGTACGCAGTTTTTTTACTTTTTTTAAGGATTCCGAAAGAGGGGTGCGTACAATACAAGGAAACAATACAATAAGCTTTTTTCTTGCATTTTATATGCAGAAAATCGATGTCAGACTGGAGAAAATCGCTGATAAAAACATCGGGGACGAAGGACAGACATTTGTGAATGCCGATAATACTTTATTTTTTTCGTGACTTACTCGCTTTATACAAGTAATTTATTGACTTAATTCGACTTAGAAATGAATAAAGTTTATTATAAATTTGTTAAGAATTTCAATAAATGAGTGAACGAAATTCGACCCTTGTTTGTTATTTATATCAGCTGACTTGATATCATTTCCATGAATTAGACTGGTACACATAGTATTGTACAATTCTATTCTCATATGTTAAATGCACCAGATGACACTTGCAGACGACAGTAAAAGCGATGATTGCGACATGAATAAAGTGTACATCTAGTATAAAAAATATTTGCATATTTGTTGTAGAATTTCAATAAAGGATGATCATGTTTTCCCTTTGTTTTGCTGTTATCCGCTAAATTGTTTATAATTTCACACGTTTTGCAAACTTCTACAGTACCAGTCTGACAGTACAGACACACTTTAAACACGGGTAGAGTGGGTTATTCTATTTCTATAATCCTTTGAAGCTGATGCAAGTAGCGACACCCTCTATTGATATTTTTGAGGATGGGTTAGATTTAACCGACAAATACGCGGTAAAATGTGTAGGTCTCTGACAGATAATGGAATGGACCACTCTCATTCAATTGGACGACCTGTAACACCTAAATTAAAAATGGTTTCGCCCGAGCTGGCGTGTATTCATGACCGATGATTACACAGTTTATTTATGTGGCATGTAATTCCTAGGTTTTCAGCAGGGTTTGGAATTAACGGGAGATTGACAGACAATTGTTTTCAGATAGTTGTTGTACCGCATTATTCTGCTTTATCGTGATGCAATTAGAGATTATTTTTTTTTAATTTTCTAACCTTTTATTTTCGTCGAATCTAGGAAAACTAATATTTTGATGCGTATTATACACGGAAACAACTTTTTTACCCCAGTTTTGACCTCTGAGAAGTAGGGTGCGTTATATACACTGGTGCATACTATACAAGGTAAAATACGGTATTGCAATTAAGTATTACATATTTTTCATACAGATGCTGTCATTTTTTCCCTATAAATCAGTATATTTTCATATTTATAAATATTCCATACAGTACAGCTCACGCGAAAACCTCACTTTACTCGATACGCCGAGTTTGGTCGTATCGAGTGCCGCGTAAATCAACGTCGAGTCAGTGTTTGGACTTGTCGAATCCGCGCGGCGAAAGTACGCCATTGTCGAGTCACTCGTTGTGATCACACTCCGAGTTACTCCGCGTAGAATCCCAATTAACCAATGAGTGCACTCCTGTGGTGATTTATTATGGAGAAAAAAATCTGAATTTTCAGACAACATTTCGGGGGAAGTTTTCCAACAGCGCGCTTAAAAAAGCCATTCGCCAGAAAAAGTACAAAAAATGTGCAAAGTTGTCACGACTGATAAATACAATGAATACATTTCGAAACAAATACATATTTCAAACATTTAATGCATTTAATCACAAGTTTGTGTTCGTTTCTGTTGTCCAAAAGTCAATTCTTCTTCAACCGACATAAATACCCATAGTCCTTGGCCATATATACCTTTTAACAAGGCGGCACTAACAACGGGTTTATGACTCGGAATTCTTTAAAAAAAATTCTGACTAAAGAACCCATCGATGTATTAATAATAAACAGGAGTATAGTAAAAATTTGTTACAAATCACGAGTATTTAAAAATATAATTATAATTTTCAGTAGAATAATTACTGATTGAATTTTATGTTCATTCGCCACGAAGCCGGTAATAGGAACCGCCATATAACTGTCGTGACCCAGTATACATAATCCGGGCATTCGAATTTTACCACAGTCATCCGCTTTTCCAAAACAAAAGTAAAATTGTCTTCTGCTTCGATTTTTCTAAAGTTATTGAATAATTATGCATTAAAATGACTTCAATTAGAAAAAGTTGCACCTTTGCAGTTTCGACTCAGCGAACTCCGAGTTTGTCTACGCAAAGTATTGTGGCGTAATTACCCCGAGAGCTTTTCGCGTAGCTGATTCTCACGCCGAGTAGTTTTATCATCCAAACTCCGCGTAAGTACGCAATTTGTACATTCCTCAGTCGGGGTGAAAGAGTAAAGTGTGGGTTTTGCGTGAGCTGTACTGTATATGGTCATTTAGAACCATGATGTCATAGCTCTCAAAATGGCCGCTTCCATATCCGTTTCAACAGAAACTTCAAATGATCATATCATCTTTGTTTATCATCCGATTTTGATAATTCTTTCACCCTTATTCAAGTTTTTCAGAACTCTCAAAAATAAAGATGGGTTGGTCGTGTCGCTACACTCCCTTTAAGTTGAAACAGTACTGTTTTGATCATTTACATGTATTTTTTGAATAACATTTTATTTTAATGTTGAAATTTATTTGTTTTTGTTCCGTTCCATTAGGCAGTATTTTTTTATTAATTGTTTCAGCAAAAGTGTAGGGTAGGCGGGTAAACAAAAAAAAAGGGAAATATTATTAAAGTGCAAAAAGATCTATGATAAAATTGTCAGAATAATAGAGATAAGGAAAAATTAATGAAATTACGTTCAGTAGGTATAAAATTCTTCTTCTTTTTTTGTTGGAGGCAATCTTCTTTCTTTTTTTGATATCCTAAATATAAAAACATTACTGAGCTTATAATAACTGAAATACCAAGTTGAATTAAAATGTAGAAACTATAAAATTATACATGAGTGAAATAAAAGGTCATTGTACTGTGTTGAGTACAATACTGAATTTAATTGGACTCGTACCCTGGAAACAGAATCCATATAATTATTTGGACGCGACTTCGCCTCATCGAAATATGGATTCTGTCGGCTGGGTACTCGTCCAGTGGAATTCAGTATTGTATACTCAACATTGTAAAATGACCTCATATTAGCCTTCAATTCCACAATCTTAAGAGTTTCCACTTCAGACCATTTAAGTCTGTATCTGAAAATTGATTGTTCACAGAGAATACATCATTGACAAATTAATTGATTAATAGGCACTGTAATTAGGTGTAAATGAGCTCTTTATTGAGTTAAGATAAACTCACTATAAATATCATCAGCCTACTGTACAAATTATTTTCAAAATATTGTCTCAGGGTCCAATCAGCATATTTATCAGTTTATCTGATACAGTTTAATCATGGCTCGACATCATTCTCACCATAAAAATATTACAAGTTATCATCCTCTACACTGATTTGGTCTAATATGTAATTGACTATTTGTCTTACATTGAAGGTCAGGATATTAAGGCCAAAAAAAAGAGGTATATTTTCTGGTCCTTTTCCCCAAAAAATGAGGGTAGGTCGGTAGGATTTTTTAATATATATTTTTTTTTTTAGAATTACTCCTTACCGTACTAAATTCAAATTAAGAACAACAAAAGCTTATTTTCTTGAACATATTACATAATACGAGTGTTCCACAACACTTACATGCCTTAAAAACCTAAGAAAAAAACAAAAAAACACTTGTGCCGTAAAATGTTTAGGGTCGGTGAAGACCAGAAACTAATTTTTTTTCCTGAAGATAATTAAGGACCTTTTTCCCAGTAGTATACATGGTAGTTAAAATGGCATGGATAGCTTGTTTATTTTACTGCATATGCTACATGAACAATTATATAACATATCGTTTTTTCTATGAATAACAATTTAGCTGCACCAAATGAAAAACTTTTCTAACAATATTTTATTATTTTTAGAACAAAAATAAAGTAAAAACATAACCATAATGAAAAACCCGCATTTGTGTACAATATCATGTAGTAATATGTTTATATAAAAGTTTTATTGGGCGGATCTCATCTTCTAAAACAAAAATGAATAACACCATTTTCTGATGCATTTGTTTGTCTAACAGTAATTTACAGTAATCTATACAAATCCCCATCAAATACAATAGGCTCGAAATAGGTCCTTAAAGATACTATAGCTCTATATAAGGCCGTAATTAAACCCGTATATAAGCAGAGAAACCTACACCAGGACATCATTTTTAATCCGTCGTTCATTGTACATGTAGCAACATCATATCAAAACACATCATTGTCCTAATCATTGAAAAATAGTTCGCTCGAAACCTCCGGATTGACAGTCCATACACATAACAATTCGGCAACTGAAATACTACTTTTCAGTTTATCTATTCATTTAAAGACATATTTCGAGCCTATTGTATTTGGGGGTGGGGTTGGGGCTGGGGGTGGAGAATTTCTATAGGTAACTGTAAATCACCGTTAGCCATACAATTTCATGAGCAAAGTGTGATATTCAATTTTTCTTCAGATTATGAGGCCCACCCAATAAAGCATTTGTGACCAGTACACATAATAACACATTAAAGAATGTTATATATGTATTGTGTTGGGCTCTGATTTTTGGTCTAAAAACAATTAAGAAATACCAGATAAGTTTTGTATTTAACAGCTAACTTATGAACATATATTTCTTCATTAAAGTAATTACAAAGTGTTGTTAAGCTATTCTTACCCTCAATATAGCAATGCTATACAAATAAAAAACTAAGAGCGGGCCTCAATTTATATACCTGAGTTGATCAGCCATGAAGCGTGCTGGCTGTAAATATTCAAGCTTCCCATGCTTTTTCAATGACCAAGTAGCATTTGGGAAATGTGTCTTTAATACTGGATATTGGTTATTTCTCTATGTTATTTCAACAAAACACACAAAGTATATATTCAGCATAATAAATTATTACTCTATTCTAATGGAATTTGTAATCCATATTTTCTAGGATGTTTTACTTCCAAATGTCTTTGGTGTACGTATGCACTTAGAAGCACATTGAAACACACAGGCACACACGCACGCATCAGTCTGACTGGTGTTTACTTTATCATGAAGCCAGCATCATTACTGACTGATGTTTACTTTATCATGAAGCTAGCATCATTACTGACTGATGTTTACTTTATCATGAAGCTAGCATCATTACTGACTGATGTTTACTTTATCATGAAGCTAGCATCATTACTGACTGGTGTTTACTTTATCATGAAGCTAGCACAATTACTGACTGGTGTTTACTTTATCATGAAGCTAGCATCATTATTGAGTGGTGTTTACTTTATCTTGAAGCTAGCATCATTACTGACTGGTGTTTACTTTATCATGAAGCTAGCATCATTACTGACTGGTGTTTACTTTATCATGAAGCTAGCATCATTATTGAGTGGTGTTTACTTTATCTTGAAGCTAGCATCATTACTGACTGGTGTTTACTTTATCATGAAGCTGGTGCTCCATATTGTAGCTTCATGATAAAGTAAACACCAGTCATTAATGACGCTGGCTTCATGATAAAGTAAACATCAGTCATTAATGACGCTGGCTTCATGTTAAAGTAAACATCAGTCATTAATGATGCTGGCTTCATGATAAAGTAGACATCAGTCATTAATGATGCTGGCTTCATGGTAAAATAAACATCAGTCATTAATGATGCTGGCTTCATGGTAAAGTAAACATCAGTCATTAATGATGCTTGCTTCATGATAAAGTAGACATCAGTCATTAATGACACTGGCTTCATGATAAAGTAAACAGCAGTCATTAATGATGCTGGCTTCATGTTAAAGTAAACATCAGTCATTAATGATGCTGGCTTCATGTTAAAGTAAACATCAGTCATTAATGATGCTGGCTTCATGATAAAGTAAACAGCAGTCATTAATGATGCTGGCTTCATGTTAAAGTAAACATCAGTCATTAATGATGCTGGCTTCATGATAAAGTAAACAGCAGTCATTAATGATGCTGGCTTCATGATAAAGTAAACAGCAGTCATTAATGATGCTGGCTTCATGTTAAAGTAAACATCAGTCATTAATGATGCTGGCTTCATGGTAAAGTAGACATCAGTCATTAATGACGCTGGCTTCATGATAAAGTAAACAGCAGTCATTAATGATGCTGGCTTCATGTTAAAGTAAACATCAGTCATTAATGATGCTGGCTTCATGGTAAAGTAGACATCAGTCATTAATGATGTTTGCTTCATGTTAAAGTAAACATCAGTCATTAATGATGCTGGCTTCATGTTAAAGTAAACATCAGTCATTAATGATGCTGGCTTCATGATAAAGTAAACAGCAGTCATTAATGATGCTGGCTTCATGTTAAAGTAAACATCAGTCATTAATGATGCTGGCTTCATGATAAAGTAGACATCAGTCATTAATGATGCTGGCTTCATGGTAAAGTAGACATCAGTCATTAATGACGCTGGCTTCATGATAAAGTAAACAGCAGTCATTAATGATGCTGGCTTCATGTTAAAGTAAACATCAGTCATTAATGATGCTGGCTTCATGGTAAAGTAGACATCAGTCATTAATGATGCTGGCTTCATGATAAAGTAAACATCAGTCATTAATGATGCTGGCTTCATGATAAAGTAGACATCAGTCATTAATGACACTGGCTTCATGATAAAGTAAACAGCAGTCATTAATGATGCTGGCTTCATGTTAAAGTAAACATCAGTCATTAATGATGCTGGCTTCATGTTAAAGTAAACATCAGTCATTAATGATGCTGGCTTCATGGTAAAGTAGACATCAGTCATTAATGACGCTGGCTTCATGATAAAGTAAACAGCAGTCATTAATGATGCTGGCTTCATGTTAAAGTAAACATCAGTCATTAATGATGCTGGCTTCATGGTAAAGTAGACATCAGTCATTAATGACGTTGGCTTCATGGTAAAGTTAACGTCAGTCATTAATGATGCTGGCTTCATGATAAAGTAAACATCAGTCATTAATGATGCTGGCTTCATGATAAAGTAGACATCAGTCATTAATGATGCTGGCTTCATGGTAAAGTAGACATCAGTCATTAATGATGCTGGCTTCATGATAAAGTAGACATCAGTCATTAATGATGCTGGCTTCATGATAAAGTAGACATCAGTCATTAATGATGCTGGCTTCATGATAAAGTAAACATCAGTCATTAATGATGCTGGCTTCATGGTAAAGTAGACATCAGTCATTAATGATGCTGGCTTCATGGTAAAGTAGACACCAGTCTTTAATGACACTGGCTTCATGATAAAGTAGACATCAGTCATTAATGATGCTGGCTTCATGGTAAAGTAGACATCAGTCATTAATGATGCTGGCTTCATGGTAAAGTAGACATCAGTCATTAATGACGTTGGCTTCATGGTAAAGTTAACGTCAGTCATTAATGATGCTGGCTTCATGATAAAGTAAACATCAGTCATTAATGACGCTTGCTTCATGGTAAAGTAGACATCAGTCATTAATGATGCTGGCTTCATGGTAAAGTAGACATCAGTCATTAATGATGCTGGCTTCATGGTAAAGTAAACATCAGTCATTAATGACGCTTGCTTCATGGTAAAGTAGACATCAGTCATTAATGATGCTGGCTTCATGGTAAAGTAGACATCAGTCATTAATGACGCTGGCTTCATGGTAAAGTAAACATCAGTCATTAATGATGCTGGCTTCATGGTAAAGTAGACATCAGTCATTAATGACGTTGGCTTCATGGTAAAGTTAACGTCAGTCATTAATGATGCTGGCTTCATGATAAAGTAAACATCAGTCATTAATGACGCTTGCTTCATGATAAAGTAAACATCAGTCATTAATGATGCTGGCTTCATGGTAAAGTTAACGTCAGTCATTAATGACGCTGGCTTCATGGTAAAGTAGACATCAGTCATTAATGATGCTGGCTTCATGGTAAAGTAGACATCAGTCATTAATGATGCTAGCTTCATGGTAAAGTAGACATCAGTCATTAATGACGTTTGCTTCATGGTAAAGTTAACGTCAGTCATTAATGATGCTGGCTTCATGATAAAGTAAACATCAGTCATTAATGACGCTTGCTTCATGATAAAGTAAACATCAGTCATTAATGATGCTGGCTTCATGGTAAAGTAGACATCAGTCATTAATGATGCTGGCTTCATGGTAAAGTAAACACCAGTCATTAATGATGCTGGCTTCATGATAAAGTAAATACCAGTCATTAATGATGCTGGCTAAATGATAAAGTAAACATCAGTCATTATGATAAAGTAAACATCAGTCATTATGATTAAGTAAACATCAGTCATTAATGATGCTGGCTTCATGGTAAAGTAGACATCAGTCATTAATGATGCTGGCTTCATGGTAAAGTAAACACCAGTCATTAATGATGCTGGCTTCATGATAAAGTAAATACCAGTCATTAATGATGCTGGCTAAATGATAAAGTAAACACCAGTCATTATGATAAAGTAAACATCAGTCATTATGATTAAGTAAACATCAGTCATTAATGATGCTGGCTTTATGGTAAAGTAAACATCAGTCATTAATTATCAGTCATTAATGATGCTGGCTTCATCGTAAAGTAAACATCAGTCATTAATCATGCTGGCTTCATGGTGAAGTAAACATCAGTCATTAATGATGCTGGCTTCATGGTAAAGTAAACATCAGTCATTAATGATGCTGGCTTCATGGTAAAGTAGACATCAGTCATTAATGACGCTGGCTTCATGGTAAAGTAGACATCAGTCATTAATGACACTGGCTTCATGGTAAAGTAGACGTCAGTCATTAATGACACTGGCTTCATGGTAAAGTAGACATCAATAATTAATGATGCTGGCTTCATGGTAAAGTAGACATCAGTCATTAATGATGCTGGCTTCATGATAAAGTAGACATCAGTCATTAATGATGCTGGCTTCATGATAAAGTAGACATCAGTCATTAATGATGCTGGCTTCATGGTAAAGTAGACATCAGTCATTAATGATGCTGGCTTCATTGTAAAGTAGACATCAGTCATTAATGATGCTGGCTTCATGGTAAAGTTAACGTCAGTCATTAATGATGCTGGCTTCATGATAAAGTAGACATCAGTCATTAATGATGCTGGCTTCATGGTAAAGTAGACATCAGTCATTAATGATGCTGGCTTCATTGTAAAGTAGACATCAGTCATTAATGATGCTGGCTTCATGGTGAAGTTAACGTCAGTCATTAATGATGCTGGCTTCATGGTAAAGTAGACATCAGTCATTAATGATGCTGGCTTCATGGTAAAGTAGACATCAGTCATTAATGATGCTGGCTTCATGATAAAGTAGACATCAGTCATTAATGATGCTGGCTTCATGGTAAAGTTAACATCAGTCATTAATGATGCTGGCTTCATGGTAAAGTAGACATTAGTCATTAATGACGCTGGCTTCATGGTAAAGTAGACATCAGTGATTAATGACACTGGCTTCATGGTAAAGTAGACATCAGTCATTATGACGCTGGCTTCATGGTAAAGTAGACATCAGTCGTTAATGACGCTGGCTTCATGGTAAAGTAGACATCAGTCATTAATGATGCTGGCTTCATGGTAAAGTAGACATCAGTCATTAATGACACTGGCTTCATGGTAAAGTAGACATCAGTCATTAATGATGCTGGCTTCATGATAAAGTAGACATCAGTCATTAATGATGCTGGCTTCATGTTAAAGTAAACATCAGTCATTAATGATGCTGGCTTCATGGTAAAGTAGACATCAGTCATTAATGATGCTGGCTTCATGATAAAGTAGACATCAGTCATTAATGATGCTGGCTTCATGGTAAAGTTAACATCAGTCATTAATGACGCTGGCTTCATGGTAAAGTAGACATCAGTCATTAATGATGCTGGCTTCATGATAAAGTAGACATCAGTCATTAATGATGCTGGCTTCATGGTAAAGTTAACATCAGTCATTAATGACGCTGGCTTCATGGTAAAGTAGACATCAGTCATTAATGACGCTGGCTTCATGGTAAAGTAGACATCAGTCATTAATGATGCTGGCTTCATGATAAAGTAGACATCAGTCATTAATGACACTGGCTTCATGGTAAAGTAGACATCAGTCATTAATGATGCTGGCTTCATGGTAAAGTTAACGTCAGTCATTAATGATGCTGGCTTCATGATAAAGTAGACATCAGTCATTAATGATGCTGGCTTCATGGTAAAGTAGACATCAGTCATTAATGACGCTGGCTTCATGGTAAAGTAGACATCAGTCATTAATGATGCTGGCTTCATGATAAAGTAGACATCAGTCATTAATGACACTGGCTTCATGGTAAAGTAGACATCAGTCATTAATGATGCTGGCTTCATGGTAAAGTAGACATCAGTCATTAATGACGCTGGCTTCATGGTAAAGTAGACATCAGTCATTAATGATGCTGGCTTCATGATAAAGTAGACATCAGTCATTAATGACGCTGGCTTCATGTTAAAGTAAACATCAGTCATTAATGATGCTGGCTTCATGATAAAGTAGACATCAGTCATTAATGACACTGGCTTCATGGTAAAGTAGACATCAGTCATTAATGACACTGGCTTCATGGTAAAGTAGACATCAGTCATTAATGACGCTGGCTTCATGGTAAAGTAGACATCAGTCATTAATGATGCTGGCTTCATGGTAAAGTAGACATCAGTCATTAATGATGCTGGCTTCATGGTAAAGTTAACATCAGTCATTAATGATGCTGGCTTCATGATAAAGTAGACATCAGTCATTAATGATGCTGGCTTCATGGTAAAGTTAACATCAGTCATTAATGACGCTGGCTTCATGGTAAAGTAGACATCAGTCATTAATGACGCTGGCTTCATGATAAAGTAGACATCAGTCATTAATGACACTGGCTTCATGGTAAAGTAAACATCAGTCATTAATGACACTGGCTTCATGATAAAGTAAACATCAGTCATTAATGATGCTGGCTTCATGGTAAAGTAGACATCAGTCATTAATGACACTGGCTTCATGGTAAAGTAGACATCAGTCATTAATGATGCTGGCTTCATGGTAAAGTAGACACCAGTCATTAATGATGCTGGCTTCATGGTAAAGTAAATGTCAGCTTCATGGTAAGTTTTGTATGTTCATGATAAACAGAATTATTGCCATTGTTGTATCTGGGGCAGATTAATAATCAGTCTGATGAATTGAAAGAGAATGAGTTAATTTGACCAAGGGCCAGCAGAGCTTATGGGATGGCGAGTTGTCCGTCGTCCGTCCGTCGTCCGTCGTTAACTTTTGTCTCGTTAAGACGATAGGGCCTTCATTTTTCATCCGATCTTTACCAAACTTTAACAGGTTGTTAATATCAATGAAAGCTCGGACAAGTTCGAAAACCAGCCAGATCGGACCAGTAACAGCGGAGTTATGGCCCTTGATTTAGTTAAAAATGATATATTGCTATATTTTGCCTCGTTAAGACGATAGGGCCTTCATTTTTCATCCTATCTTTACCAAATTTTACCACATTGTTAATATCAATGAAAGCTCGGACAAATTTGAAAACCAGCCAGATCGGACCAGTAACAGCGGAGTTATGGTCCTTGATTTAGTTAAAAATGCTATATTGCTATATTTTGCCTCGTTAAGACGATATGGCCTTCATTTGTCTTCCTATCATTACCAAACTTTACCACATTGTTAATATCAATGAAAGCTCAGAAAAATTCGAAAACCAGCCATATCCGACTAGTAACAGCGGAGTTATGGCCCTTGATTTAGTTAAAAATGCTATATTTTGCCTCGTTAAGACAATAGGGGCTTCATTGTTCATCTGATCTTTACCAAACTTTATCAGATTGCTAATGTAGTTGAAAACTCGAACAAGTTCGAAAACCAGCCATATCGGACCAGTAACAGCGGAGTTATGGCCCTTGATTTAGTTAAAAATGCTATATTTTGCCTCGAGACGATAGGGGCTTCATTGTTCATCCGATCTTTACCAAACTTTATCAGATTATTAATATCGATGAAAGCTCGGATAATATCGAAAACCGTACATATCGGACCAGTAGCAGCGGAGTTATGGCCCTTGATTTAGTTAAAAATGCTATATTTTGCCTCGAGACGATAGGGGCTTCATTGTTCATCCGATCTTTACCAAACTTTATCAGATTATTAATATCGATGAAAGCTCGGATAGTTTCGAAAACCGTACATATCGGACCAGTAGCAGCGGAGTTATGGCCCTTGAAATAGTTCAAAATGCTATATTTTATCACGTTAAGACGATAGGGCCTTCATTTTTCATCCTATCTTTACCAAACTTTACAACATTGTTAATATCAGCGAAAACTCGGACAAGTTCGAAAACCATTCATATCGGACTAGTAACAGCGGAGTTATGGCCCTTGATTTAGTTCAAAATGCTATATTTTGCCTCATTAAGACGACAGGGGCTTCATTGTTCATCCTATCTTTACCAAACTTTATCAGATTGTTAATGTCAATGAAAGCTCGGTCAGTTCGAAAACCAGCCAGATCGGACCAGTAACAGCGGAGTTATGACCCTTGATTTTGTTAAAAATGCTATAATTTGCCTCGTCATACGATAGGGCCTTCATTTTGCATCTGATCTTTGCCAAACTTTACCAGATTTTATGATTTTCTTTTTTCATATTAATTTTTTTTTTTTTTCTTTTTTTTTTCGAATTCTTTTTTTTAGCTCTATGTTGGACCAGTCGGACCAGTAACAGAGGAGTTATGGCTCTTGATTCAGTTAAAAATGCTATATTTTGCCTCGTTAATACGGTAGGGCCTTCATTTTTCATCTGATCTTTACCAAACTTTACCAGATTCTTTAGTTATGGCCCTTGATTTAGTCAAAAAGCTGTAAATGGCAGTCACTCGCTTGATGTTATAAGAGCCATGTTAGCCAGTAGGGTGTCCACAGGCCCTCTCGGCCCTCTTGTTTTTTTTATGCCATTGTCTTTCGTCCGTCATCCGTTAACTTTTTGATGTCGGCACTCTGAAACCTACATTTTCATTCGATCTTTACAAAACTTTACCAGATTATTAATATCAATGAAAGCTCGGACGATTTCGAAAAACCAGCCAGATCGGACCAGTAACACCGGTGTTATTTCCCTTGAATTAACAAAAATAATTTGCTATATTTTGTCTTGTCAACACTCTAGTGCCTCCAATTTTCATCCGATCTTTACCAAATTTTACCAGATTATTTTTTAATATCAATGAAAGTTTGGACGAGTTTTGAAAACCAGCCAGATTGGACCAGTGACACCGGAGTTATTGCCCTTGAATTAACGAAAATTGCTATATTTTTGTCTAGTCAACACGAAGTTTAGGGGGTATACTGGTTTCACCCTGTCCATCTGTCTGAAGATGCAACCTTGTCCGCTCCATAACTCCTCTCCCCATGAAGCAAATCTCATGAAATTTCATAAGTGAACTACCTGTGGTGAGAGGCAACCCCTATTGATTTTGAGGTCAGTAGGTCAAAGGTCAGGTCACCGGCATTAATGAAAAACCTTGTCCGCTCCATAACTCCTCTTCCCCTGAAGTAAAGCTCATGAAACTTCATAGGTGAACTGCCTGTGGTTAGAGGACAGCCCCTATTGGTTTTTGAGGTCAGTAGATCAAAGGTCAAAAACACCGGCACCTGATAATGAAAAACCTTGTCTGCTCCATAACCTCTGTCCCCTGAAGCAAATCTCAAGAAACTTTATAGGTGAACTGCCTGTGGTGAGGGGTGAACCCTATTGATTTTGAGGTCAGTAAGTCAAAGGTCAAGGTCACTGGGACCCAAGAAAAAACCCTTGTCCTCCATAACTCCTCTCCCCCTGAAGAAAATCTCATGAAACATCATAGGTGAACTGCATGTGGTCAGAGGATGACCCTTATTGATTTTGAGGTCAGTAAGTCAAAGGTCAAGGTCACCGGGACCTGATAATGAAAAATCTTGTCCGCTCCATAACTCCTCTTTCCCTGAAGCAAATCTCATGAAACTTAATAGGTGGACTGCCTGTGATGAAAAGATGGCCCCTATTGGTTTTGAGGCCAGTACATCAAAGGTCAAGGCCACCATTACCTGATCATGAAAATCCCACTCCACTCAATCTTTACTCAAAAGGTAGGGTGGGGAATTGGGGGACTGGTAGCGGGGGTATATTTGTCGCCCTTAAAAGGCGACAGCTCTAGTTAATATAATATTTTGCATTGTTTTAAAAAAAAGTACTGATGGGAATTTTAATGTCGACAACACTTGATATAAGAGCCATTTTAGCAAGTAGAGCGTCCACAGGCCCTCTTGGGCCTCTTGTTTTTAAACAAATGCACTTAAATGTCATCTCAGCAAACAACAAACTCCATTGTTTTTAGTTACTAAAATGTTTACAAACTTTCATTTAAGCATCACTGACCTTTTTATTTTTAAGTCCAGCCCCAGTTAGGCGAGACATGTGAATCCGCGGATTTCTAGTTCATCCTATCTTTACCAAACTTTACCAGATTGTTATGGTAAGGCTTTCATTTTGCCGTATTTCAGCAAAAAATTTCAGGGATGATCAGTACCAAACATAGTTGTGCGTATTATCACCTTGTTCCGGTTGAATGATTTTTGGTGGATTTGTTGCCCTTTAAAGGTTTTAATACACGTAATTTATATGGACTAGTTCTGCTGAACCCCTGGCCGGATTTCAACGAAACTTGGCAAGGATGATCAGTTTTAAGCTTAGTTGTGCATATCATCACCATATTCCGGTTGAATGATTTTTGGCAGAGTTTTGGCCCTTTAAAGGTTTTTTACGTAACACAAACTTTATCCGGACTTAAGTTCTGAAACCCAGGCTGGATTTCAGCTAAACATTGCAGGGATGATCAGTAACAAACCTAGTTGTGCATATCATCACCGTGTTCCGGTTGAATGATTTTTGATGGAGTTATGTCCCTTTACAAGTTTTAATACACAAACTTTGTCCCGACTAGTTCTGCTAAACCCCTGGCTGAATTTCATCGAAACTTGGCAAGGATGATCAATTTCAAGCCTATTTGTGAATGTCTTTGCTGTGTTCCGGTTGAATGATTTTTGGCGGAGTTATGGCCCTTTAAAGGTTTTAATACACTAACTTTGTACAGACTAGTTCTCCTGAGCCCCTGGCTGGATTTTAACAAAACTTGGCAGGAATGATCAGTACCAAGCCTAGTTGCGCATGTCATTGCCATGTTCCGGTTTAATGATTTTTGACAAAGTTAAGTCCCTTTATACACAAACTTTATTCGGACTAGTTTTTCCGAACCTCTGGTTGGATTTCAATGAAACTTGGCAGGAATGATCAGTTCCAAGCCTAGTTGCACATGTTGTGTTCCGGTTGAATGATATTTGGTGGAGTTTTAATACACAAACTTTGTCCGGACTAGTTTTCCTCAACCACCATTCGGCTTTCAACGAAACTTGGTTGCATATATCATTGTCTTGTTCCGGTTGAATGATTGTTGGTGGAGTTATGGCCCTTTAAAGGTTTTAATACATAAGCTTTGTCCTAACAACTTCTCCTGATCTGCTGAAACTTGGTAGGGATGACCATTACCAAGCCTAGTTGCACATATCTTCGTTGTTCCAGTTGAATGATTTTTTGATGGATTTATGGCCCTTATTCCTGTATGGGAGACATCTGTTATTACTAAAAACCACCCCTAGTTCTAATTTAGTATGATTTTTTATGGACTCGAGGCTATAAAATGGGTTTTGACCGCCTGCATAAAGGGGGCCCTCTACAGGCGTTCAGAACCTATTTTATACAATTGTTGTGCTTCTAGTCCCTGAATAACCATAGTTCCAAATTAGAACTAGGGCCTTTTGTTTAAATTGTTAGCATGGGTCAAAGGTTTAAGTGTCTGTTGTGGATGTTGTTGTTTTGTGTTTTTTTGCAATGTTTAAAAGAAGCAGTGATGGGAATTTTATGACGACATCCCTTGATATATTAGAGTCGTTTTAGCCAGTAGTCAGTGTCAACAGGCCCTCTTGGGCCTCTTGTTCCTGGGTAGAACCAGTACTATTACCACCAGTTATCCATAAGAAAAGATTTTTGTGCAAAATTGACCTTAGCTTTTTTAATGGTTAATCTGAGAACATTATCTTTGATTACTTAGACCATCAACATGCAGAGGAAGGCGGAAGGATACGTAATGGAACCATGCCCTACTTTTATTATCGAATAGATTCCTGTAGTTTTTTAGAGAAACTCCAATACACAGGCCTTTCCGGTTTACATCCTCATCCGGTGGACACAGCAGAGAAAGCCACTGATGCCGATCAGAGACTCAAACCCGTGAGACTCCGGTTCCATGTCCATCATGCTATCGACTGCGACACACCTTCTCCTTGCTCAGCTTTGCTTATGATATTGTTTTAAATATGTGCACATCCCAGAACTTTCTAATCTTGTGTCTCACCAGCAGTCTGATATAAATATGAAAGCAGTGTTTGCTTCAGCACATGTGTCATACATAATTTATTTCCACTCACTTGGGTTATCAGATAGGAATTGATAAGGGTGAGAAATGGTTACTTGTAACAGCTCTTAGAGAAACAGAGATTTATTTATGTGTTGTGAAATTTAATAACATCTAGCTTGGTATATACAAAGGTTTGAAAGTTAAATGAGTTTCGATTTCGTAACAGGAATATATTGTGCATCATATAAATTTGCAAGGTAAGCAAAAAAAATGTTGCATTCTCAAAAAAAGGGTTTAAAAACAAATATGACAAAAAAAAAACCTGCAACTTTCAGGCACAAAAACACATTATACAGTGACATTGACAGGAATTGTTGTACTTGTATATTTAGATTTTATTATTATAAACAAATTTTAGGTAAGCTATTTGAAGAATTGTTGTTTGTTTGTATTGTGTTTAACGTAATTTTTCAGCACATTTTAGGCTATGTTACTGTAATTTATTTCATTATATTGACATTCGTTTTTGAGTTGTGGATGCAGACCCCCAACTTATTTTTGTAGAACCAGTGCTGTATACCTCCTGCCATCCGTAAGAATCGACACTTTCTCACTTTCAAGTCACAACCCAGTGGGATTCAAACCCCAAGCGGTCAGAGGCAAGAAGTTTTAGAACACAGCATCTTTATCCTCTCAGCCATGGATGTGATGTTGTAGTCCTGGCATGCATGCAGTGTCAGTTTTGTTAAAGTTTATGTCCATGCTTTGTGTCGGTCATGTAAACATCTTGATCTTTAAAACAGTGAACTACTATACAGAATTCAACTATTTGTTCAATAAACACTGCCTAAGTCTTGTCCTTGAAATGGTGTTGGCCCAATATCTCAAATTTTAAAACTTAAATATGATCAGTTTAGGGTCAGTGACTGGTTACAAGGTTATTAGGTCAAGGTCATGGTAAATGTTGCCCTGACCATTTAGAGGTTATTAGATGTCGTCTGTTCATTTCATCCTAGGGTCAACTGTCAAGGCCATGGTGAACTTAAAGGCAGAATATACTTATTAACACATAAACTGAAATTGTTGACGAAGCACTGGGAAGCGTAACATTACTTAGAAAATTACGCTATTAACGAATAAACTGAAAAAAATGAAACTACACACTATGTAGAATAAATATATGTGTACTAATTACGCCGACGCTAAGTGTGCAGATTTAAATGGTTTATTTATAGCACAGGTAGTGTAAAAAGTTAAAAAGAGTTAAAAAGTTAGCGTACCTTCAGCGGCTGGGTACATCGGGGTGGGGGTAGGGGTGGGATGGGGTGGGGGTGTGTATCATCTCTATTAAGGTTAGCAATAAGCATATTCTGACTTTAATAAAGTTGACCTTGAAAGTTGCAATTGAAATATGAGAATCATAGCCCTTAAATTTGCTCCTTAAGGCCGACCATAACAAATTGTTGGTTTGCTGTTTTCCTACCTACGCACATAGGCCATGCCCAAAACCTTTTATAGCAATTCTTTAACATTGTTTTTTATGCTCCCGAAGGGTGGCATATAGTAGTCGCACCATCCGACAGTCAGTGTGACAGTCCGTACAATCGTGTCCGGTCAGTAACTTGACATTCACCACAACAAGATCCATTTATGAATCCTGGGTCGGGAAACAGCAAACAGATATGTTTAGCTCTACTGGCCAAAGGCCAGCAGAACTAATGGGATGGCGAGTTGTCCGTCATCTGTCCGTCCTTTAACTTTTACGTTGTTAAGATGATAGGGCCTTCATTTTTCATCCGATCTTTACGAAACTTTACCAAATTGTTAATATCAATGCAAGTTTGGTCAAGTACGAAAACCAGCCAGATCGGACCATGCTATATTGCTTGCCTGGTGCAGTCGAACGTAGTTCTGTATTAAAGAGTGCTAATCTGTTTTTCCTTAAAAATATTTTTTAGTGCAATTTCCTGTTATTTTTTGGCTGTAACTGTATTCTCAGGACATGTTGTCGATATTTGAAAAGGGAGATTATCATGTTTTTGACAGTTTTTGATATAAATTTCAGAAGTGAAAGTAGACAGAATGTTTCTTAGACTCGGTATTAAACTCCCTATTTCCTTGTTGATGTTTAATAGCAGACATGTTTATTTGCATGATAAAGTAAGTTTCCCAGAATTCTAAACAGGTTTGAGTTTTTAACAGGTTGTCAACATTCTAACTTTACTATGGAAGGGGCAGTGAGACTCATTTACGCTATTATAACCTGTAAGGAGAAATCATGTATTTTTCAGAATTGCATAAAAAAAGATTTTTTAGGCATTTATTTGTTTGAATAGGTGAGTTGAATTCAAAAACAGAGAAAAAAAATATTTTCAGAATTTTAGACTATTTTAGTGTGTTTCTGGGTAACTTTTCCTCAAAATTTCTGATTTTCTCTAAAAAAATTGATATTTTTAATTTTTATGGAATTTATGGCAAAATGTGTGGTATACATACTCAGGGATGCGAAACAAAGCTACCAGAGTTTATTTAATAAATAATAAATATGTACCTGTGTTTTATCGTTGAATTAAATACAGTTAGGAGTTGGGATGCGTAGTAATTAAATCACGAGTGCATTAGCACGAGAGTTCGGATGCGTAGTAATTAAATCACGAGTGCATTAGCACGAGAGTTCGGATGCGTAGTAATTAAATCACGAGTGCATTAGCACGAGTGATTTAATACTCGCATCCGAACGACACTGTATTTTTTATTCACCGATAAAATACAGGTACGTATTTATTATTTCGATTCTAACACAACAATAACCCCATTGTTTATGCTATTGTTGATGCACTATATATTATCTCGGAGGTCAAGGTAATCAGGCTGCTATGTTTACAGGCTGTTCCATTGGGCGCCCCCGTATGCAAAGTTCGGATTTTCAGTACACTAGTAGTCACGTGACAAACAATTAATTCATTGCTTACGTCATATAACTTGCGCTGTATGACGTCAAACGTTCTCACCTTGTTCAAGATGCTTATTAATGTTATATGTACTGATGTATATGATGGGTTTATATCGGGTGTGTGCATGGTTTGGGAGCATGGCAAGTTTGTTGTAATTAACATTTCATTAAAATTACTGTTGAGTTTGTCTTCGTGACGTATATTTACCAAGTGACGTCATGTAACGTGGCGCTTCAACGGATGAAATATACGCGGGGAATTAATGGAACAGCTGTATTTTATCATAGAATAACATACAGCTGTCTCTCTTCTTTGTGTATATGAAAGACTGCGGAGGTCATGTTAGAATTGATGATAAAATGTGGAACGGTTGCTGAGATAGTGCATTTTTTATTATTTCTTAATTTCGCGACAAAATCGACACAATTTTGTGCATGGTCAAGCGCAGGTAAATCGCAATAATTTCAAGACAAAGTCATTCGGCATTGCGAAACAAGTCGAATTGTTCTTCTATTAAGTTGTTGGATTGAATCAACCAGTTTAATTAAACAAGAGGGCCAAAATAGCCCTAGATTGATCACCTGAGTAATGGCACATTATCAAACTTCTTCGAAATCTTATGGTCATATACAAATCAATCTGTGCAAGTTTGGTTAAGATTGTTCAAGAAATGGGGGCTCTGTTGTGTATAACAACATTGATATAAAGACACTGACAAAGTTTGTAAATATCAAATACAAAATGAAGGTGCTAGAGTGTAACACCTGGGGCAGGGCCAAATGTGTCCACTGGGCTACAAGTAATATATGAGAGCTTTGTAGGTTCCGAGAAGAAGATTTTTTAAGTTTTTCCCTCTACGAGTCTATGTAAAACATGAACCCTGGGGCGGGGCCAAATGTGACCCCACAGTCACCATTTGAACAATCTTGGTAAAGGACCATAAGAGTATAGTAAATGCAAAATATTAAACCTATGGCTCTTGTAGTTCCAGACTTTAATGTGTTTCCTATATAAGTCTATGTAAAACTGTGACGCACAGGGCGGGTTCAAATTTTACCCCAGGGTCACGTGACCATTTGAACAAACTTGGTAGAGGACCATAATCTTGTAGTAAATGCAAAATATTAAACCTCTGGCTCTTACAGTTTTAGAGAAGATTATTTTTTTCCTATATATATAAGTCTATGTAAAACTGTGACCCCCGGGGCGAAGCCATATTTGACACCAGGGTCACCATTTGAATAAACTTGGTAGAGCTTGGTAGAGGACCATAAGCTTACAGCAAATGCAAAATATTAAACTTCTGGCTCTGGCAGTTTCCGAGAAGAAGATTTTTACCTATACATGTCTATGTAAAACGTGACCCTTGGGGTGGGGCCAATTGTGATCACAGGGTTACCATTTGAACAAACTTGGTAAAGGACCATAAGCTTATATAGTAAATGCAAAATATCAAACCTCTGGCTCTTGTAGTTTCCGAGAAGAAGATTTAAAAAAAAAATCACTATATAAGTCTATGTAAAACTGTGATCCCCGGGGCGAGGTCAAATTTGACCCCAGGGCCACCATTTGAACAAACTTAGTAGAGGACCATTAGCTGATGCTTCATATAATACATGAGAGCTCAGCGGCAGTGCCATGTCGTTCCAGAGAAGGAGATTTTTTCAGTTTTTCCCTATACAAGCCTATGTAAAACTGTGACCCCCGGAGTGGGGCCAAATGTGACCCCTGGGTCACCCTTTGAACAAACTTGGTAGAGGACCATAAGCTTATAGCAAATGCAAAATTTTAAACCTCTGTCTCTTGCAGTTTCAGAGAAGAAGATTTTTTAAGTTTTTCCCTATACATGTCTATGTAAAACGTGGCCCTTGGGGCGGGGTCAAAGTGACCCGAGGGTCACCATTTGAACAAACTCGGTAAAGGACCATAAGCTTATAGTAAATGCAAAATATCAAACCTTTGGCTCTTGTAGTTTCCGAGAAGAAGATTTTTTAATTTTTTTCCCTATACAAGCCTATGTAAAATTGTGACCCCCGGGGTGGGGCCAAATGTGACCCCTGGGTCACCATTTGAACAAACTTGGTAGCGGAACATAAGCTTATAGCAAATGCAAAATATTAAACCTCTGGCTCTTGCAGTTTCAGAGAAGAAGATTTTTTAAAGTTTTTCCCTATACATGTCTATGTAAAACCTTGGGGCGGGGCCAAAGTGACCCGAGGGTCACCATTTGAACGAAATTGGTAAAGTACCATAAGCTTATAGTAAATGCAAAATATCAAACCTCTGGCTCTTGTAGTTTCCGAAAAGAAGGTTTTTTAAATTTATTTCCCTATATAAGTCTATGTAAAACTGTGACCCCCGGGTGGGGACAAATTTAACCCAAGGGTCACCATTTGAACAAATTTAGTAGAGGACCATAAGTTGATGCTACATGTAAAACATGAGAGCTCTGTGCCGTGTTGTGGTTTCAGAAAAGAAGATTTTTTAAAGTTTTTTCCTATATGTCTATATGAAAAACATGCAAAATCTCAAAATACAAACTTTGGACCCCCGGGGCATGGCCATTTTTGATCCCGGAGACTTCATTTGAACAAACTTGATAGTCTAGGCGTTGGCTATCATTTTAAAAGAAAAACTGTTGAAATCTGTCCAGCGGTTCTTGAGAAGAAGATTTTTTAAGATTTCGACCATATATGGTAATGGTGGTCATCTTGGATGTCGCACTGACCTAATTTTAACAAATCTAAAAACCATTCATCTGAGGATCACCCGTGTGAAGTTTGGTCAAAATTAGCCAAGCGGTTTCTGAGGTCAGAAGTCGTTTGAAGAAAATTTAACGACGACGACGACGGACGAAGAGTGATCCCAGTTGATCACCTTGATATGATCCGAAGCTTCAGGCTCAGGTGATCTAAAAACATGACACAGAAATATTCCATTTAGGTTTTAATTACACTAAATCAGTCGGATGTGATTGCCTGGTGCAGTCGGAAGTAGTTCTGTTGAAAGAGTGCTAATCTTTTTTTTCTTTAAAAACCTTTTTTGGTGCAATTTCCTGTTATTTTTTGGCTGTAACTGTATTCTGAACATGTTGTTGATATTTGAAAAGGGAGCTCATCATGTTTTTGACAGTTTTTGATAGTTTTTGATATACATTTCAGAAGTGAAAGTAGACAGGGTATGAAATTGCAAGGGGTAAAAATAGCTTTGACCTTTGACCCGGTGTTAGTATACAGCTGAAGAAATGATTAAACCCCATTTCCTTGTTGATGTTTAATAGCAGACATGTTTATTTGCTTGATAAAGTAAGTTTCCCAGAATTCTAATCAGAGGTTTGAGTTTTTAACAGGTTGTCAACATTCTAACTTTTCTATGGAAGGGGCAGTGAGACTCATTTACGCTATTATAACCATTAGACAATAGGTGTGAGTTAATCTATGTTAGAACTACAATAATCAAATACTGAAAGTTTTACAGTGTTTCTAAGTAATATAGAGTCTGGTCTCAGCGAGCTGGCTATTTAAACACCGAGATGGGCGTAGCTAAGACAGACTCTATCTGTTTTGTAGCATGGTGTACTTAGTAACACTGTGACGTCATAGTGACCGTACTCTAAATTCCAATATCCGGTAGCTGTAGTACGGTATAGCCACGCCCCTTTAGTTACCCTGAATTAAAATATTTAAGGCTCTTCATTCATCAAAGGAAATGTCACCGACCATGCTACAAGTACACATGCTACAAAACAGATAGAGTCTGTCTCAGCTCATTGGTTTAAAAAGCCAACTCGCTGAGACCAGACTCTATCTATTACTTAATGATACTTCCCACAATGGATTAATTTAGTGCATACATGGTCTAACAGAACTGTATTTGTCATAGAAAACTCTAAAGGGAAAATATGTATCAGTTCAAAGTTGAGTAATTACACTTGATTAATCAATGAGGCCATAAAAGAACCGATAACCGATAGGAAGACATTAACATATTTGTACCTATACAAATATTAACCCATGCAAGTTTTCCTAATTGTTATAAGTAGCATGCCTGATAGATTGATAAAGAGTCATGAAATAAGTGCATATTTCAAACTTATAAATTCAAATTTTTTTCTGGGTCGTTCCTTTTGTTTTATGGTGTAAATCTGGGCCTTCCCTTTTGCTACATGGAGTAGATCCTGGGCCTTCACTTCCACTATTTGGTGTAGTTCTGTGGCCTTCACTTCCACTATATGATGTAATTCTAGGGCCTTTACTTTCACTACATGGTGTAGTTCTTGGGCCTTACTTCGCTACATGATGTATTTCCAAGGTCTTGACTCGCTACACACATGTAGTTCTCAGGCCTTTACATTTGCTACATGATATAGTTCCAGGGCCTTTACTTTTGCTACATAGTGTAGATCCAGGGCCTTAACTTTTGCTACATGGTGTAGTTCCAGGGCCTTTACTTTCGCTACATGATATAGTTCTGGGGCCTTTACTTTCACTTCACGGTGTAGATCCTGGGTTTTTACTTTAACCACATACTTTAGTTCCAGGGCCTTTAATTTTCCTACACGGTGTAGATCTGGGCCTTTATTTTTGCTACATACTTAAGTTCCAGTGCTTTTAATTTCTCTACATGGTGTAGATCTGGGGCCTTTGCTTTCGTTACATGATATAGACCCGGGCCTTTGTTTTCCCTACACGGTGTAGATCTGGGGCCTTTACTTTTGCTGCATACTTTAGTTACAGGCTTTTACTTTCCCTACATGGTGTAGATCTGGGGCCTTTGCTTTCGCTACATGATATAGACCCGGGCCTTTACTTTCGCTACATACTTTAGTTCCAGGGCCTTTACTTTCCCTACATGGTGTATATCTTTCGCTGCATGATATAGTTTCGGTGCCTTTACTTTCCCTACACGGTGTAGATCTGGGGCCTTTACTTTTTCTACATACTTTAGTTCCAGGGCTTTTACTTTCCCTACATGTGTAGATCTGGGGCCTTTACTTTTGCTACAAGATATA
Source organism: Cyrtodaria siliqua (assembly GCA_037043455.1). NCBI lineage: Eukaryota > Metazoa > Mollusca > Bivalvia > Adapedonta > Hiatellidae > Cyrtodaria > Cyrtodaria siliqua. The sequence continues at coordinate 202,130 of JAWPHD010000662.1, read as the reverse complement.
GACCCGGGCCTTTACTTTCACCACATACTTTAGTTTCAGGGCCTTTACTTTTCCTACACGGTGTAGATCTGGGGCCTTTACTTTTGCTACAAGATATATACCGGGCCTTTACTTTTGCTACATACTTTAGTTCCAGTGCTTTTAATTTCACTACATGGTCTAGATCTGGGGCCTTTGCTTTCGCTACATGATATAGACCCGTGCCTTTACTTTCCCTACATAGTGTAGATCTGGGGCCTTTACTTTTGCTACAAGATATAGACCCGGGCCTTTACATTTGCTACATACTTTAGTTCCAGTGCTTTTAATTTCCCTACATGGTGTAGATCTGGGGCCTTCATGATATAGATCTGGGCCTTTACTTTCGCTACATACTTTAGTTCCAGGACCTTTACTTTCCCTACATGGTGTATATCTGGGGTCTTTGCTTTCGCTACAAGATATAGTTCTGGTGCCTTTACTTTGCTATATAGTGCAGATCCGGGGTCTTTGCTTTTGCTAAATGATAAAGGTCCCGGGACCTTTACTTTCGCTACATGGTGTAGATCTGGGGCCTTTACTTTCACTACATGATATAGTTCCGGGGCCTTTACTTTCCCTACACGGTGTAGATCTGGGGCCTTTACTTTTGCTACAAGATATAGACCCGGGCCTTTACATTTGCTACATACTTTAGTTCCAGTGCTTTTAATTTCCCTACATGGTGTAGATCTGGGGCCTTTGCTTTCGCTACATGATATAGACCCGGGCCTTTACTTTCGCTACATACTTTAGTTCCAGGGCCTTTACTTTCCCTACATGGTGTATATCTGGGGTCTTTGCTTTCGCTACAAGATATAGTTCTGGTGCCTTTACTTTGCTATATAGTGCAGATCCGGGGTCTTTACTTTTGCTACATGATATAGGTCCCGGGACCTTTACTTTCGCTACATGGTGTAGATCCAGGCCCTTTACTTTCGCAACATGGCGTGTTCCAGGGCCTTCACTTCCGCTACATAGTGTAGTTCTGGGGCCTTCACTTCCGCTACATGGTGTAGTTCTGGGGCCTTCACTTCCGCTACATGCTGTAGTTTTGGGGCCTTCACTTCTGCTAAATGGTGTAGTTCTGGGGCCTTCACTTCTGCTAAATGGTGTAGTTCTAGGGCCTTCACTTCCGCTACATGGTGTAGTTCTGGGGCCTTCACTTCCACTACATGGTGTGGTTTTAAGGTTGTATAATAAGTACCATGTTTATGGCGACCAGGATATAAGCCGGTACTCAGTACAAGTATGTTGCAACCGAAAAAAGTTATGTAATGTTTCTAAATGAGCGCTCCCTTTTCATAATACTTAAAAAGTCAGGGGCACTTATAGGGATAAATACGGTAATTAATTTCTGACTGGGATTAACAAATGGTCTAGATTAACTGGATTCACCTGGTTTACTCTCTGTCAGTCACTATAATTCAACTTATTTATACCCTGACTCAGGGTATAAATAAGTTGAATTATACCCTTTTCAAAGACATAACCCAAGAAGATGTCCCACTTAGAGTCAATTAAGACTTGCAGAATAAACCAGAATATCATCAATACAAACTTCCTCCATCACAAGGTATACTCAACAAAAAAAGAAACATCCGCAACTTTACCCATACATGTAGGCACAATGAAAATATATTTTGTTTGGTCTTATATGTTTATACCTTTGTTAAAAGGCCAGCACTGTCATGAAAACAATTTTCCTTGAATCAAACTTGTACACAAAGTTATTCCCCTTGTTTTGGTTTAAACAACATTCCGGGTATTGTGGTTTAAACTTTGATTTAACACAGTTTTGTTCTATTGAAATAAACAGAAGACAACCCCAGCACCAAAAAGACAGAGAAAGTAAGCTGACCTGTTCACTCACTTTTGCACCATACAGCTTTCAAGAATGAATATTTTCAGATTACCTCCCTTTATAATACAAATATATTCAAAGTGATTTAAACATGTTTTAGCAGCAACACACTAACTCTGGTTTTTGATGATTATTAATATTGATCAGAATGATTTAGTGATAAGTATATAATGAGGAAATTGTATCTAGATTGGTGTACAAAGTGTAACAAAGTCAACCCTATGCAAATCACAGCTTAAAATGCGGAAGTTCCTTTTTTTGTTCAGTATACTAAGGGAAAGACATTAATCAGTATTAGAATATTAGAAAGCAGCTGGGTATTAACACTGGTACATTCAAGTAGATCTGAGGGAAGGTACACTCCCTTTTTTCAAACACAATCTTGCATGTGCTTTACTTCCATGATGCAGAAGATCCATGGTGGTAAATCCTGATAGTTTGGGTAAATGAGCACCAAGTGTATGTATTAACTTTAACAAAGATTTTAAGTTTTTCTTCTGATTGTTTTGTTTGTTGTTTGAATGGTGTTTTTGAGTAATTTTTAGCACAATCATGACGGTCGATTTTTTTGTGGTAGAGAATTAAAGACCTCATGTTTTCCTGGGTAGACCCATGCAGTACTGTGTTTTCCTGGGTAGACCCATGCAGTACTGTGTTTTCCTGGGTAGACCCATACAGTACCAGGGGCGTACCTGGAGCATTTTGAAATGTATGCCAGATATGAGTAGCGTAGCTGCGAACCGAGCAGCGAGGCTGTGAGTGGGGGGTAGGTGTGGGAGGGGGTGTCCCCTCCCGCCGGTGGGTTTTTGGGGGGCCTCCCCCGAGAAAATTTTGAAAATTAGGAGGCAAATGATGCGTTCTCAAACTATATTTCAGTGTTAATATGGCATTTTGTTTGACACTAGCCCACCCGCTCAGCCTTCAGTTTTTATTGCATATTTGGAACTTTTGGAACTTTTTTTTTTCACTTTTGCTGACGTTGTACGCATTGGCGTACGTGCGTTTGCCTGGATACGCGCCTGAGTACTGTGTTTTCTTCTAATAAATAATTGTTAATTATAAGAGTCAAGTATAAGGAGTCAAGAAGGAATCACATATGTTATATGCTAATACATGTCAAAGTATGTATACTGAGTCAAGAAGGAATCACATATGTAATATGCTAATACATGTCAAAGTATGTATACTGAGTCAAGAAGGAATCACATATGTAATATGCTAATACATGTCAAAGTATGTATACTGAGTCAAGAAGGAATCACATATGTAATATGCTAATACATGTCAAAGTATGTATACTGAGTCAAGAAGGAATCACATATGTAATATGCTAATACATGTCAAAGTATGTATACTGAGTCAAGAAGGAATCACATATGTAATATGCTAATACATGTCAAAGTATGTATACTGAGTCAAGAAGGAATCACATATGTAATATGCTAATACATGTCAAAGTATGTATACTGAGTCAAGAAGGAATCACATATGTAATATGCTAATACATGTCAAAGTATGTATACTGAGTCAAGAAGGAATCACATATGTAATATGCTAATACATGTCAAAGTATGTATAAGGAGTCAAGAAGGAATCACATATGTAATATGCTAATACATGTCAAAGTATGTATACTGAGTCAAGAAGGAATCACATATGTAATATGCTAATACATGTCAAAGTATGTATACTGAGTCAAGAAGGAATCACATATGTAATATGCTAATACATGTCAAAGTATGTATACTGAGTCTACATACTTTGACATGTATTGGCATATTATGATATGACTTTATAAAAGATTATTCTCCAATACATTCATACTTAATAAGCATATAAAAAGGAGTGTCTACAAATAATCTACGATTCGCCGATCGCTCTAAATGACTAGAAACATTCATTGAAATTCAGTATGCGTACGCCTGGCAGGCTGGGTGAATTGTGCATTAAATTGACCTTGTTCAAAAATAATTTTAATACTTTTCTTAAAATAACTGCACTTTATTCTACTTAAAGCTACAGACCCTCTATATAAATCGATTTCTTCTTTGTAGGCGTGTCTTTATTTGTAACTTCATGTTCACCAGCTCATGTCGAAATCGGGTATTTAAGCAAACAAATATAACGTAGGACATCATTTATTGTATAGACATCGACCAGTGCCCATCGTATCTGTACACTGTTTGCAGGTAACATTATGATTTACAGAAGAAAAAAAGATTTGCCTCTTTCGGGACTCGAACACACGACCTTCTGATTTCAAGTCAGGTGCTCTATCACTGAGCTATAATGCTGCTTGAGAAAATGGTATACAAACTACAATTTTTTATGAGGCAAAATAACTTAACATATATTTGAACGCAAATCAAGATGAATCCATAAATATACAGACCATCTTGTCGGACGTGTAAATTAGCATTGCCTGGTGTAATATTATATGTTATCAATATGAAACCAATATTCCGCCTCAAAACAACCATATATCGACTTGTTATTTAGCGCATGATGAGTTTGTTTGTGTGCTAGTTATTACGTAATGCCTATTTAGTGTTAAGGCCATATCAAATTAATTCCCAGTTTATCATCCAAATTTTGGAAAAAATTGGGGCGGGGGGTGCAATTTTATTTTTTATTTTTTATTTTCCTGAGATGACATCAAACATCACAAAAATATTAATAACCAGAAGTATTATGTTTTGAACACTCTCTTTATTACCAATTGTCACTGCTATAGCATACATTTGTATTTATAATGATATAAACTACCATGTATGTGAGTTTTAAAAGTTGAAGTTCTCAATATAACTTACGTCTTGGCTAAATATTAACACATTTTCCGTCACGGAAAGACTTTCACAGTCAATTTTTATTTATTTATTTTTTTATTTTTATTTTTTATTTTTTTTTCAGACAAAATAAAAATTGTCGGGGCGGCATAACATATTCGGGGCGGGCGGGGTTGATAAACTGGGAATTAATTTTATATGGCCTAATAATGCTAGAACAAACCAATAAATAGCCTTGGTCTAATGGTTAAATATACGGCCTTCAAAACTTAAAAGCGCGGCTGTGGTTCAAATCCTGTTCCGGGCATGTACTTTTTTTATCACATATATTCTGAAGCCGTATCTGAAGCCGTATATTTATCGATGTTACCTGTATGAAGGCTAAATAAAAATGTGATATTTTACACATCGATTTCTGCCTTATATACTGACTTTTGGGGTGTTCGTCGATTTGAAACTATTTCACACGTGACTCATTCATATTCATGAGTTATTACCAGTTAATATAGAGGGTCTGTAGCTTTAAGAACTTATGGGTTGGGGTATACATGTACATTGGCAATATATAATATACCACTGGCAATTATTGTGTTTACTACAGTGACTAATATACCGCTGGCTATTATTGCATTAACTTTACTACAGTGACTAATATGATGATACAACTCGCAATTATTGTATTTATTACAGTGACTAATATACCGCTGGCTATTATTGCATTAACTTTACTACAGTGACTAATATGATGATACAACTCGCAATTATTGTATTTATTACAGTGACTAATATACCACTGGCAATGGGGTGGGGGGGTGGGGGGGGGGGGGATTTTCCCACCTATACTTGAAAAATAGGGTTTTATTAAACAAGAGGCCCAAGATGGCCCTAAATCGATCAACTGAGAACTAGTCCATTATCAAACTTTTTTGAAATCTTATGGTCATATACAATCTGTGGAAGTTTGGTTAAGATTGTTCAAGAAATGTGGCCTCAGCTGTGTTAACAAATTGATATAAAGACACTGACAAACTTTGGTAAAGATCAAATACAAAATGAAAGTGCTAGAGTGTAATACCTGGGGTGGGGCCACATGTTACCCCAGGGCTATATGTAATATATGAGCCGTGTGCCTTGTAGTTTTAGAGAAGATTTTTTAAGCTTTTCACTGTACAAGTCTATGTACAACATGTGACACCTAGGGCGGGGCCAGATGTGACCCCAGGGTCACCATTTGAACAAACTTGGTACAGGACCATAAGCTTATAGCATAAATGCAAAAGATTAAACCTCTGGCTCTTGCAGTTCCAGAGAAGAAGATTGAACTGGTTTTCAAACTTGTCGAAAAGTGTACCATAGCACAAGTATGTCGCATACAACATTTATCTTTCTCAGTTACCTGAGAGATATAACTCCAGAGAGAAGCAAGTTGTAATGTGGTATATTTAGACTGGGGATTTATGAAACTAGCCAATATGAGCCTAAGGCCTGGTGCAAATAAAGTGTCACATTTGACCCAAAAATCAAATTCTTCCTATAAATATTTAGTGATTCTATTTTATAGTGTATATCATATAATTTGTGGAAAATGTAATTGCCAAGTGAAGGAGCTACCTGTATAGGAATAAAAAGGTATTTAAAAGGTAAATGCAGCAGAAAAAAGTTTTCCCATAATTCTGCTTAAGATTTGACTTGTTTGCTCCAAAAGTTAGTGGTCATGTATCTATATGTTTATATAGTTTTTGTTATTGTAAAAGCTTTTTTCCAGCAATTATGGCCCAAAAATGTCAAAATTACAACAGAAAACAAGAGGTCAATGACCTTCAAGCTCTACTGATAGGTTTTGAAAGCTAGATCAGCATTCAGCACAGTTTTAGAGGAGGAGTCGCTACACGTTTTTACTATATAACTCTTGCAAACAAAGATGACTGTTGGCAGCCATATTTAATATCAAATCCAAATGATTTTCAACAAGGACCAACATCATGTCATGCTGATCGATCATTTTAGAAAAGTCCCATATCAATATCACTTAGCGTTTTCAAGAAAATATTTTTAGCTGTGGTGGCCATCTTGAATTTCTGGCCTGAAATTTTCCTTGGATCAACTAGACATCAAGAGCAACATTGCTGTGAAGCTTCATGAAAATCTGTCTAAGTAGTTTCAGAGGAGTAGTCGCTACAAGTTTTTACTATATAACTCTATGTGAACAAAGATGGCCACTGGCAGCCATGTTTAAAGTCAAATCAAAATGATTATCAACAAGGACCAACATCATGTCATGCTGATCAATTTAGAAAAAGATCCCATATTAATATCACTTATAGTTTTCAAGAAGTAGTCGCTATAAACTTTTTTTTTTAAAAAATCTATTTTTAGCTTTGGTGGCCATTTTGGATTTCACATTAACGTGAATTTTTGCTAGGATCAACTAGACATCATGGGCAACATTCGTGTAAAGTTTCATGAAAATCCATCCAGTAGTTTCAGAGGAGTAGTCGCTACAAAAAATTGATGCAGTAATTAACATAAAATATCAGATATATATTGTGTAAACATATTGTTGCATACTTGTAACATAGTTACTGTTACAGAAATCAACAATAATACAACTATCATTACTCATCATTGAAAATTCATACGAGAACCTATAAGGGTAACAAATGTTATGGTTGGGACATAAAATACCAATTTAACAAAACAGCATTTAAATTAAGTATCTGTTTGTTACTCATTGTTGTAGGAGGGACAATAATTGTAAGCTTTATGTAATTCAAACCAGATATCTTATAGGAATTCTATATGATCTAATAGAAATGTTTTGAACAGATATAAATATGTATATGTCCCAACCATAACGATTTTCAGTATCATGATTTATAACAGATTTATTGTTTAAATTAATTGTGTTAATCACTTTCAGGGATTAACTGCATGTAGTCAGTTAAAATACTTTGCTTAAAAACATAAAAGGTAATTCTTCTAAATTCATAAACGTTAACATTACCTTTTTGATCATGTCTTGTTTTCTAAATTCAACTATACTTTTAAGGCTGGCATTTGCAATTCAGTATTTTGCATCATTTAAAATTTATATTAAATATCCATGACGACAAATTAATAGTGAAATTATCTCTATTTCAATTCAACACAGAAACTCCGACCATTTTATTAAACACTAGATTACCATTACTTGTCCCAACAATAACGGTGATTATTGGCATGTTTAAAAATTTAATTTGACGTTTATCTTTTGTGTAAATTAATGTTAGAGAAGTTATTTTACAATCAAGGATGTCAATTCAGAGTAAACTAAAAATTATCTGAATTTGGATTAAAAACAGAGCATATTAGGATATAATGACTTAGCATTATGACCATTATGGTTGGGACAATTTGTGTTATGGTTGGGACATGCTGATCCCTAACAAGAGCTGTCGGAGAACAGCGCAGCTCGACTAATCGATTTTTCAGAGAATAAAAAATTATATAGCCAGTATATACCATCAGAAAACAAGGCTAAAACAATGTAGGGGTTGGGTTGGGAGGCAGGGCAGGTATAGAAACTCGGGCGGATATAAAATTATTGTTAGAATCTCATACAAATTATAGTCAAATTTGGGGCAGTGTGTGAAATTTTATTTTTTTTATCAGTTTTAATCCAAAATTGCTGTCATTTTAAAAGAAATTTGCGGTCGAAAGGCCGGGGATGGTGGGGTTATCTGGCAATTTTTATTGTGGCCTCATTTCAGTTTTTAGCTCTACTGATCAGAGATCAGCAGAGCTTATGCCGTGGTGCGGCGTCCGTCGTCCGTCTGTCCGTCTGTCTCTAAACTTTTTTTTGTAGCGACTTCTCCTCTGAAACTACTGAATGGATTTTCATGAAACTTTACAGAAATGTTGCCCATGAAGTCTAGTTGATCCTAGCAAAAATTCATGTTGATGTGAAATCCAAGATGGCCGCCAGATCTAAAAATAGGTTTTTAAAAAACAAGTTTGTAGCGACTTCTTCATGAAAACTATAAGTGATATTGATATGGGACTTTTTCTAAAATGATCAGCATGACATGATGTTGGTCCTTGTCGAAAATCGTTTTGATTCGACGTTAAACATGGCTGCCAGCGGCCATCTTTGTTTACATAGAGTTATATAATGAAAACTTGTAGCAACTACTCCTCTGAAACTACTTGACGGATTTTCATGAAACTTCACAGGAATGTTGCTCTTGATGTCTAATTGATCCTAGCAAAATTTCAGGTCGGCCGGAAATTCAAGATGGCCGCTACGGCTAAAAATAAATTTTCAAAATACAAGTTTGTAGCGACTACTTCTTGAAAACTATAAGTGATATTGATATGGGACTTTTTCTAAAATGATCAGCATGACATGATGTTAGTTCTTGTCAAAAATCGTTTTGATTCAATGTTAAACATGGCTGCCAGAGGCCATCTTTGTTTACATACAGTTATATAGTAAAAACTTGTAGCGACTACTCCTTTGAAACTACTTGACAGACTTTCATGAAACTTTACAGGAATATTACTCTTAATGTCTAATTGATCCTAGCAAAATTTCAGATCGGCCATAAATTCAAGATGGCCGCCACAGCTAAAAATAGATTTTTAAAAAAGAAGTTTGTAGCGTCTACGTCTTGAAAACTATAAGTGATATTGATATGGGACTTTTTGTAAAATGATCAGCATGACATGATGGTTATAAGAGTCAAACATTATTTTGATTCGACGTTAAACATGGCTGCCAGTGGCCATCTTTGTTTACATAGAGTTATATAATGAAAACTTGTAGCGACTACTCCTCTGAAACTACTTGATGGATTTTCATGAAACTTCACAGGAATGTTGCTCTTGATGTCTAATTGATCCTAGCAAAATTTCAGGTCGCCCGGAAATTCAAGATGGCTGCCATGGCTAAAAATAGATTTTCAAAAAACAAGTTTGTAGCGACTACTTCCTGAAATCAAAATCAATCAGTAGAGCTTCAAGGTCATTGACCTCTTGTTTATTGATGTATATGTGTAGATTAGATAAAACAAAACAGCACATTCATAATATGTAAAAATATGTAAAAAACATAGCTAATAGCTATATGTGTAAGAATTGACCAAAGTAACACAGAAATAATTATGTAAAAAAATAAATGAGTTTCGAGGGGGAGGAGCCTTGGAAGCGTGGGGGGAGTGGGGTCAACGTAGCTATATGTGTAAGAATTGACCAAAACAACACAGAAATATGTTTAAAAAAAATAGTTTCGAGTGTGGGGAGGCAGGGAAGGAGAGTGGGGGTGGGGGCCAGGGGCAACATATGTGTAAGAATTGTCCAAAACAACACAGAAATAAAAAAGTAAAAAGTAAAAAGGGTGTGGTAGGTGGGGTGGGGGTGGGGGGGTGGGGGGAGAGGAGTGGTGTAAGTGGGTGCGGGGAGGAGGGAGCCCATGCCCCAATATGGGTGAAGTATGAATAAGATGCATAATGCTATAAGAAATTCCAACTATAATTATAGATATATACAACGCTTTAATACACGCAAACCTTGATCTGCCTTTATTGCACATTTTATGGGCCATCACAATTTAGGTTGCATGGGAGCCCAGAATTTGCAGAAGACAATAAGGAAACCAATTCCCAAATTAAGTTGAGCTAGGACAAGAAATGTCAGAGATATAGACCTGTAAACAGCTTACACGCAAACTTTCATGTGAAATAGACGCATTTTAAGGGCTATCAGAATTTGGGTTCCATGGGAGCCCAGGGTTTACTGGAACCAAAAATACTTAGTCAGCCCTTAAGATAATGCTATAAGGAAGCTCATGACAAAATTTGCAATGACTTATGTAATTTAGGTAGTGATGTTTTAGGTCAGTTCACTACCCACAATTTTGGTTATTTTACCTACAATTTTAGTGATAAAGTTTCACAACTTTGGTTTATGTGAAATATGAATGTCTAGTTAATAAGACTGTGGAAAAAAAATATGGAAATTAAATAACAGTTTAGAAGATATTGGACATTTTCTGAATCTGCACTTATCAAGACAAAGGAAATTTACACTACATAGGTAGCAGTTACACGTTTGGACATTTTCCCTGAAGGATTAGCATTCTGATTGCCATTGTGTTTTGGATTAAATCACACAATAATGAGTAAAATGGAAGTTATAAAACCTGCCAAACTTTCTGGTAAGGCCAGTGCATTAAGCTCGACCTCAGGCACTAAACAACCAGCACAGAAACGGCCAAATAGTGACATGTCAGCGAACTCTAGTGTTGAGGAAATAACTGTTATTAATCATCAGCTAGAGGGATTATCTGAGGACATAAAATCCATGAGGGAAGACCAAGGATCCATGAGGGAAAATCTCAAACTTATCCTTAAAAAGGATGAACTAGAAACATTTATTCAGAGCACTATTTCAAAAATCATTGCTGATATGAATGAAAGTATGGAGATGACAGTCTCTTTGAAAATTGAAGAAAAAACAAAGGACCTATCAAAAAAGCTGTTAAATTTGGAGAAAGAAAACGAAAGCTTAAAAAAGGAACTTGTGTCACTGAAAACTCAAATAAAAGATCAAAGTTTGAAAATTGATGCTTTTGATACACGATCCAAAGACGCACTGGCCAAGGCAAATTATAATGAACAATATTCTAGGAAAAATAATATAAAGATCATGGACCTTACAGAGAAGCCATCAGAGTCTGAAGAAGACCTCATTAAGGAGGTAACGGCGCTTTGGCAGAAGGAGGGTATCACCATTGACCCGTCTAAAATAATGGCCATTCATCGAATACCTGGAAAGCCTGGCCACTCAAAACCTGTGCTTATCAAGCTCGTTAACAATAATGAGAAAACGAAGGTGATGAGGCACAGGTCAGCGTTCAAGGCGAGAGGACACCGACTAGTGGATGATGTGACACGTCTTAATGCAGAATTAATTAGGCGCCTATCCGACCACAACCAAATTGATCAGGCCTGGTACTTCAATGGTGCAGTGTATGGGAAGACCACCTCTGGAACTCGACACAAGTTTGACATGTACGACAACATTCGGGACGTAATCCAGAAATAAATACATTTGATGAAGTGACAGTAATTTTGTCAGTGTCCCATAACATGCAAAGACATAACAGGATTTATTGATTTTTCTGGATATTATTTTAGTTTTTGTATAATTTATCATAATTGCTTAGGGCTGAATGTGTTAATACAACTGTGCTTTAAATTAAATTATTTACCTGCAGGATTAACTCTGAATAAAATATGGATTATAAGTGCGAAAAGTTTATAATGTATTTGATGGATATTAATGCAAACTGGAGTTAAATGAATATCTATTGGTGAGTTTATTTTTTTTCTCTGTTTTATTCCTGATACTATTATATAATGTCAGTTTTGTTATGTGACATTGTCACGTTTTCTATTTGGAGGTTGTAGTTTTTTTTGTTGTTTTTTTGCTGTTTATATTCTTGTTCTTGTAATATATATAAATGATGACTATGAGTAAGCTATTGCTTATGATGACTATGAGTAAGCTATTGCTTATTGACGTCTTTATCAAATAAATATACATGACATTGAATGCAAATAAGTAAAATAAATAAAAAAAAAAATTATTTATCTTATTTTTATTTTTTTTTATATTGATTTTATTTTTTATAAAAAAAATGAAATCTCTGGTTTATTTCAGATTGTAAAATTCGTTTTACAACAATACTAGTACGCTTTTTTCAATAATGATTGTGTAATCATTCTGTTAGGTTTAATTTCCACTATACCACATGTTTTACGTTTATGTATTAGCTAAGAAAAAACGGAAAATAAATACTAAGTTACCTTCACATATAAATAAAATCACAGAACAAATCTTTTTAATAATAAAATATTATAATAGTATTTGAAGTAGGTTTAACCAGATTGTGATGTTTTTGTTATATCACATGCAGAATTGTTTTTTTTTGCAGCTATTCGTGTTTTCGTGTTTTGTTTGTTATGTTCTCTCTATACTGGTCATGTTCTCTGACCTACTATATCCCCATAGATGACGGATGTCAATATTCTGTCTGTTAACTGTCAGGGCCTTGGGTCAGCTGAAAAGCGACTTGATGTTTTTAACTATATAAAAACCAAAAAATGTCATATATATTGTCTACAAGATATACACTCAACACCTGTAACTGAGAAGTTTATTCGTTCAGAATGGGGTAATGATTGCATTTTTAGCTCAGGTAAATCAAATGCACGAGGAGTAGCTGTACTATTTAGCAAAGACCTAGACTATAAAGTACATAATTATATATCTGACCCTGAAGGAAATTTTATAACTATTGACTTAACTGTTAATAACAAGAGATTAACCCTTATTTCACTTTATGGCCCAAATACGGATTCCCCATCATTTTTTGATAAGGTTATGAAAACTGTAGAGACCATGAATAATAATAATAATGACATGATTTTATGCGGCGATTACAATTTGGTCCAAGATCCTGAAGTAGATTATGATAATTATAAGGCTATTAATAATAAAAATGCGCGTATAAAATTATTAGAAATAATAACTTGCTATAATCTAACTGACCCATATAGAGAGTTTTATCCAAATCTAAGAAGGTATACATGGAGAAAAAAAACACCATTAAAGCAAGCAAGACTGGATTTCTTTTTAGTTTCGGAAAATCTTTTATCATCAGTAAACAAGTGTACTATTGAAGCTAGCTATCGATCAGACCATTCAATTACTATGTTGAACTGCAACTTTAACGAATTTGTAAAGGGCAAGTCCCTTTGGAAACACAATAATTCACTTCTAAACGATATTGAATATCTGAATATAATGAATAATAAAATAAATGAAATTAAATTACAATATGCGCTTCCAGTCTATAATATTGATAATATTGACAATATACCAAATGACCAAATTCAATTTACTATTACTGACCAATTATTTTTGGATACATTATTGATGGAATTAAGAGGAAAATCAATTTCATATTCATGCTACAAAAAAAAAGTAAATGAAAAACGTGAAAATGATCTTATTCTTGAAATACAACATTTAGAACAAAGACTTACCCCTGATCAAATACCTGCTTTAGATCAGTTAAAAGATGAATTAATATTACTTCGCCGGCAAAAAATGAATGGTTTTCTTATTAGGTCCCGAGCGCAATTAATAGAAGATGGGGAAAAACCAACCAAATTTTTTTGTAATCTAGAAACTCACAATTTTACTAGTAAAATTATACCGAAAATTGAAAGATCTGATGGGAGCATAATCACAGAGCAGAAAGATATTTTAAAGGAAACTGAAACGTTCTACAAATCTTTATACTCTAGCATAGATACAAAATTAGAAACAATAGATTTAGATAAAGAATTGTCAGGTCTAAGTGTGCCTAAATTAAGTATGGAGGAATCTAATTCATTAGAGGGTCTATTAACATTTCAGCAAGTATCTTTATCACTTTTTGGTATGAAAAACAACCGCTCTCCAGGCTCTGATGGTTTTGGGGCTGACTTCTTCAAAGTATTTTGGAATAAATTAGGTCATTTTGTTGTAAGAGCTATAAATTGTGGGTATATTAATGGGGAACTGTCTGTAACACAGAAAGAGGGTATTATTACACTTATCCCTAAAGATAACAAACCAAGAAGATTTTTAAAAAATTATAGGCCAATTTCTCTTTTAAACTGTGTATATAAAATTGCTTCAGGGACCATTGCTAATAGAATAAAATCTATATTATATAAACTAATTAATGAAAACCAAACAGGTTTTATTGCTGGACGATATATGGGGGAAAACACTCGAATGACATTTGATATAATGCAGTTTGCAGAAGAAAACAATTTACCAGGACTCATTTTGCTTGTGGATTTTGAGAAGGCATTTGATTCTCTTTCATGGAAATTTATCTACAGTGTTCTTAAATATTTCAATTTTGGTAACTCAATAATATCATGGGTGAAAGTTCTATACAGAAATGCTAAACTGGCTGTTAATCAAGGTGGCAATTTATCTGATTTTTTCAACATAGGCAGAGGGTGCCGTCAGGGCGATCCATTATCACCTTATATATTTATCTTATGCGCTGAAATATTAGCAATAAAACTACAAAATAATAAAAAGATTAAAGGAATATCTATAAATGACATGGAATATAAACTATCACAGTTTGCCGACGATACTTCTATTTTTCTGGACGGGTCAGACACTTCACTTAATGAAGCTCTCTATGAACTTTCTGCTTATGCCAACATTTCTGGACTTAGAGTGAATTTTGATAAGACACAGGTAGTTTGGATTGGTACAAAAAAATATAGTACAGACTCAATTAAAACCAGGTGGAAATTAGCATGGGGCAGCAACCAATTTAAATTATTAGGTATACATTTTAATGTTGACCTTGACAAGATACTTGATATAAATTACAATGATAAGATAGAAAAAATACAGAATCTAATTAAACTTTGGAAACGCAGATATCTTACACCAATTGGTAAAATAACAGTAATTAAAACATTATTACTACCCATTCTTAATCATTTATTTATTTCATTGCCTAATCCAAAAGATTCAATTATTAAAAAAATCAATGACATGTTTTATGAATTCTTATGGGAGGGACCAGCAAAAATAAAGAGAAGCATTTTAATCAAACAATATAATGAGGGTGGTCTGAAAATGATCAATCTCAAAGCATTTATATATGGACTTAAGGCAACTTGGATTAGAAGACTTACTCTTAAAGGTGGACAGTGGCAAAATACAGTAACACATATAATAAATATAAACAAGCTAACAAACTTGGGCACAGGCTATTCAGAATTATTAATACAAAAGATGACCAACCTATTTTGGAAGGATGTATTGAAAGCATACATGGATATTTTAGATCTTAATAAGAGCATTATATGTGCCAACAATTGTTTAACAACTTCACTATTTTATAACCATAATATCTTAGTTGGAGGTAAAGTAGTATTTTACAAATCTTGGTATGAAAAGGGTATTTACTACCTTAATGATTTAATAGATGAAAATGGAATTTTTTATTCTGTTGAGGAATTTAATAACTTATATAATTTAAATGCTTGCTTTTTAACATATAACGGAATTATTGCAGCAATAAAAACTTATATTACGAAAAATATTCCCACACAATCGATAAAGAAAATACCAAATCCAATTCTTCCTTTCAATATGTATCCATTTCTTAATAGTAAAAATGGATCTCGGGATCTGTATAATATTCTTAACCAAAACCCGAGTAAACCAACTTCAAAACCCAAATGGGAGGAAATGTATAATATAGAAGAAGAAACATGGAACGATATATACCTGTCTCCTTTTAAATCCTCAACAAGTACAGTATTACAATGGTTTCAAGTACGGGTAAATCATAGAATACTTCCAACTAGACGATTTCTACACAAAATCAACATCACTGAAAGTTCACTGTGCAAGGATTGTCAACAAGAGGAAACATTAATCCATATGCTTTGGTATTGTCCTGAAACGCAATCTATACTTAATAAATTAAAAATGTGGTTGTCCAGTAATGACATATACTTAAATTTTACTGAAGAATCATTTATTTTTAACATTGGTAACACATTAACACCAGCCGACTTGTACATATTACTTGAAATGAAATATTATATTTTCAGTACCAAACATTTACAAAATAAACTGTCTATAGAGGCATTCAAAAATAGGATAATAAAGTCGTTTAAAATTCTAGAATGTATAGCAGCACAAAACAATGCTTTCGAACCATTTGAAAAAAAATGGAACAAATACATGAACCTTTTAAAATAATTTTGTTGTATAAACAAGCGAGGAGCTCACCCCTAAAATTGGTATTTTAGGTTTTATTCAGCCCAAGAATCTGACAACTATCGGATAAAATATACATGTACATTAAAAATTAAGCTAGGTAGGAGAGATGTGGCCATGTAGAGAGAGCATTAAGAACTAAAACCTTTTTTTTTTTTCCATTTGTATTTTTTTCTATCTTTCCCCCGTAAAACAAACGTACTATATTCATTTGTGTTTTTTTTGTTGCTTTTTTTAATTAATAAAAATGGCTATACATGTAAATTAATATAATATAGAAAAACAGATAAAATTTAATGTTAAAAAAAAAAAAAAAAAAAAAAAAAAAAAAGTTTATGGGGTATACTGGAGTCACTGTGTCCGTCGGTCAGGCAAACTCGTTGGCTGGTTAATGTTCCATTTTTGGTTTCCGCTCAATAACTAAAGTATTTATCCAATCTTCACCAAATTTGGTGACAATGTTTATGGACCGAATGCGTCATTAAATTGGTAGTTTCTGCTCAAAAGCACACGGATTAACCTTGCTTTAAAAGTTCTTAAAATAGATGTTGTTTCTACAAATATTGATGATTTTGTCCTAAAACTGAGTGGGAATCTTAGAATTATTGTGCATCTATTTTTCAATCTCGTGAAATTAACTGTTGTAATGCCTATTTCAGGTACTCGGATGTTCTCTTCTTTCCATCAGGAATTCTGTAACTCAAGCAAATGTATTTGCCCTGCAAGATCTTAACAAGTGACGGAGATATTTCGTGAACCTGGCTAAATACACACTAGGATGTTCTCTTCTTTCCATCAAGATTACAGTAAATCCAGCTAATAATTATTCCCCACAAGATCTTAAGTAACGGAGATGTTAACAATCAAAGTAATCACATGCTTTGCTAACCCTGCAGTATTATACTTTCAATATATATTTCTGTAGACACAGACTGAATGTGTTACAGACTTACAGTACTAGGTATCATTCGGACAGCATTAGCATAGCATGAACGAGAATCAAGAACAATTCCTTACCTCGTGTCTGTTGTCAGCAAATCTAGATTTACATGATGAGACTGTCATACCTCTGCATTGTATTCAACTATACATTTACCTCTGAACTGTAGTCAACTATTTCACCTTTTAAATGTTCATTATTATCAACTTGTAAATTCCTTCAAGTCAACTGTTTCATCCTATAATATTATCAACATGTCCCTTCAATTTTCTGCAGTTTTCTAAAGTAAAATTCAGAAAGCAGGGCTTTGTAACTTATTATAGATTCCAGAACCTAGTCCTGCCTATAACATACCAAATGTAACGAGTCTCTAAAGTTAAAAGTAACAAGGTCCTACACAATTGTTTATCCGTATGAAGTTATCCCAATATCATCCGTCATCTGTTGTTCTCTTCTGCTGTCTTGCATCGAAGCTGATTCATGTTCCTCGTTCACTTCATGGACTTTGCCTTGATCAGTGGAATATGTGAAAAGCATCTATTTACATTTCGTCCCAAAACACATCTGTCAACATTTTGTCCTTAAAATTAAATGCCAATTTTTTGTTTTAAAGTTTTTGTAAAAAAGTCATCGGATTTCATACTAATCCGATTTCTCAAACTTTTATCATCCAGATTATCTACAACAATCTGTTCTTGACAGAGGGACTTAAGTTCTCAAGTTCTTGTTCAAATTCAAGGTGGTGTTTATGGTTTGCTGCAAAAGCACAGGATCACGTTTGTGTATTGGAAGACCTTTCCTTTTGCACCGCTTCCCATTCACAGCTATTATATTTCTTGATACCAGTTAGCATTTTTCACAACAATCATAAATTTATATATTTGTATCAATGCCACTAAGAACATCCAAATCACATGTCAATTACAAGTAACCAATCAACAACATGCAACACTTCAGTCAATGCTGCCAAAATGGAACCCGATAGAATGTATCAGTCAATAACATTGTTTAATACTAGAAAGCTTATCAGAACTACGACCGTTAATCCCCTCACGTCACACGTCAATGACTGATACACGGAAACTGTGGACCTCTGCTAATTACCCCTCACGCCACACGTCAATCACTGATACACGGAAACTGTGGACCTCTGCTAATTACCCATGGCACAAAAAGTCCACTCGTCGGCTTGCCATGGTGAGTTCTCACTGATGCAGGATGAGAAGAAATTCAGATAAATTCTTTATCAATTTGACCGTTCAAATATTATACGTAGGACGAGTAACTCAGAAAAATATTTTCCTTCCCTGTGACCTGCAACATCAACATCAAAATCAATGATACATTGGAACTGTTCAACACTGCAAACTGTTCCATTTCTGACCAGCAATACGTTTCAAAGCGTTTCGAAGTGGATTTATCTTATGATAATTCTTACGGTCAGTCTCAATCAACTGTGTCAACATGTTTGTATTGGGTTTTCATGATTTACCCACTGAACAGTTTTTAATTGTCAACATGTCTGTGTATAAGCCTTTATTTATCCCCACTGTGTTGCACTGGGCATTTTAGTGAGCAGACCTCGGTTTAAAGTCTCATCCGAAGGACTGGTAAGGTAGGAAATACTTTTTAAATATTTTGATAATCAATCCAAATTCGGTTCTGACTGGGATTGTACACACGGTCCCTGGGTTACTAAGCTGCGATACTAACCATACACCACAGCTCTACCCTGTCAATATGTCTATTGTGGCTTCATGCATAAATGCCGCTCTAGGAAATGCAGCATCACAGGATTTGCAGCTGTACAGTCTACACCAACCTACATGTCTGTAGTGCGTCCAAGTGTCTAAGAATGGAGCATCACACGAGTCAAGACTACTGTTTTTATCAATCAGCATGTTCCGTTTTCTAGCTTCCAGGGATGGGTCATCACACGATTAATGCTGACCCAGATGTGTGTTTTGTGGCTTCCAGAGCTTCTGATCTGCAATATAGAAGATACAATCATTCTATTCATTGGTTTGCTCACATGGAAGAATGTTTACAGTTTTTAAAGAAGCTGTTGCAAATTAGCCAATTACTACTGTCCTCAGTAAGGATTATGTCCCAATTTGCATTAAAAAGTGTAACAATTGTAACTGAAATAAATCTGAATTGTTTTTTTTTCAGTTTAATATGTTTACTCTTTTATCTAGACACTGCTACTTTATAAATAAATACACAATTGATCAAACCGAGTACTTCTCAATACTCAGGTTGTATGTTGTAGACATGGTCATTGAAAAGTGACACCGAGTACCACAATGCTTCTATTTAGCCCTTACCACCCACTTTTCCTGGGTAGAACCAGTACTGTAAACCTCCTGCAATCCGTAGATTCTTATGGCTTGCGGAAGATGTATAGTACTGGTTCCACCCTGTAAAAGTGGGTGGTAAGGGCTAAATAGAAGCATTGTGGTACTCGGTGTCACTTTGTAAAAGTGGGTGGTCTGCCTCCACCACAAAAAAATTGACCGTCATATATAACCTTACGTGTGTTGAAAATGATGTAAAACATCATACAAACAAAATTAAGCTAATATGGAAAGCTCTGTTAAAGGATATTGTTTGTTTGGTGTAGAATGTCATTTTTCAGCCCATTTTAGGCTATTATGTATAATGATGGTCGATTTTTAGTGGTGGAGGCAGACCACACACATATTCCTCGGTAGCATCAATACTGTACACCTCCCACCATCTGTTAGAATTGACACTCTCAAATTCAAGCTCCCAGTGTGATTCGAATCCACAGCGGTGAGCGGCGAGAAGTTTTCAAACTATGGGATGTCTCGGCCACAGAGGCCTTCTGTTATTGGAGATAGTTACCGAACATGATGGAAGCGACATTCTTGATAGTTGTGATGGATTCTGTCGTAAGTTGTATTCATGGTCACAAGGTAATTGTGCCACAGAGACTGGTAGCCGGCTTTCTACACTCGCCCCTCACAGACTGGTAGCAGGATATCTACATTTGTCCAACACAGACTGGTAGCAGGATATCTACATTTGTCCCACACAGACTGGTAGCAGGATATCTACATTTGTCCCTCACAGACTGGTAGCAGGATATCTACATTTGTCCCACACAGACTGGTAGCATGATATCTACACAAGATGAACCAGTAACTCTGTTTACTGAAGTTAGAAAAAAACATCAGTGATAGGTTGGCCTCGGAAGTCTTCAGTGTTCGTTGATCAAGCAACAGAGGAGTTAAGGGCTATTGGTCAGCCATCTTTGAAAAGAAAATCCAAAATGGATGGGGTATGGTTAATTGAAATTTTCATCCAAATGCATATTATAGGCATGAACAATGTCAACAATATAAGAGATGACACTAATTCAACATATTGATGTGAACATAATATCATAAACATTATTTATTTGGCAGAAATAGTGCCCTTTATGTTCAAAAAGTTTAGTGCAATTTTACTCTAAGATGTTTTGTTTTTTATGTTAAATCAATTTGTCCATAGAATTGTCCATTTATCTAAAAATGGCACACAAGATATCATTTCTAAATAAAGTCGTCCAAAATTCGAAGTACACCATTCTTAAAAATGAAAATTTTCTTTATACGCCATATGCCTTCAACACACGCACATGATACACATGAAAAGCATGCAGGTTTGCCATGTTTCTATTCACAATAGTCACTCAGTTGTGTTTAATACATCCAAAAATATAGTTGCCATTTATAATAGTTTGACAATTAAAACCTGTCAGTGCCAACATACTATAGCATTGAGATTATTTTGAAAGTACATGCCATTGAAAGAATAGCTTGTTGTTTTTTTACAATGATTGACTTTGAAATTTGGATGATGTGATAACATGCCATATTTAATAAAGAAATGATGTCTCGTGTGCCATTTTTAGATGAATGGACAATTCTATGGACAAATTTACTTAACATAAATAACAAAAAATCTTAGAGTAAAATTGCACTAAACTTTTCGAATATAAAGGGCACTATTTCTGCCAAATACATATTGTTTATGATATTATGTTCACATCAATAGTGTTGCTTTAATGTCATCTATTATATCATTGACAATGTTCGTGGGTATAATATGCATTTGGATGAAAATTTCAATTAATCATAACCCATCCATTTTGGATTTTCTTTTCAAAGATGGCTGACCAATAGTCCTTAATCCATTATTCGTTATCGACTGCAAGTAAAGCAAACCCAAAAAACAACAAATAATTATATGCATCCCTGATTATATCCGCATTTTGGGTGGGTAGGTGAACACAGAATGACGAAACTACTTGTTCATGCAACCAAAACGGAATATAGTTTACCAAGGACTTATACCGTTGTTTCAAGCTATTACAATTTATAAAACGAAGGGAAGCGATTCACTACTAACCTGTATACAATCTGCACATTTCGATAATTGGTGAAAAGATTTCTAGTCGGTATGGCATATTTAGGTAACAAATACTGAAAAGGGGATCCCTTGGAAACAGCAAACACAAACAAGAGATAAAAGTAGCAGACTCGGTTTTATTGAGTCTTTTAATGAGAGGTAATGTCAAATGCAACACCTCTCATGCCTCCTTGCACCAGCTTAAGCGACATTCTACCTTAAAGCCACATAGATTGGGCTTGATGATCCCAAAGGACCAGTAAGTAAATACACTACTGATTTGTCGTCGGGGCAACTTTTCATGGCCGCCACACAGCACTTGTTGCAAAAACGAAGAATAATGTATATCTGACACGATCGCTGAAAAAAAATCTTGAAAAAAAGGATACATGTATTATCACTCTGGCCTTCACTTTACTATAAACATATACTATACCACTACCTCTTCTTCTCTCTATCCTTCTATACTATCATAATAGCAGCCTGTGGTTTTACTCTGCCAAAGTAACAAGAGGCCCAAGAAGCTCTACTGATAGATTTTTGATAGCTAGATCAGCATTCCTGTGAACTTTCATGAAAATCCGTCAAGTAGTTTCAGAGGAGTAGTCGCTACAAGTTTTCATTATATAACTCTATGTAAACAAAGATGGCCGCTGGTGGCCATGTTTAACATCAAATCAAAATATTTTTTGACAAGGATCAACATCATGTCATACTGATCATTTTAGAAAAAGTCCCATATCAATATCACTTATAGTTTTCAAGAAGTAGTCGCTACAAACTTGTATTTTGAAAATCTATTTTTAGCCTTGGTGGCCATCTTTAATTTCCGACAGACCTGAAATTTTGCTAGGATCAATTAGACATCAAGAGAAACATTCCTGTGAAGTTTCATGAAAATCCGTCAAGTAGTTACAGAGGAGTAGTCGCTACAAGTTTTTACTAGATAACTATGTAAACAAAGATGGCCACTGACAGCCATGTTTAACATTGAATCAAAATGATTTTCGACAAGGACCAAGATCATGTCATGCTGATCATTTCAGAAAAAGTCACATATCAATATCACTTATAGTTTTCAAGAACTGGTTTTTTGAAAATCTATTTTTAGCCGTGGCGGCCTCTTGAATTTCCGGCCGACCTGAAATTTTGCTAGGCTCAATTAGGCCACAAAAAATTAATTACCTGGTTCTCAGGCCACTTTTTCTGAGAAGAGATGCGGGCGGGCGCATTTTTTTTTACAATTTAACAGTGGTCAACAGACACGCGGGCGATTGTTTTTTATCCAAACTTTAATTCCAATACATGAAATGATGCAAAATATCTCGAAATACATGTGAAATAAAATAACCAGCTGGAACAGCTCATCTCTATTGTCAATCATTACATTATCATTTCTTCCCGACTTGTGCTTCTTTGAATCACAATAAGTCCGTATATTTGTATAAGATCAGTATCATCACGCTTCAACTTCAATCGACTCGATGACACCGCCATTATTGTATGTTGTTGTGAGACTTTGTCGATTAGATGCTTGAATAAATCGCCTGTTCTGTAGCACCTACTAGTTCCAAGCGTCTCAAGCGTCTGACTCTCCTAGATTGGTACCCGTAACGTAAGACTGCAACACTCACAAGCTAGAGAGCAGAGCGGCAGATAGTCGGCCGCACATCAGTCTACCCACAAGGGGATTCCCCTGAGGTAGTTGCATGTAAAAACCGGAACGAACTTGGATGCGGAACTTTTTTCTCGAAATTTCGATAGCGCATTTCCAATTTTTTATTTTATTACTTTTGAGATAAAATCGGCAATGCGGCACGAAAAAAAGACATGCGGGTGGGCCTGAGAACCAGGTAATTAATTTTTTATGGCCTTACACATCAAGAGCAACATTTCTGTGAAGTTTCATGAAAATCCGTCAAGTAGTTTCAGAGGAGTAGTCGCTACAAGTTTTCATTATATAACCAGGGTTCTCCACAGGCCATTTAAGCATAGCGGAGCCGCTGCGCTTGACTTCCAAAATCTTGCATCCCGCGGTGCCTAAACTGCGCCGCTATGCTTAAAAACCAGAGCGCGGTGCTTTGATGTGAAGTCAAACACCGCCTTTAAAAACCCTTGTGCGCACCGTACACAAATTCATAAACTCGCGTCAAACAATACACACAAGTAACACGTGACTGATCTATGCAGTATGCAGAAAGTGCGATAACACGCTGTGTGATTAGTGGATTGTTGACAACAAATTGCAATTGTTACGAGTTGACTGGATTATGTCGGGTTTTGTGGATTAATCAGTAATTGGGAGATAATTGGGATGGGAGAATGTAACTTAAAGCAGTTGAACTGGAAAGTTTGTTAATATTGGCAGTTTGTGTATCGGCTTACGTGTATTGTTCAAGACGGAAATGAAAGATGCGATGTGCTCATCACGACACAAAAGTTTGTTTGTTTTGCGTAAGTAAGTATAATTGTTTTGATTGTCATTTGATTTAAGTTTGTGTCTTAATAAATAAAATAAATAGCAATTTTGGGATTATATCTGGTCATTTGAAAGAAAAAAGAAGAAATGAAGGTAGTTTATTTATCTGTTTACTTCAAAGCTTGTCAATATTTTGAAAACAAAAATACTAGAAATTACTTACAAAATAAAACAAAAATAATTCAGTTATTTCTATTACCGTATTTGTCGGCGTATAGCGCGCATGCGCATATAACGCGCACCCCGACTTTGGGCCTGAAATCCTTGGAAAAAAACTTTTTGTTATGTATTGTAGCGTAAACTGCGCATAAAAACATGTGTTTTCAATTTCAGGAAAGCAGAGCGCCATTTTAAATCATTGACCAAAGAGGAAGTGTAAAACGAATTTTGATTGGCTAAAACAAGCTGCATGTTAGACTGTGTTTTTTTACTCAAGTGTAAATAAACTTGTACTGTTGAGTGTACTTTTGTTGTTTACTCAAGTTTCAATAAAATAAAAATCCCCAAGCCCGTGTTCAACTTTTATTACGATCATATTAAATTTATTAATCTGGTGTTGTTTCCAGGTTATTAACTCTTGCTTGTCAATTTGAAGGTGTTGACAATTTGAAGGTGTTGACAGTTTGAAAGGTTTCTCAAAATGAGATACATTGTCTTGTGGCATCACCTATTAAACGCATTTTCTTAACACATCGTGTCAGCACCTACTCAAACTTCTGAAGTAATCAAGGACAATTAAGGAATTGACATTTTTCTGCGTACATGTTTTGTTACATGTTTGTTTAATTATCACCATAGTCATCGTTGTTTGAGGTCAGATTAGCAAAAACCAAACACTTCACACATTTTCCCAGTCAATTAAACCCTTTATGAATAATCAAGATTCTACGTTGTCAAAATTCAGAATCGACTTAACAAATAAATACGTGCGGTAAATCAATACCCGGTAGTCGTCGTTAGGAAGAAAACATAATATTCTATTCTATTCTATTCACGGTGGTAAACCCGTCTATCTAAAACGGAAACCACAGCCTCGTTATCATTTCACTTTGCCGATTCATGTAAACAATGATATTTTTCAACATTTCAATGGTATTTTCTCAACAATAATCAACATAAAACATGGTAAAGTTTGATTTTATTATTTTTATTGATAATAAGCATATAGCATACAACGCATTTTATTGAAACAATAGAAACAAGCCAACTTTTGTTCGATTCAATCTCTCTAGTAAACGGCCGGTCTTGCGACTTTTTGAAATTCATAAAACTCGTCTTGGCTGGGGAAAAAAAGAGTAAAACATTACTTGTTGCTTAAACCGCGCACCCCAACTTCAGCCAAAGAATCTGGGGTAAAAAAGTGCGCGCTATATGCCGAGGAATACGGTATTAAACGTTTTGGTCTATTATATATTTATAATATATTACATTATTTATATATGTTTCTTCAGACCTTGGCCCGCCACTTTAACCTGGATGAAGATTCAATGATGATCGAGTGGAGACAAGTGAGGGAGGTTACAAAGAATGACAGAGAGCTACAGGAGTCTCACCCCAACTTGTACAATATTGCAGCTGTTTATCTGCTTCTTCCAACATCAACAGCAGATTGCGAGAGGGGATTCTCTATACTCGAGAGAATTAAGACAGCACAGGTCAACTCTGTGTAACAGAGTTCTCAATGCACTGCTGGCAGTAACAATGCAGGGCCCAAATGCACTGCTGGCAGTAACAATGCAGGGCCCACCTCCATCAGAGTTTGAATATGACAGGGCAGTGGAAGAATGGCACATGGCCAGACCTAGAAGGTCAAGCATCTGAATAGGAACTGCTAGCTAATATGTACAAGTCAAGACATTGAATGGGCTAACTTGTGTTGGATTTATTTGAGTGCTAAGGTTATATTTTTTAAGTATTATCATATGTGCTGTTTTATTTCCAGGGATGAATATTGTGTAGTTGATGGTATTATATGTGTACATGATGTGTTGATGTTTATGTTGTATTATTGTGTATAAACTTATAATAAATCTTTGTATGTATGTTTTCTTCTTCATCATGTATTAATACATGGATTATTTATTATTGTTTATTGTATGTATTTCAGATGCTGCATGTTGTGTTGATGTGTGTTGTATTATTGTGTATGTATTATTGTATATGAACTTATTTTAGTAAATATTTTTACGAGTCGTTTTTTTTAAATAAAAGTCTTAAAACATGGATTATTTATTATATTGTTTATTATCATAAATATATAATTATATATGGCTTCCTAACATCACTTATATCACACAAAAGAGTGCCTCACCATCAATACAGGCAGTTACTAAAAGCCAAAAAAATCGAACACATCAGGGGGTTCCCCCCTCCCGTACCCTCCCCCAGCACGCGGTAAATGCCACTATTCTTGAAAATAATCCTGTGGAGAACCCTGTATAACTCTATGTAAACAAAGATGGTCCCTGACGGCCATGTTTAACGTCACATCAAAATAATTTTCGACAAGGATCAACATCATTCCATACTGATCATTTTCGATAAAGTCCCATATCAATATCACTTATAGTTTTCAAGAAGTACTCGCTACAAACTTGTTTTTTGAAAATCTATTTTTAGCTGTGGCAGCCATCTTGAATTTCAGACCAACCTGAAATGTTGCTAGCATCATAGACATCAAGAGCAACATTCCTGTGAAGTTTCATGGAAATCCGTCAAGTAGTTTCAGAGGAGTATTCGCTACAAGTCTTTACTAAATTAAATAACTCTATGTAAACAAAGATGGCCGCTGGCAGCCATGTTTAACGTCGAATCAAAACGATTTTCAACAAGGACCAACATCGTAGTCGCTACAAACTTGTTTTTAAAAAATCTATTTTTAGACTTGGTGGCCATCTTGGATTCACATCAACATGAATTTTTGCTAGGATCAACTAGACTTCATGGGCAACATTTCTGTAAAGTTTCATGAAAATCCATTCAGTAGTTGCAGAAGAGTAGTCGTTACAAAAAAAAGTTTACGGAGAAACGGACAGACAGACGGACGATGGACACCGCTCCACGGCATAAGCTCTGTTGATCTCTGATCAGTAGAGCTAACTAGAAGATTTTTTATTTGACCAACACCAATGTCAATCCCAAAACATATTAATGTCATCAGTGCTCATGAAATAGGATAGCCCCAAGCCCGGTTAACGTCAACATCTGGTTGGGGCTTGTCCCTTTTTGCAATAGTTTACCATATAATTAACTCAGGGCCTGTCAACTTTAATTCAGGGCCTGCCTGTCGAAACTATTTTCCATGAGCACTAGTCATTAAGTAAATGCATTTAAATGGTTTCTGTTCAATAACTTTTGTTAGGAATGAGGTATTGCAATAACATTTTCAGGGTAGGTATTTCTGTGTCATATAAATGACTAATCCCTATCGTTATCATCGCAAGTATGCTTATTTGCCGACTGCCTATTATACAGGAAAATCAACACTCAGCAAGCAGCAAGACCATCTCACTTTACAACAAGAGCATCAAGAATTGCAGGGCAATCCATAGTCCCCCACCGGCCCAGACAAACATTTTCCAGACATTTTCTATGATGGAGGTCAAAGATCAAAGTCAAGGTCACAATGACCTTATTTTGGTACGCGACACACCGCTATCCCAAGACTCACATACCAAGTTTGGTGTCTCTAAGTGTTATAGTATTGAAAATACGGTCCGGACAAGCATTTTCTATGACAGAGGTCACAGGTCCAGGTCACAGTGACCTTATTTTTGTACGCGACACACCGCTGTCCCAAGATGTATCAACATCCAAAGTTTGGTATCTCTAAGTGTTATAGTATTGAAAATACGGTCCGGACAAACATTTTCTATGACAGAGGTCACAGGTCAAAGTCAAGGTCATAGTGATCTTATTTTGGTATGCGACACACCGCTATCCCAAGATGTATCCACATACCAAGTTTGGTATCTCTAAATGTTATAGTATTAAACAGTTAATAAATATGCACGCAATATACTGTCCTAAAATAAATTGTAATATATGCAATATATATTCTTCCTCCTTTTTGGTATCTTTAAAAATTAAATTATTTACATAAAATATGTTGGAGATTCTGAATTATCTATTGTAAATAATTGTATTATGAAATAACAAAACAAAACAACAAACTTGATTCATACTTATTTACCTTTGTGCACTGACTATATAATTGCGCAAAGTATTCCTTTATCAGTTACGCCTAATCGATAAATGTAATCCATTAATTGCTTGCGCGTAATCTGTGTTAATTAGTTTTCGACAGTTTTGATACTAATTATTTAAGTCAATTAAACTTATTCCTGACTTCAAAGTAAAGCGGAATGTTGACATTGTGTTTTTTGAGTAAATTGAGAACTTAATGAATTGTATATATACTAAGCGTTTTCAATCATATATGTTATCTCTTTTTTGAGGTACAAATTATAACGCTACCTTGTGATATTGTCTGAAATAGTTAATATTCTACTATGGCTAATTTGTCTAAGAAACGTGCGGCTAGGTTTCCATGCAGCGTGCACGTGGTCACGACATTCGAGGGTTTTAAAACTGCCCTCCCGTGCTACTATTAAAGCGCGCTTCACCGGAGTACCACACTGTAAAAGACCCTTCACCGTACCAACTTACTAGAAGCAGAAGGCGTCTGTGAAGCAGTGTATAACGGACGCGCCAACACATCAAAGGGCGAAACTTCGCGTGGGGAATCTGTGCTGGCGTGAGTGATCTTATTTGTAATTACGTCTTTGTTTTTTTAGCACATTTCAAATTCGTGAGGTGGTAAGTAGTGTTAAACGTTAGAAAAGCATACAAAGTATGTGAAATAGATTCACAAACTATACCTGACGTTCATATAAAACTGTTGCTCGCTGCCACCGAGCTACTTTCGCGGACAATATTCTGGAAATGGCGCCGTTTGAAATAAGGGGCATAACTCACTTAATGTTACACGTGTTAACAATCTATAACATATTTCATACAGGTTATACGATTTAAATGAATATATTATATTTTACTTACAACTGAAAGACTGAAAACAATGATATTGCCAGCTGGATTGGGACCAAAAGATAATATTGCAACACTTAAAATACTTCAAGAGATGATCAGTAAACACTTGAAGATATAAATACCACCACTGAATAAATCAGGGACGTAATAAACCATTTCTTAAATCACTGACCAAATCAGGGAGTACGTTATAGGGAGGAGAAACGGGCTCGTTTTGCCGATTTATGTTGTCGCGCATGTGTTTCACTACTCCGTGAAAATGACTATTTCCGGTTGTTTCGCGAGTGTGTGAAAAACAGCAAATTCTTATAAATTATTACACTTACAAACTCAATAAAGGTGCTAAATGTAAACATAAGTATTATTTATTTACATTGCGTCCTCTGATACAGAGCGTGTATTTGTTTGCATGTTTAAAAGAACATTTTACCAGACGGTTCCGTGTAACAAAGATGGCGCCACTCTGCGCCAAATAAAAAATGGTGACAGTGTATAGCTATTGCAAACGAGATACGAGACTACGGGTTATTATGGCATTAATAATAACAAAAAGTGAATAGTAAACATATTTATCTTTGTAAAGAAGGTAATTTCATGGTGGTGATTATAAGACAAAGCCTAAAAAGAGGTGATGAAAATGTGCCTTTTGAGATATCAGCTCAATTTTTAATTTTATAGAATTAAAAATGGTGTGAAGCTATTGCAAACGAGATACGAAGTATGGGTTATATTAGGCATTAATAATAACAAAAAGTGAATAGTAGACATATTTATCTTTGTCAATAATGTAATTTCGTGATGTTGATTATAACAGAAAGCCGTAAAAACGGGCTGTAAAAACTGCCTAATTTGAGATGTTGGCTGACATTTTAACTTTTCACATGTAACGCGCTTACGATCGATTTACCTGTATCGATAAAATAGTAAATGGCGGCGTTCTAGCGCGACAACATAAATCGATAAACTAGAGCGTTTATGAACCCGTTTCTCCTCCCTATAACGTACTCCCTGACCAAATCAAGCAATTGACCTTTTTCACAGATCTAATGGAGCTATTAGTTATGTGTGTGTTTAAAAACGTTGATTTTTGCGACATGGGTGAAACATGGACACTTTGATTTATGTTGCTTTGTCATTTGATCAACCTAGTTCATTAAAATCGCTGCTGAGTCAGAAGTAGATAAATCAGAGATTCGCAACGCCTGCCTCTAAAAAGTAAACACTAGAAAATTAACGTATGTACGCATGTAACTCGTTCACAGACTCAGTTAACCCAAGTCTGCTATTTTTCTCTCTTGTTTGTGTTTGTTGACCACTTGTCAGTACTTATTTATATAAATTATCAGAACTCTGGGTGCGTTTTTTACATTCCTTGGCTCTTTACCGTGCTTTTACGGAAGGTGGAAGGTATACCGTACTGATCCAGGAATAAGTGGGTGTTCTGCCGCCACCACTTAAAATAGACAGTCAAAAATAGTCTAACCTGGGCTGGAAAATTATGTTAAACCCCAAACAAACGAACTTTGACGTGCTCGGAGGTATTAGAATCCGATACACGAGAAAGCCCTGTTACATCAGACGGAAAGCTGAGTTTTGAGAATTTTACTCATACTTTTTCTCTCTTTTTTTGTGTATCATTACTCATCAACTTACTGCAAAATCTCGTAAATTCTAGAAATCATAAGTGTTATATGTGTATGTCTGTTCCTGTGGAACAGTTTATTCCATATTTACATGATGAAAATTGTTCCAAGCAAGTGTCATTAAGGTCACACAGAGTTGCTTTTTTTTTTACTTAATTAACATTTAATCAAAATAGTTGTTTCTTTTAAAAGGTATTAGGTCACATATATGTCACATATATTTTGAAAGCAATTGTTTACTCTGAACGAGTCCCTTATTACTCATTCATTTTGAATTTGCGTGCTATTCACTGGCCGACGCCAGACTCTACAGGGAGTGTAAAACAGACGTGTCACGAACATGGGTGTAAACCACTGAATTGAATTGAATTTTATAGTCGCACCAACAGTCAATGTCATATGGCGACTTTTCCAGCTTCCGTTGGTGGAGGAAGACCTCCAGGGGTCCCTACGGCCAATTTTTGTGCACGGGCGGGCACCTGGGTAAACCACCGACGTTCCGCAAGCTAGCTGGATAGCTTCCTCGCACAAAGATTCCTAGTAGGTGTAAACCAAGGAGTACTTAGCTCTCACTCAAACACTGACCATACGCGAAACTATTTCCTATCCGAACCAACTCCAAATGAGTTGTTTCAATCAGTGGTGTACCAGCGAGTGTCATTCGATAAATTCGCGGACAAGCATGCTTCTTATCAATATCGCTAACAGGTAAGTGTAGTATGGTCTGTACAATTGCCTTTAATGAACATCGTTTAATTCAGAATAAAGAAAAGGAACGGTGCCTTACAATACTCTAACTTCCAATAAACAGCCAACTATTCCAGCTTCCAGGTGTCCCTCCGGCCAATTTTCGTGCACGGGCGGGCACCTGGGTAGAACCACCGACGTTCCGCAAGCTAGCTGGATAGCTTCCTCGCACAAAGATTCCTAGTAGGCGTAAACCAAAGAGCACTTAGCTTTCACTCAGACACTGACTATACGCGAAACTATTTCCTATCCAACCATGTTCCAATCAGTGGTTGTATCAGTATGGGTCATTCAATAAATTCGCGGACAAGCATACTTCTTATCAATATCGCTAACAGGTAAGTGTAGTATGGTCGGTAAAATTGCCTTTAATGAACATCGTTTAATTCAGGATAAACAAAGGAACGGTGCCTGACAATACTCTAACTTCCAATAAACAGCCAACTTTTCCAGCTTCCAGGTGTCCCTCCGGCCAATTTTCGTGCACGGGCTGTCACCTATGTAGAACCACCGACGTTAATTTCCAGAGTGAATCAAACATGACGGTGGTACTTTAATTTTTGACTCTGAATATACTTGTATTTACACGTTCTCTTGTACATGTCTATTCTGTACAGCCAGCGAGGCTTTTGTTATCAATATGTAACATTTTTGTAAAAGAGATTTTCTGCTGCTCGTTGACGTTTATCTTCTTGATTTTGTATATTTTCCCCGATTCAGGGGTTTTAATATATCTAACACAAGCAATATCTGGCGTGAATAAACCGAGGTCGGCAGGAGTATTTCTGCATTTTGCAATATTGAACGAGTAACGGATCTTTGCTTATTTTCACTCGCTTGCCTGTGCTATGCTTGCTCGCATCTTTCTCATTTCACTCATATATAACATAGTCAGATTATTCTTGGTGCTTGTACATGCTTGTTTTAATGTCAGATGAAAATATCTTGTCTAACTCACTTGCGTCCTGCTTACCGTTACTCGTTCAATATTGAAAAATGTAGAAATACCCCTGCTAGAAGACCTGGTGTTAATGCCGTTTTGAGTCGTGTGATTGGGAAATTTCGCCAAAGTAGATTCGCCCAAAAGTCGGAAAATAAAATAATTGCGCTCTCCTAAATGTGTTGGCTGGGCTTGATAACACAGCATCACCTCGGCTTGTAACTGACTGTTGTTCCCTATCAGTTTTCAATATTAGGTTAAATATATACTGAAAGGACAAAGAAACGCGACACGGGAATTTCCGCAATATATTTTTTTTACAATATGCTGTTGTTAATCGATTGGTACATGGCTACGTAAGATCCTTCCTTTCGTAAAAAAAGACTAAAACAACACGTAACACAGCAAATAGTATTCCTGCAAAGTTTCATTATTGACAGAGTACGCGTTTGGCTCAAGCATGTGAGCAAACTTAGGATGCAACATTTTGCAAACTCTTTACGTTGCATACAGTACAGAACTGGCTCAATTTTTTAATTGAGGAACTTCAACATTTATGAATTTCTTGTAACAACGTGTACTGTGATTAAAACGTCTACAACATCACAGTTGTGTCCTTTCTCTAACTAGCTGCAACTTTTTTTTTTACAAAACATCTTGGGATTTCCTTGGAACATATATGGAATTAAGTGTGCAGTATACAATATATACCGGAAATTCCCGTGTGGCGTTTCTTTTTCCCTTCAGTATATATACCAGGAAAGGAAACAATATAGTTTGACCAGCTTTTGACCAGCAGTGAATGATTGTCATAGATAGAATCTGGTCTCAACGAGCTGAGACAGGCTCTATCTGTTTTCTAGTACGGTGTACTTAAATTCCATTTATTGGAAGTTAGAGTATGGTCCCAGCCAGCATATATCGGACAAGGCCTGCCAAATCTCCGGATAAACTCCGGATTCTCCGGATTTCTCACTTGGATTTAAGTGGACAGTCTCAGTATTTTCCATCAAATGTTATTTTAAAAAAAAACTGTTCATGACTGGTCACAGTTTATCAGCTATTTCCTGCATTGGCCTGTTACGCTCACTAATCAGCTATGCCAAGGAGAGTATTTACAAGTGTCAAATCAATGGGGGCCATTAGTGTAATGCACTGACTGAATATACAATTAACATCTAAGGACATAAGTAGTTCCTTCAGTGACATAACCAAATATGTGCAATAGTAGCAATATTTCACCGGCTTCTTTAACTGGTTGACCCTAATTGAAATAGCAAGTGTTGGGAGCTAGTGACTCCTTCTATTTGGTATCACTATAACAGCTGCTACCGCGCAACACGATGATTATAATTATGAAGACTTTGTATTAGCATTTAGCACTCATCTGTGTAGAATATTATGTGCACGTCCATGAAAAAAAAAAGTGGTACAAATCAAACTAAGTCTTTTTAATCTAATTTCAAAGTCCTCCCTCAAAACTCACTATTTTTGTTCATGTTGAAAGTATGCTTATCTATTATTTTCTATTACTATCAAATAATGCATCAGTATTAATTACAAAATTAAATTTTAATTTACGTTTTAAAAAAAAATTGTGCGAACAATCAAGTCGCATGCTAAGATTTTCATTTGAAAATGTTCTTCGCGCCCTTTTAATCTTAAATTTAAAAATCTCAGGCTTTTGTGTTAAAACGTCTTGGCAGGCCTGTCGGGCCGAGATCAAACCGATGTCGTTGTCTATATCGGCCCGATGTCGGTTATAATCTCGGCTGCAAATATGTCCGACGTCGGCTTACGATGTTGGCCCGACATCAACCCGACGTCGGCTGAACATCAAAATGACATTTGCCCGATATCAGCTCAACATCCTTCAGTGAATTTTATTGACCACCCAGCTAGCTCAGTAAGTAGAGCATCCTACCAATTCAAAATATTTGTTCCGCAACATACAATTTTATTGGGTGTTTATTTCCGTTCGAATTTTCGATCAAACCGATAATAATAATAACTTTATTTCAAGAAGGTAACACATTAATACAATTAATTACAGGATACAATTAATACTGAAATGTTTACATTATATATACTACCTATATAATAATTATCTTTCTGTTGGTGTTTATCTCAATTAGCTCGATTGGAAAAATATTCATTAGCAATAAATAAAACTCTTGTGAATGTAGGTAGCATCATTTTGAAATATAAGAAAGAACAAAGCGAAGAATATCTTTTCACATTAACATTAAATACTCAATATTTAAAATGACATGTCATTACCTCCCTTTATTGATATGGCGCGTTATGTCGGACCGACAGCGGCCCGATGAATTTCCCTTGGTAACAAAATTACGTCGGCCCGATATTGATTTTGCTAAAACAAAAAAATATATTTATAAATATTTTAAATGAACTTATAATAATTTATTGCAATAGTTGCTAGCAATAGATGTGTAGTTTTTAAAAATGTTTTACCAAAATATTTAAATATCGGTACAATATCGGTCCGATGTTGGCATATTTAGCCAATATTCCGCTCTTCACTCGATATCTGCCAATATCGGTATAACATCGGCCCAATATCGGACCGATGTTGGCATATTTAGCCGATATTTCGCTCTTCACCCGATATCGGCCCGATAGGCGCCGTCCCTTTGTTTATTTTGAATTAATACTATATGTTCATCAAAGGCAATTTCACCGACCATACTATGTACAATTATTGGGGTGATGGAGTATGTGAAGAAAGTCAGTAAAAACGACAATACAGTGCAGTGCAGTGCAGTGCGTGCAGTGCAGTGCAGTGCAAGGCAAGGCAGTGCAAGGCAAGGCAAGGTATAATAAATGTATGTATAATTAAAAATAATATAAATAAACGCAGAGACATAATAAGTAAAACACTTTTAAGATCTCTGATAAAAGCAAGAAATAATATTTTGAACTCTGCACGGTTTGCATATTTCGCCTCTCGCCACTTCTTTTTGCAGGTTTTAAATAAGAAAGGGATAAATTATGACAACAATACCAAATTATTGAGGATCTGCTTTTACTTGAAATCCATTTCGGTAGTTGTTGTTATTTATTTATCTTTGAATCGTTGCTGATCTTTTGGTTCTTTTTGTGCTCAAAATGGCAGCCTCCATAAACAAAAATATGGCGGCATTTTTTAATACCAATGTTATATTTTCAACGTTTCTGTTGTTAACCTGGCTCACATTCATTGTAAATGGTGCCAGACTAAGTGACCCGAAGATATTGCTGCCCTATCATAGTTCTGTCCTAACTAATTTTACGCTGAGGATCAATTTAACGAGCGCTGAGTCACGAAGTCCTGGGTGCTACACATGGTAAGAAGTGGGTGGGGTAACGTTTCGAACTCTTGAGAACCATGGCTTGTGCAGGATAGCCATACTATGTCTATGCTAGAATCTTACCGAAATTCTGTGTTAATCCATTATTTCATGCCCCTTAACCTTCCCTTGAAATTGGGTGACTCGAAAAACAGTATTGAGATGATTTGAAACATTACAATCATGGTCAGTTTTATGGCTGCTGAGATTGTACTGTATTATCGCTGATAGGGTCATTGTCGTACAGGGTACCCTAGAAAGGCACCCGGGGTACATTGATGTATACAGAAACGTAACTGAAAATCATCGGAATCCAGAAAGGCCGCCAAATATACATAAATGTACCCGAGACAAAATACAATGTTGTAAAACGCGACCGTAACGCGTACTGTTACTTCACGGAAACAAAACTTTCGTTGTTTACAAAGGTTAATCGATTCACTTTTTAAAGCCGCTCGCAGTTGCCTCCGTCTTAAAGGAATGCAGTTGGTCTAAATATTTGACCAACTTACTTGAATGACGAGCTACATATTTGTTTATTTTTTTGCGCGGTGTTTGATGATTAACATCTTCCGGATTTACGACAGTGCGTTCTTAATTTTATTCTTAAGAACAAAAGCGCGCGCAATAGTTAATGATAAACAATAGTGTTGGATAATTCATGATCGATCATCAGAATATTCACCGACAGATGATCGATCATTAATCGATTTATAAACATGGCTGCTATAAAACTGTAAGCCTTTTTCAGACTATAATGATGAAAATAATCACATTTCCAGTATGTTCTGGTAATAAACTAACTGAATGAAACTGACCAACATATATTTAAAAAAAAAACAAGTTGTGAATGCGATACCCACTATAAATATGTGATTAATTTACTTTGTTGCAAAATTGTCACTCATTTTATTTTCTTATACATTTTAGTAAAAGAGAATGAATTAAGCCATAATTTTCAACAAGAGAGTGTAGTCGATCAACACTAATTGTTTAAGTAGTTGTTTTATCAAGTTCTAAATGGTTTCAATTCCGCCAATGATCTTGTTTGTTCGGGTACGTTTTTGTATATTTGGGGGCCGTTCTGGAATTCTAAGTTTCTCTATTCATGAATATACCCCGGGTATCTTTCTGTAGTACCCGATACGACAATGACCCCATCAGCGTTATTATCAGTAAAACTGGAAAGCCAAGTGAGCAGTGTAGTGCAGCAGCTAAGAAAGTGATGAATGAATGAATGAATGGTGTTTTACGGCACGTCGACACATAAATAGGTCATATTGTGCGCAAAAAAAGAGAAAGTGATGCAATGTCTCAGTTATTTGATGCAATGTCGCAGTTATTTGAAAAGAATTTTTAACACATTGATAGAAAAAAGTTTATTATTATATATACCAGTTATATACGTCCCCTATTAGAATATTGTGTGTAGGCTTGGAGCCCTTATTATTGTAAAGATGTTGAATGTTAAGGAAAAGTACAACATTGAGCAACTAAACTAGTACCAGAGCTAAGAGATCTCAGTTATGAAGAAAGACTTTTACCTTTAAATATGTACTCTTACAGAGAGATGTCAGAGGTGATTTCATCGAAACATTCAAGATATTGAAATATAAATATAATTTGGACTCTTCATCATTGTTTAAAGTTCCTGATCCAACCACACATGCTACGAGAGGACAAAATATGAAGTTATTTAAGCCAAGGCTTGTAAAAGGGCTGTCTTTGAGACAAAACTTCTTCAGCAAACAAGTCATAAATCGCTGGAACAACAGTGCCCCAGATAAGCAGCGTATCTGCGTATTTCACTCAATGAAAATTTGCCAAATACCCAATTAATTTCTCATACCAGATATGCAAGCAATATCCTTTTCACTCAAACATCTATCGACAGTCAGAGTGTTCAAATGATTGATGGATTGATGTTTTCGTGTGTATTCAAATATTTACAAAAAGCAGATTTTACTTCCGGTCTTTATCTTGACTGGGACGTTACATAATTATCGATAAAGTGGAGAACGCTATATAGTTGAATATTTATGCTTTACCAATCTATAGTATTGTGTAGTCGTCTGGGCGCTTTCTTGTTTACTTTTTAAAGCGTTTGCGTTGTGCAGACGATTAAAATGCCGAAACGGGGACGTAAACCGAAGAGCGACTTACCGTTAAGAAACACTTCTGAAATTAACACATGTGATTAGTGCTTCTATGGAAATAAATCATTAATAATGATTAATCATTGACAAAACACTGCCTTGAATAACAAGTCAATAAAGCTCACATAAAGACGGGTAAGTTACTTACCTTGTTTTACATTTGATCCCCAAATCACTCTATTATTTTTGAAAATTTGAAATTCACTCAATTTTAATTTCATGAGTGAAATACTCAATAGGTCCAAAAGTTATCTGGGGCACTGGAACAATCTTCCACAGAGTATAGTTGAAGCAGACACAGTATCCACATTTAAAAAAAGACTTGATAACCACTGGCAGATCACAACTGAATATTGCCTATTCCTTAAATTCCCATAAAAATGTAAATTTAAATAGTGCGTGGTTCAGTGATTGAGCGCCGATCTTCAGATCGTGGGTTCGTCCTCACCATGGCCATGTTATTTATCCTTGAGCATGGTAATTAATCCACATTGCTTAGTACTGGTTCTACCCAGAAAACCTGCACATAATCTTCGAAAGGGGGTGTTGCAGTATCAATAGATAGATAGATTGCCAGTTACTCTTTCCAAACTTCGCGTGGAGATCATTTATGTGCACACAATATGGCTCTCCGTGGCCATGGAGAAGATGGAGGAACGTCCCATCCTAAGGAAACACTATAACCTTTTCCTCGTAATATGTAGGGTAGGAGGAGCCTGAAACATTTGATATACATGTAGTAGATAGAAATACGCTATTCACACATTTATGCCCATATTAAGTTAAGAATTAATAATTAATGGCCTCGGGAAATTTATTAACATATTTGTAGGTGAACTTTTTACAGGTCAGGGGTCTGGAAATATTTTGAAAATCCACTTGCCCAGGGCAAGTAGATTTTCAAAATCCACTTGCCCTGCCCAAAATGTCACTTGCCCAATTTCAAAAGTCACTTGCCCCAAAATTAAGCTACGTCGAGACCGCACGCTAAGTTAAATCCTTTTCTTTCACTGTTTTTTTTGTCATAACTTTTTACATAATTTCATTGTAAAATTAATGACTTAAACTACTTCTGAAGGATCAGAGCTATAGGTTGTTACCATTATGCATATATCAGTGTTTTCCTCCACCGGTGGGAGAGGGGGAGTGGGGTGTCAGTGGGGATACCCCTAGGATATAACATCACTGATGAACCTGGTACCAAATTGGTAGACTCTAATGCCTATGGAATTAAGATGTACAAGATGCTTGCTCCTAGTGCAGTAATTACAAAAGGGCAGGCAGATAACAAAAAAAAAGAAGATGCATTAGGTCGAACAAAACTTTTTTCTGCTTTTACTTTTGTTATAGACTACACCAGATAAAAAGAATGAAAAGAATGATGCATTAGGTCAAACAGAATTTTTTTCCTACTTTCACTTTCGTTATATAATTCATGTAGATAAATCTTATGTTTTGGAAATGATTAGCCCGGTCTATGCCTAAATCTGACTCAGGTACTGTAGTTGTTTTTCTGTTAATATCTTTTGAGATGCCAAATTGCAATTCTTCGAATAATTATATAAATTAGCCAAGGTCGAAAGCACATCTTGGATAATGGCAAACTTGAACACGCCATTCCGTCATTGGTCTCGGATTCATTCAAAACAAACATGGCATTTTGAAATAAAAACAGATGCACACCTATTCATTACGACATGCGTCGATAGCGACATCTTTGCTCATCAAACAACGCCGTTAAATTGCTATAATCGTTTAATTGCCCTACTTGTTTACAAATTGGTTTGACTGAATCGCCATTGTTTCACTTTACCACGTAGTAGAGAACGGGATTTGTTTCACTGGCTGATAAAAATACATCGGTTATTTGATTGGATAATATGGATACAGTACTAGGTCAAGTGTTGCGTCATGATTTTTAATTATTGAACAGAATATGACCTACAACACACTGACCGACATACACAAAGCGACAACAACATCT
Organism: Cyrtodaria siliqua; assembly: GCA_037043455.1. Taxonomy (NCBI): domain Eukaryota; kingdom Metazoa; phylum Mollusca; class Bivalvia; order Adapedonta; family Hiatellidae; genus Cyrtodaria; species Cyrtodaria siliqua. Next base: position 161,902 of record JAWPHD010000662.1, on the reverse strand, counting down.
CAATAACTGATTTACACACTGATGTGTATTTCACACTAATCTGGCGCGTGACTTACTTCCTGCATAGAGGGGCTCGTTACGGGGGTATATTTCACACGGTATACGAATTCTAAAGACCGCGCGTCTTCAATTGAAGATTGGCACCCAAGCGTTCCTCGGCCAATCAAATTCTGATAAACTTTCAAGTGGGAGGGATTAAACAATAACGAACAACACCGGTCAGTTTTATGACACTTATCAGTAATTGCTCGCGTCGAAAACGACGGGTGGTTAATTACTACGCAATTATCGGCAAACTTCACAGTCCAGGCAAATTTTCCCTTGATTTTTATCTAATAATGAAACGTCCATCGGGCAAGTGACGGACAACCAGATTTAAGAAGGTCACCTGCCCGCACCCAAAATCCACTTGCCCGGGGCGTCGGGCAACCATATTTCCGGAGCCCTGCCTGAGGTAAATAATATCTCATATTAACTGTCCATATTTGTAGGAGAAGTAGTCGTCTTGATGTGGCCACTGTGCAGCTAATCAACAGCACGGAAAGCGAGTGTGCCTTGTCTGCAGAGATTTCTGCCGTCTCGAAAACTGTCACCAGGAAAACTTCCATCATTATTGCAGAAAATAAAGGTTCAGTATTTCATTTATACGAAATTTTCTAAAAATACATGATATATATCATTATATGAATTACCAAATGTGATCATCACTCTAAAATAATATATCAATCGTGAAAACTCGGCCGATCCCGTCATTCTTCGGGATCACGCCTCTTGTATGCTTCGAAGAAGTGTAGGAGATGTTGCGAATGTGATAACATTTACAGACTTTTGTGAGGCTCTTTATGTTTTGGCAATTATTGAAATGATGTACTCTGACAGGTTTTTTTTTTGGCTGTTTTTATAGCCGAAATTCGGTCATATTCCCAATGCCAAAACATATCTTTTTTTCCCAATTAAGAGGAAAAAATTCCCTTTTTTTTTTTAAGTGTGCCAATCCAATGATTGGTGTTCAAAAGCTTAAATAAATGCTTCTGTTTATCTTGGTGTACAAAAAACAGTATTAAAGATATAATTATGAAAGGAATGCTTTACTTTATATTTTTCCGAATTTTATTAAAAATCACGCTAAAATACCCAATTTTATGGAAAATCGCGCTTAAATTCCCAATTCCAGGGGTACGGGTCATCTTCCCAAAATCATGAAAAAAAGCCCTGTCTGAGTTTTAACTCTAACTACTTTCTGTACGCTTTTAAACTTTAAATATAGTTCATTGGTTGAATCATGTAAAGTTATGCCAAATATTAGTGACTTGTTAGCTGAGATTACACGAGGGTCACCTGAGTTCATTGATTGAATCAGTGTAAAGTTATGCCACATATTCCAGTGACCGGTGAGCTGCTAAAATGTATTGTGCTGGTGGACACCGTGCATCGTATAGAGATAGACACTACAACCAGACTGCTGTATCTCGAGGACTCGCCGGAGGAACTGATGGTCCGTGGATATGATGCTGAAGGTACTTGAAATTATTTTCCCTGCCCTCATCTGTTTTTTTATGGGATGAATATTGGTGTGTATGTTCAGTACCTTGAACAGTCAGTGTTTTGCTTTTTTGTCAGAGTTGGGCTGTATGTTCAGTACAGTACACAGGTGAGTGTTGTGCATTCTTTATAAAACTTGGAATCCTTTGTATCCCTCGAGAACTGTTCAGATTGCAGAATATTAATGTATTTTTTTCAGGGAATGTGTTTTCTAGTCTGCGAGGGTTGGAGTTCCAATGGAGTCTACACCCTGACAATTCTGGGCACCAGGACGGCCTGGTTGATGCCAACAGTATACTCAGGTACAGACACCTTATTATCGGATCCAAACATAAATATATGTATGGAGAGGGTTGGGGAGATGATGAGGGTGGGAGGTGGAGCGTTCGAGTAGAGTTATAGCCAAACATAAACACTATAACAACTCCGAGAAAGACTTAAACCATAAATTCTTGCATTGTTCGCTCTCATTCGGATCTGATTCATATACAGGTTGTAATTAAAAGCTAAAGTCAGGGCTTCCACTAAGGTTCAAATCTAGGAAGTTCAAACTTCCTGTGTATCAAATTTGGAAGTTCATGGGGAAAATTTAGGAATTTCCAGTGTTTGGGCATGGCATTCATAGTCTTTGAGTCAGTGATTCCACGTGGTAGTGAGGGAAATAACACATCTAAATTGTTAAAAAGAAAAAAAGAATAATTATAATCATCTATATGTTTATAAAAGAAAATATTTGATGACCTCATTATATAAACGGTTTCAAACTAAAAATACTTAATTTCCCTTTGCGTGCCATACCCCACCCACAAGTTTTATACAGTAAATTACATTTTGCAAACAGTTTTTAATTTATCAGTCCAGGAAAGCTTTTAAATTGGCATACATTAATGAAAGGTATGTAACACTGTCAAGTGTAGGAATAAATGTAACAGATTCTTTAATTTATTATCAAAGCAATCGATTGTTTTTGCCAGTGATAATTGTTTTTGCCAGTGATAATTTCACTTCCGTGTTTAGTCTCCATTTGCGAAGAGTTCTCTCCCCTAGGTTAGAGATTATTAAATATTGTTTGTCGTACTTCGTTTCTATTTGTAACTTTGATAAATACATAGAAAAATGACACAAAGATATAAAAGAAATAGCCTTAAAAGTATAATCTGTGTAAGGAGTTTCAACTTTGTGGTTAATAAATATAAATTAAGCAATTTGGCGTTCATTTTGTGAAATGCGCGGCTAGGCCATTTATCTAATTAACACGCTCTCCTCTCACCAGTCATGCGTGTGACCCTTGATAAAAACTGGACAAAACTGGATTTACCTGTCAATTACAGGCTCCACTGAGTTTTAATTGCTTTACAACTTGTTACGTCGGCAGTCTCAAATGAAATTAGATTAGATGGGCGGGGCTATAATCGGTAATTTACAGATTATGGGACGTCCGTAGTAAACGATCGCGGCGTACTTTGAAGTTTTTGGAAGTACACTGTACGCCTTTGATGTTAATTTTCGCCGTACAACTACGATTTTTGGACGTAATTTACGGCCGTACGCCCATTAACGGAAGCCCTGTAAAGTAAAATATATTTGTTTTCGTTCAAATCGATGGCAGAAACTTATGTAATATTCTTCTGTATGCTGGAGGCTGTCTTGCTTCAAAATAACTGATCGCATTTTCTTCATGTTTTGCATAATAGTTTCATCGTCTGATATTCAAAATAATTCTGATAAATGTTTCAGTTCAACATCAAGTTGAAATATTCAATAAGAACTGTACACTCTATGTATTAACTTTAAAATTGGAGAAGTAGATGGGTGAGTAAGAACTGTTTAAATAATATGTGAATTTACATGTGGTAAACTGGTTCACATCATCCTTTTTTGGGTGGAATTTTTATTTTCAGGATTTTGAAGTTCAGTGAGTCCCATTACACGACCCCTTTTCATATTGACAAGTTGGAAGATAGAGGTCGTCAAGGGGACATAATTCTTGTAGAGGGGATCAGAACAGGGAGTGCCATTGTATGGGCCAAACTGAGAGATCCAGCTTACGAGGTAAATAAACGTATAGTAGAGAAGGGCCTCAGTGGGATATAAGTCTTGTAGAGGGGATCAGCACAGGGAGTGCCATTGTATGGGCCAAACTGACAGATCCAGCTTACGAGGTAAATACATGCGTATTAGTGAAGGGCCTCAATGGGGGCATAACTCTTGTAGATCAACAAAATAAGTTTACGAATTCATTACAAACTAAGGAAACGTAAAACATTTAGCTGAGGGCAAATGCAATTTCTTAAGCTTTTTTATGTGTATTTCAGTCAGTGAAGACCAGTAACGTGAGACTGATGGTTATAGCCAACCTTATGGTTAGTCCACCCGAGGCCTACGTTCTCAAATACGCTACAGTCAAGTACAAAGTGGAACAGATCAGACAAAACTCTGTTGTAGGTAAGTAATGATGAGTCCACCCGAGGCCTACGTTCTCAAATGCCCCCAGTCAAGTACAAAGTGGAACAGATCAGACAAAACTCTGTTGTAGGTAAGTAATGGTGAGTCCAATCGAGGCCTGCGTTCTCAAATATGCCACAGTCAAGTACAAAGTGGAACAGATCAGACAAAACTCTGTTGTAGGTAAGTAAATTAATGGCGAGTCCACCCGAGGCCTACATTCTCAAGTATGACACAGTCAAGTACAAAGTGGAACAGATCAAACAAAACTCTGTTGTAGGTAAGTAAATTAATGGCGAGTCCACCCGAGGCCTACATTCTCAAGTATGACACAGTCAAGTACAAAGTGGAACAGATCAAACAAAACTCTGTTGTAGGTAAGTAAATTAATGGCGAGTCCACCCGAGGCCTACGTTCTCAAGTATGACACAGTCAAGTACAAAGTGGAACAGATCAAACAAAACTCTGTTGTAGGTAAGTAAATTAATGGTGAGTCCACCCGAGGCCTACATTCTCAAGTACGCCACAGTCAAGTACAAAGTGGAACAGATCAGACAAAAGTCTGTTGTAGGTAAGTAATGGTGAGTCCAACCGAGGCCTACATTCTCAAGTATGACACAGTCAAGTACAAAGTGGAACAGATCAAACAAAACTCTGTTGTAGGTAAGTAAATTAATGGCGAGTCCACCCGAGGCCTACGTTCTCAAGTATGACACAGTCAAGTACAAAGTGGAACAGATCAAACAAAACTCTGTTGTAGGTAAGTAAATTAATGGTGAGTCCACCCGAGGCCTACATTCTCAAGTACGCCACAGTCAAGTACAAAGTGGAACAGATCAGACAAAAGTCTGTTGTAGGTAAGTAATGGTGAGTCCAACCGAGGCCTACATTCTCAAGTATGACACAGTCAAGTACAAAGTGGAACAGATCAAACAAAACTCTGTTGTAGGTAAGTAAATTAATGGCGAGTCCACCCGAGGCCTACGTTCTCAAGTATGACACAGTCAAGTACAAAGTGGAACAGATCAAACAAAACTCTGTTGTAGGTAAGTAAATTAATGGTGAGTCCACCCGAGGCCTACATTCTCAAGTACGCCACAGTCAAGTACAAAGTGGAACAGATCAAACAAAACTCTGTTGTAGGTATATCCTTTGGGATAATGGGAGCAGTTGTCTAGCAAATGGCCATAGCATTAAAGTCTTATTTTAAAATCTGTTTCTTTTTTAAACTATTTGAACAACTAAACCCTGTCATTTATACTGTTTAAAAGATCAAACATACATACAGATATAAATAAATATTGTCAATTTTCTATGACAGTTGTGTAAGCTCCTATAAATAAATGGTAATTAACTATATAATCTGTATACCTACCTCTCCCACAGAAATCAAGATGCCGTCCCCACAGTTCTACCTGGAGGTTGTCAACTCCATGATCAGCACGCTGGATGCTGCCACATCTATCGCCTCGGCTCAGGAACTTGGGGAGACGGAGATTAAACTGATTGACAAAAGTATCCTTCATATACAATTTTAATATGGTACTATCCCTTGATATCAGTAGTGCTATTAATATGGTACTATCCCTTGATAGCAGTAGAGCAGTAATGTTATTAATATGGTACTATCCCCTGATATCAATAGAACAGAAGTGAATGCTGTAGTTTAAATGATACTGCATCTCACCAGTGTAACTCTGGTAAATGCGTTTGTATGCTATTAATATGATACTATCCCTTGATATCAGTAGTGCAGTGATGAGTGCTCTAGGTTAAAGGATACGGCATCTCACCAATGTAACTCAGATGTTTTAGAATGCTATTAATGTGGTACTATCCCTTGGTATTAGTTGCCGGTGGCACTGCATTCTTAACAATGTAACTGGTGAATGTATGTGTAGTACACTGTTAATATAGTACTATCCTTTGATATTAGTTGCCAGCGGCGCTGCATTCTTACCAATGTAACTGGTGAATGTATGTGTACACTGTTAATATAGTACTAACCTTTAATGTAAGTTGCCCAGGGCAAAATAGTATGTATGTGTACACTGTTAATATAGTACTATCCTTTGATATTAGTTGCCAGTGGCACTGCATTCTTAACAATGTAACTGGTGAATGTATGTGTATTACACTGTTAATATAGTACTATCCTTTGATATTAGTTGCCAGCGGCGCTGAATTCTTACCAATGTAACTGGTGAATGTATGTGTACACTGTAAATATAGTACTATCCTTTAATGTAAGTTGCCCAGGGCTTGCACTAGCTATTTTTTTCTTTGCGCAACTACTTTCGCCAAATGAAAAAAATAGAGCCAAATTGAAAACATTGGAGCCAAATATTTTCATATTGGCACAAACTTGTCAGTACTAACACTGGCCAGTTTCAATTAAAAAGGAGTGAGTGCCTTCTCAAATGATTGATTTTTTAGATCACTTTAGGTAACCCTTTTTTCTAGATAAATAAATGATAACACTTCGAAAATAGACAAAAATAATACTGAAGTTTTTAATACTTCTTTCATTTTAACAATATTGTTTTATTTTCCATGCAAATTATATGTTCAACTTCAGTACACTGTAAGGAAGTTTATAATCAGGTAAATCAAGCATCTAGTGTATGATTGAGTCATAGATAGATAGCAGAGGTTTTATGTGCGACTGAGGTATTATGTAATAACAAAAAAAGAGAAACAGCAAAACAAAAACAACTAATTTAAATTTTGGTCTGTGGGGTTGAACTGTTATAGGACAAATTATTCTTACAAAACCTCGTAATAATAGGAAGAAAATCATCCAGCAAAGTGTGTATACATTGTCATATTATTATAAAAATATAAGACAATACATGTGCGATGTTTTAATCCGTTTTTATAAACTTACAACTATGACAAACGATCTTGTTTAATCTGTCGGCCGCCATTTTGTATTTATGTGTTGGTCATGTGACTAGCATGTGATCAAGAAAAAATAGATTATATTGTAAATAATAATAAAAAAATAACCATAATTCAGTTAGTTATATTTTTAATTGAAACAGTTATAAAACAAATATACTGACAATGGTCAACTGATCAGTACAGTAAACTTAGTCGATTAATTAGGTGTTTAAAAACTGGTGAATGTATGTGTAGAACACTGTTAATATAGTATTATCCTTTGATATTAGTTGCCAGCGGCGCTGCATTCTTACCAATGTAACTGGTGAATGTATGTGTACACTGTTAATATAGTACTATCCTTTAATGTAAGGGGACTCAGGGCTCCAAGAATATCTTTTTAGGGGACTAGCCCAGGGCTAGTGGGTCCTGAAAATCCACTGGCCCTGTTTTTTTGTCACAAGCCCTGTCTTTTTTACTTGCCTTAAAAATAATATGCAGGGCCGTCGATCTGTTTTGAGGGACTGCGACCCATACCCTTGGGTGGGGGAATTTTAGCGTGCTTTTACAGGAAAGGGGGAATTATTTTGTGGCCATAATTTTGATTATAATCATTGTTTTAAATAGTCCACAAGTTTTATTTGTATTAAATACAGTTCGTACTCCATATTTTACGTACCAGAAGTGTTTTGTTGTTGCTTTTTTCAGGGGGGAATTTTGAGTCTGAAATGGGGGGAAAAAAACATACTTTTTGGAGTGGGATGCGTCCGGTTACCGGACACAAAATCGGCAGATCGACAGCCCTAATATGTCTGCTTGTTTTTGTCTTTGTTGGTTATCATTTATCTTGTTTGGAAATACTTTTACATATCTTGTTTTATCGAAATTTTAAATTTATCTAAATTAACCAGCTCACTAAGACCTGACTCTATCTATTACTTATACCCAGCTGACGACATCTCATTATGTTAAAGCTGATCTGATTTAACGGATTCAGATTTTAAAAAAAATATCAGTAATTCTTATCTACTCATAACCAATTGATGTATGTTTAAGTTGTGTTGACAGTAGTCATTGGGTGAAAGCGTAGCAATGGTAAGATGGAACAATTTAGGACAGAGTTTTTTTGTTTTTTGTTTTTTAGCATTACCCCACCCACAAATTGTATACAGTGATACATGTTTTATTACAGGTGCCTGACTGGCGTGTGTTTGTTATACACAGATCGTGTAATTTAGGCAGTGGTTTTTTTTTTTTTTGGACTAGCCCGACGGGCTACCTGCGTGGAATTTGCTACAAGACCGACTTCAATTTTGACTAGCCCCGGGCGTCGGTCTATCCAATTTCTGGAGCCCTGCTGGTAACATTTGCTGGTATTAAATCAACATTAAAACAGACATGATACTGTTTATTTTACACATCATCATACACATCACATCATTATTCGCGTTATAATTTGAAGCTTCAATCATTAGATTGCACTTCCAGTTTTAGTATATTCTAAAATGCAGCGCTTTTAATAAATAAAATGCGGCGCTTTTAGATATCGTCGTTAATATTGCGGAGAATGGACTGGTATCTAGGGTAAAAAAAAAGTGCCTTCTATGTGGGGTGGGGGACGTCATAGTTTCTGGAACAGCACTAAGGGCAATGTAATAGAAATGTAAATATTTACACATATTCTTCTGTATGATTGAAATTGTATTTCCACATATTCTCCTGTATTTCCTTGACAACACAAGATATCAAGACGTCGGATGTTCTGGGTCAGCCTTCAGCCATCCTACATGTTGTCAGTCCCAGCTATCTAGGTAGGTTGGAACATCTCTTTTATAATTTAAAGTTGAACTATTTAGACAATATCAGTCAAATTTGCAGAAACGTTAACTGTTTTCTAGTGTTCAGAGTTTATTAATTGTTTGAATAAAATGTCGGTGACTTGTGTGTGATCTAGAATTGTATATACTGAGTCAAAAAAGGAAGATGTGTTTTTGGAAGTTCCATGTTAATACTGTATTTTCACTACCAACATTTATTTTCTCAATACAGTGCTTGTACTATAACTGGAGACAGGTCGGGTCTATACAATCCTTGTACTATAACTGGAGACAGGGCGGGTCTATGAAGACCAGGGTTAAAGAAATGTCTGACTGTACTACAGTGTTATGTATGAACCATCTGTCTTCTATTGCAGCATTTGTTGTGTTACCGGACAGAAAGTGGGTGCTCGAGACAGGGAGAGTCTATGAAGTGTTGATTGAAGTCTACGACAAAAACAGCCACAAACTCTATCCCTCGGACGTATGTAGTTTAGATTCTATGTATCCTTGTATTCTAGTATAGACATTGAAACACCCCAGACAACACTGAATAAGTGCTAGCCACAACTACAGTTAGAACACAATATATTGGGTTAATGTTTCTATGTAGTTACCTCTAACAATGACATATGTAGTCTAGATTATATGTAGTTCCCTCTAACATTGACATATGTAGTTTATATTATATGTAGTTACCTCTAACAATGACATATGTAATTTAGATTATATGTAGTAACCTCTAACAATGCCATATGTAGTTTATATTATATGTTTATATGTAAGAGGGCTGGCGCAGTCGGTAGCACGGAGGATTTGTAACCGAAGGCCCCGGGTTCAATCCTCCATGGTGCCACTGAGTTTCGTCGGTGTGTTCTTGGGCGAGACACTTTCCCTTAGCCTCGTCCGTCGGATGGGGACGTAAACCGGAGATGTCCTGTGTATCGGTCTATCCTCGGAGCACGTTAAAAACCATAGGAATCTATTCGATAATAAGAGTAGGGCATGTTTCCCGGATTCCTATGTATCCTTCCCCTCTCTCTGGGGCGACTCTAAATAACCTATACTGTGTTGATGAGCCGTTAAACAACATTCGGTTCAGTTCAATATTATATGAGCTCCCTCTGACAATGACATATGTAGTTAAGGTTATATGTAACTCCCACGGACAATGATATGTACTTTAGATTAGATGTAGCTCCATCTAACAATGACATATGTAGTTTAGATTATATGTAGATCCCTCTAACAATGACATTTGTAGTTTAGATTATATGGAGTTACCTCTATTAATGACATTTAGATTATATATAGCTCCCTCTGGCAATGACATATGTAGTTGAGATTATATGTAGTTCCTCGAACAATGACATGTAGTTTAAGCTATATGTAGATCCCTCTAACAATGACATTTGTAGTTTAGATTATATGGAGTTACCTCTATTAATGACATTTAGATTATATATAGCTCCCTCTGGCAATGACATATGTAGTTGAGATTATATGTAGTTCCTCGAACAATGACGTAGTTTAAGCTATATGTAACTTCCTCTGACAATGACATATGTAGTTTAGATTATATGTAGCTTCCTCAAACTGAAGGTCATTGTATGGGTTAAATACTCATTTTTTTCTTCACGAAAACTTAGTCAGGTGAGTTTGTCAAGGTCATTTATTTATCTGGGTCCAAAAAACCATGTTATACTGACAAAGCGCTGACAGGCGACACACGTGTTCCGCGGAACACCCATCTAGTCTTAATTGTGAACAACCTTGAATGTAAAATGTCTTCATTTCAGAATGTGATAATTGATGCACTGTTTCCCGGCACATATTTTGAAGTTCTGTCCTCGACAAAGAATGGAACATACCACGTAGTGAGGACTTTACAACGAGGTGACACGGATATTGAAGGGGCACTGTCCACTATAATTAGAGAGGTAAGTACAATATTGAAGGGACACTTTCCACTATAATTAGAGAGGTAAGTACAATATTGAAGGGGCACTGTCCACTATAATTAGAGAGGTAAGTACAATATTGAAGGGGCACTGTCCACTATAATTAGAGAGGTACGTACAATATTGAAGGGGCGCTGTCCACTATAATTAGAGAGGTAAGTGCAATATTGAAGGGGCACTGTCCACTATTATTCGAGAGGTAAGTACTGTACTGAAGGGGCACTGTCCACTATAATTAGAGAGGCAAGTACAATATTGAAGGGGCACTGTCCACTATAATTAGAGAGGTAAGTACAATATTGAAGGGGCACTGTTCACTATTATTCGAGAGGTAAGTACAATATTGAAGGGGCACTGTCCACTATAATTCGAGAGGTAAGTGCAATATTGAAGGGGCACTGTCCACTATAATTAGAGAGGTAAGTACAATATTGAAGGGGCACTGTCCACTATAATTAGACGGGTACGTACAATATTGAAGGGGCGCTGTCCACTATAATTAGAGAGGTAAGTGCAATATTGAAGGGGCACTGTCCACTATTATTCAAGAGGTAAGTGCAATATTGAAGGGGCACTGTCCAGTATAATTAGAGAGGTAAGTGCAATATTGAAGGGTCACTGTTCACTATTATTCGAGAGGTAAGTACAATATTGAAGGGGCACTGTCCACTATAATTCGAGAGGTAAGTGCAATATTGAAGGGGCACTGTCCACTATAATTAGAGAGGTAAGTACAATATTGAAGGGGCACTGTCCACTATAATTAGAGAGGTACGTACAATATTGAAGGGGCGCTGTCCACTATAATTAGAGAGGTAAGTGCAATATTGAAGGGGCACTGTCCACTATTATTCAAGAGGTAAGTGCAATATTGAAGGGGCACTGTCCAGTATAATTAGAGAGGTAAGTGCAATATTGAAGGGTCACTGTCCACTATAATTAGAGAGGTAAGTGCAATATTGAAGGGGCACTGTCCACTATAATTAGAGAGGTAAGTACAATATTTTAGGGACACTGTCCACTATTATTCGAGAGGTAAGTACTATACTGAAGGTGCACTGTCCACTATAATTAGAGAGGTAAGTACAATATTGAAGGGGCACTGTCCACTATAATTAGAGAGGTAAGTACAATATTGAAGGGGCACTGTTCACTATTATTCGAGAGGTAAGTACAATATTGAAGGGGCACTGTCCACTATAATTCGAGAGGTAAGTGCAATATTGAAGGGGCACTGTCCACTATAATTAGAGAGGTAAGTGCAATATTGAAGGGGCACTGTCCACTATAATTAGAGAGGTAAGTACAATATTGAAGGGGCACTGTCCACTATAATTAGAGAGGTAAGTACAATATTGAAGGGGCACTGTCCACTATTATTCGAGAGGTAAGTACAATATTGAAGGGGCACTGTCCACTATAATGAGAGAGGTAAGTACAATATTGAAGGGGCACTGTCCACTATTATTCGAGATTTTGCTTGTTTTAGGGTACTTGAACGAACCTGGGCTTGTATTCATGTATGTAAAGCATCTGGTAATTCAGAACTAAATTTTCAGTTGAAAGTACAGACTTCAGTAAAAGACATAACATACCTTTGAGTGGTGTACAGTTGTCTTTTATATGTGTTTTACTCTCTTTTTTTTAAGTAATGGTTTTAAATAAAACAAACTTGTCTGTTGAATTCCCCCAAATGAACCGGAATATCATAATCGCTGTGATGTCACCGTATAAATATAAGTCTGACGTCGTTGTGTGACAGGGTCAAAACTGGTCCCACTTTCCGTAGATAATTTTAAAAACTGGGAACAGGAAAAGTCAAGAGAGGTAAATATGTATCGGTATCTGATTCATAATGGACTGTACAGGTCCAGAGTACCCTTGTTATCTGGGGCTATCTTCATCATGTACTTGAGGTTGAACATACCACAGATGGTCAAACTAAAAATAAGAACCTAAATATTATGTCATTTGGTAAAGAGACTATTTCTTTTATCACATATCATGGCTTCTTGGAGAGTAATAAAGCATGAGTTATTTATCGTAATACACTAGTGTATTATAGATGCAAATGAGGACCAAATCACAGTGTTTGTTACAGTAAAACATTAAGAAATGCAGTAACATTATACATAACGATACATATAAATAGATGCAATAAACATTTCCGTAAAGTTTGACGTTAGCAGCCGTAGTCATTGTTAATATCGCCCAGCAGTGATATTGAAAGTCAACGCACAAAATCATGATAATGGAATCGAATAGCAAAGTTTATGCAGAATATACAACTGTCGACAAGTTATGTATGCACCGTATACTGCTGCTGAAAGTCAGTTTTCTCGCATTTAACCAACATTTAAGCACGAGTATTTTAATGGTAACTACAGTACATCTGCACTGCTACAAAGTCACTGCCCTATCACACAAACGACAAGCTGCTTTCCGAAAAGTTTGACATTAGCACACATAGTCAATGTTAATATTGCCCAGCACAGATACTGAAAGTCAACACACATAATGGACTCGATTAGCAAGTTCAACGAGTTGCTGTCGACAAGTTATTTATATGCCTTAATAATTCAATTGTAAATCATGTTAATGGTGTTTCAATTGATGAAATTGTATATGTATGGCTTGTCCCGGGCATCACTGACTGGGAGGTAGATGGTCCAGTTTTCCTTCCAGCGATGACTGATTGAGATGTAATCTGCTGCTAACTGACCAGTGTCCAGCTTGGCCTCCCGCATCCTGAAACATTTGAACAACTTGGCAGTACCGTGTTACGAAATATGACAAAAGAAATAAAATTATTGGATGGTTACATATTTTATCAAAGGGGTGTGGTGGGTGGGATATTTTTTCCTGCTTCTATATTGCCCAGAAAAACGGAAGAGGGAGAAGTCATGTGACAGCCGTGATGTCACATTTTCGTGCTTTCGCCCTTGATGGCGTTCGCACTCGCCCTCATGCTTGCCAAGTAATTAAATTAAGTCTGCAAAAATAAATAGAGGCATATTGCTAAATGCAATAGCCATTCTTATTTTATGACCGACTTAATATTATAAATCTCATCTCCCTTGTTATTTGCTTAATATTGTTATTTAGGTCTAACAGGGAAAGAATAAAATTGGAGATTATGTTTCATGTTTTAATTTTATGAACCATGTTAAAATTAATATGAATGGGGAAATATGGCCGCAACTAACATCTCGCTAGGTTTAGTTTATACCATAGTTGAGATAGGACAAATTCATACAACAAAAGATCGAATGTCTTGTACGCTGTAAACCACTGCAATAGTTTCGCTGAAACTATTTAAACTCAATAAACAAGATAAAGTTGACGCACTCTGCAATAATAGTTTCGCTGAAACTTTAAACACAATAAACAAGATAAAGTTGCTGCACTCTGCAATAGTTTTGCTGAAACTATTTAAACTCAATAAACCAGATAAAATTTGCCGCACTGCACTCGCCAACCTGGTCGATGAGAGTTAGCCTGTTAACGCTCAATTGTGAACTCTGATGCCAGCCACGGGGTACACGGGAGATGCACAGTATAAAGCAATGAGCAAGCTACCTGACCCCTGTTATACATGCAATAAACATTTGCCTAGTAGAGCTTATGGAATTTATGGCAGACGGGGTACGCGGGATAAGCACCCTGACCCCTGTTATATGCCTACCGCTTAATTGTGAACTATATGCCAGCCAGGGGGTACACGGGAGATGCACACTATAAAGCTACGGGTAAGCACCCTGACCCCTGCATGACCTTGTACCAGGGGGTACACGGGAGATGCACACTATAAAGCTACGGGCAAGCATCCTGACCCCTATTAAGCGGCAGTAGGCATATAACGGGTCAGGGTGGTTATCCCGCGTACCCCCTGGTACAAGGTCAGGCAGGGGTCAGGGTGCTAGCCCGTAGCTTTATAGTGTGCATCTCCCGTGTACCCCCTGGCTTGTATTGTTTACTGACACTTTGAAAATTTGTTATAACTCTTACCACGTATTGAAGGGGAGGTAAACCCATCAGGTTCATATGTAAATAATGTCAAGAATTAAATTTCTTTTTGTTCTCAATTGTTCATCATTTTATAAGACCTGCAGTTGTAAGGGCTCTGAACTCCATTTTCCAGTTAATAGAAATATATTTTACTTTACATTGCATTGTTCTTTATCATATTCAGGATGGTTCAGAGTTTGGTGTGAGCCCCTCCTTGAAGCAGACACAATTTGTGGAGATATTTGATCCGATCAGTGTGCAGCCAGAGTTACTGTTCTTTCCCTGGGACACAGTCAAGCAGACAACACATCATTATCCATTAAAGGTTTGTAGACAAACGTCGTATATTCTGCATAAAGTCTACACTTAGTTGTATATTCTGCATAAAATCTACACGTAGTTGTATATTCTGCATAAAGTCTACACTTAGTTGTATATTCTGCATGAAGCTACACTTTGTTGTATATTCTGCATAAAGCCTACACTTTGTTGTATATTCTGCATGAAGTCTACACTTAGTTGTATATTCTGCATAAAGTCTACACATTGTAGTTTATTCTGCATAAAGTCTACACTTAGTTGTATATTCTGCATGAAGTCTACACTTAGTTGTATATTCTGCATAAAGTCTACACTTTGTTGTATATTCTGCATAAAGTCTACACTTTGTTGTTGGAATATCTGTAGCTTATCACACAGCTCATAACTTCCCATATCACTCTTGGGGAATCTGTACGCAGCGCGCACAGGGTAATGCATTAGAATCAGATCGCTATGATAAGCGCCGTCTTTCATACTACAGCTATTGATGTAGACGCTAACTTTTAGTATGGTGATCCCATCTACTTCGTAGCTTACAGTTACACAATTGCAGATAGTTTCTAAGTGCTTTAGATTAAGTAGTTGACATTTTATTGGCACATGTTTATTAATGTGACTTTTACATTACCCATACTACTTTGGTAATTGTTTTTCAAAAAATTGATAATTCGTCAGTGTTTGTTTATAAATTACATTTATCAAACCTTTCGTACTATGCACTTACCTGTTCTCGCAATGTACAGGTTGCCCAGGAGTGCATATGATAAAATGTGCCATTGGTGCAAGTTAGTATGTGTCAAGGGAGTTATATTAAAATATTCTGTTATAGTATACATCACACAATACATTTTAGGCTAAAGGCGGTAGTGGGGACTATGTTTGGAGTTCCGACAATGCAGATATTGTGACAGTGAATAAACATGGGGAGATTACTACTGCTATGAAGGGAGAGGCAATGGTGACTGCTGGTGACAAAAGGAATCAGCTGCACAAGGGAGTGGCCATGGTAAGTACTTGTGGGTTGCTTCTTGTAACTTATGCAATTAAGCAACATTTTGAGTAATGTTTAGTTTTTGTACACAGAAAAGTGTGTTCTTTAATCTTAATCAGATGTTATTTATATAGATTAATTATGTATAGTCTATAAAGTCTTCCAAGTGAACTATATGAGACAATATGTTTTTTAATTAGTTTATTAGACTAAAATTTAAAAATATACAGCAAACGAATGTGTCCCCCAAAAAGACAATTTCTCACATCAATAGAAGAGTGAGACATGGACAACATGTCAATAAGAGGATGAAATAGTTTGATACATTTGAAACATGGCAATAAGAGGATCAATAGTAGTGTGAGACCATTGCAACATAGCCAGGGCCTGAAATTAGCACTATACTATTAGTCATGCAGGGCTACCAATGATTCTGTCTCGGTAGTCAATGGGCTAGTAAAAAATGTGTTAAAAAATAATTAAGTAGTTTGTCAGTGTACATATTGACCGTGTACTAACTTACGTAACCTTTAAAATCCCGGATATTTACATAGTTTTAGTAAAATATTACAGGGGGTTTACTTATTGAAAATATTGAAATCAAACTGAGGTCGGTGTTTTTCATATTAATTTTAGCAAATTCATGATCGACGCCAATTTTACCAGAGTCCATTCTTCCTTCACTTTCATTAAATATACTGTTTGTACTGCGTCCAGTTTGCCACTGATCTGAAAGTAAAGAGTCTATTTTTTTCATGAACGGATATTATTTTGGGCTAGTAAATTCAGACCTTACATTATATTTGTTTTGACAGTTGCACTAACTGTCCCCTCCCCCAACACCATCCCACTCGAGTTTATACTTCATGTTTGTTGACAGGTGCATATTGTGCCCCCGTCTGGGATGGAGTTCAGACCTTACAAAGTGGAAGTACAGGTGGGAAGAGTCCTAGAACTGCCACTTGACGTAATGGCAACATTTGGAGGCAAAACCTACTCGTTCCATGACTGCAGAAACATGCCGTTAAATGTCACATTTACAGATCCGTCAGTGGTGGAATATACCGAAGGTTTGTACTCTGCTTGCTTATATTTGATATTAATAAGTAAAGTATGAATATTACTAGCCATACACATTTTATGTTACGGTATGGAGTTGGCCGTACGTATTCTGTGCGATAACGTTCAGACAACTCCCAATCCCATGAAACTTAATAGGTCATTGCCCTTGAATGATGAAAGGATGAACCCTATTGTTTTGGGGATATCTAGGTCAAAGGTCAAGGTTGCCATGACCCTATATGGAACTATGAATTTTGTGTGTTATCCACCCACCGTCATGAAGCTTTATAGGTACATTGCCCTTGTTGAGAGACGGAACCCTAATGATTTTGGGTCTTTAGGATTATGGTCAATATTTCTATGACCTCATATGGACATACACATTCTGCTACATTGCCCTTAGTGAGAGGAATTCTATTGTATTTGCGTTCAGTAGGTCAAAGGACAAGGTCAAAGGCCAAGGTCAAAGATTAAGGTCACCATGTCAGATAACTTCTGAAGTAGTATGCCTACAATCATGAAACTTTAATTCTTACGGATGGCGAGGGGGGGGGGGGGGTGTACAGTACTGGTTCTACCCAGGAAAAGTGGTTGGTCTGCCTCCAATACAAAAATTTGATCATCCATCATATATAACCTTAAACATGTTGAAAAGGATGTAACACACCATACAAACAAAGGTACATTGCCCTGTGTGAGAGGAGAAGCCCAGTTGTTTTACGGGTCAGAAGGTCATCAAGGACACATGGACCTGAAAGTGATCCAATCAAGAGAAACATTTTCCCCACTGTATTAAAGGTGTAAGCTATTAGTCCTACAATACTGAAACAGAAATAGTACCCATGGTAACAAAAAAGACTCCTGTTGATTTTGTACTTAGTAGGTTAAGGTCACAGTGACCTGATCATAATAAAATAAATGTCGTCCGCACTGTTATTTGTACACTATTTTACCTACAATCTTGAAACTTTATAAAAATAGTATCCATGGTGCAACACTGACCCCTATTGATTTCATGGTTTGAAGGTCAAAAGTCAAGGTCACTGTGACCTGTCATGAAAAATGTTTTCTGTTTGTTATTCATGAACTATATGACCTACAATCAATTGTTATAAGAGGTAATTTACCAAGTGACTTGTCTGCTAAATGATATTTTAAATTATTTTAACATATTTTTCAGTAAAATCAATATTAAATATGAGCTAATGTATGTTCATGTAAATTTATACTTTACTTTTATTCAACTGTCCATTGACGCTTTATGACATTACTATCTTATTATATTCATTTGAGGGTTTAAATCCAATATACCATCTTACTTTAGGATACTCTTCCCTGAAGGATGGCAGCTGCAGAACTGTAACGGTCAAGGCCAAGCAGCAAGGTCATACAAAGGTCATAGCCACTTATCACCATGGCGGCATCAAACTGGAATCTAGCATTACTATAGCAGCATACGATGAGTTGATGGTATGATGTTTGAACAATTATTATAAGAGTTAATAAAATAAAAAATAGTTTTCTTACAAAAAACTTTTTTTTAAGTTTTCAAGTGGCATTTATGCACTCCACTAAACATGTCTATTCTGTAAATTTCTCTTTTTGTCCACAATTTTGAATAATGGTTGCATCCATTACACTGTATAAGCATTGCCTTACTTGTTATTATTAGATAATCATCAAACTGGACTGGTCTATGGTTTCTTTTATAAAATAATGAATTTGTTATTTAGCTTTACTAATCAATAGTGAGCAGCAGAGCTTATGCAATGTCTGGCATTCCATGTCTGCCCTTCAGTCTGTTTTATTAATAAACAAGGCAGAATTTCACGAAACTTCACTGAACATTCCTTTATGTGATGTCTAGTTGGGGTGAAATTCAACTTCCTGCAAAATCAAAGATGGCCACTAATGCTATAAATAGTATTTATAATGAGAGAAAATCAAATAAAAATAAAAATAAAAAACACAAATACGTTTTCTTAAAAAAGAAAAGAAATGCCCAATGTCTACTTCTGTAGAACAATTAGAGGTTTCAGGATTTGATATGGAATCTTAACTTAAAAGATAAGAATGTCACGAAATCTAAACAACAGTTATGTTTCATGAGACTTCATTTCTTTTACAACTGAAACAAGTCTTTAAGATACTACTGGAGTTAGCTTTATGGGGGATTTATCAGAAGTTCTATAGTTCTCATTGTCTCTATGATGATGTGTTATATTTGACAGCCTATAGACCCTGAGAAGGAGGCAGTGGTGACCCTTGGTGCATCAAAGGAGGTTGTGTTTTCTGGTGGACCACAACCCTGGGTACTGGACTCGTCAAAATACTTCCACCCGCGTAAGTTTGTACAATCTTGCAGTTCATTGACTAGCATGACTAGCCTCTGACTCCATTGTATGTCTTTTTTTGTGTCTGTTCTTAAGTTACATGTCAATTTGATATGATAGGGGGGAAATGGTATTCATATATTGAAAACTTTTTGGTACTCTTTCGCACTGTAAATAATCGTTTTAGGGGTTTTCTTAAATACAAAGTTATTTTATTGTTGTTAAAAAATGAGATTTCTTAATTCTCTTGTTTTCATTTTAGCAAACTAAGCAAATATACTATGTTTTATTTGTTACTCACTCAAAGCTGATAGCATATACTGTGTAAACTTCTTTATATACTTCTTATTCCTTATCAATTGATCCATAGTACATAATGGTGGAAAACTAGGTATGGTATAACATGCTTGGTTTTTATATTATCTTGTAAATTATATCTGGCTTGACAGGAGAACAGTTATTGTTTATAATATCTGGCTTGACTGGAGGACAGTTATTGTATATATCCAGCTTGATTTGAGAGCAGTTATTGTTTATATTATCTTGCTTAATTGGAGAGGTCACTGTATGCCTGGCTTGATTGGAGAGCAACTCTTGTATACTTATTATTAGTTGGTTTGATTGGAGAGCATTTATTGTATCATTGGCTTGATTGGATAGCAGTTCTTGTATACCTGGCTTGATTGGAGAGCAATTCTTGTATACCTGGCTTGTTTGTACAGCAGTTCTTATATACATGCCTTGATTGGAGAGCAGTTCTTATATCCTTGGCTTGATTGGAGAGCAGTTCTTGTATACCTGGCTTGATTGGAGAGCAGTTCTTGTAATCCTGGCTTGATTGGGATGCAGTTTTTAGCTCGACTATTCGAAGAATAAGAGAGCTTTTGTAATCACCCCGGGGTCGGCGTCGGCGTCCCACATCAAGGTTTGCGTGTAAGCTGTGTTTACAAGTCTATATCTCTTACATTTCTTATCCTAGCACAACCAAGTTTGGCCATGGGCTTTCTTATAGCATTATCTTAAGGGCTGCATAAGCAATTTTGGTTCTTGTAACCCATGGGCTCCCATGGAACCCAAATTATGATGAGCCCATAAAATGTATCCCATTTCACATCAAATTTTGCGTGTAAGCTGTGTTTACAAGTCTATAATTCTTACAATTCTTACCCTAGCACAACCAAATTTGGCCATTAGCTTCCTTATAGCATTAACTTGAGGGCTGCTTAAGTAATTTTGGTTCCTGTAACCCCTGGGCTCCCATGGAACCCAAATTCTGATAGCCCTTAAAATGTGTCTTTTTTTCACATCAAATTTTGCGTGTAAGCTGTCTTTACAGGTCTATATCTCTTACATTTCTTGTCCTAGCTGAACTAAATTTTGGAATTGGTTTCCTTATAGTATGTTGTAAAGGGTTGGATAAGTAATTTTGTCTTCTGCAAATTCTGGGCTCCCATGGAACCCAAATTGTGATGGCCCATAAAATGTGCAATAAAGGCAGATCTAGGTTTGCATGTAAGCTTGTATATATCTATAATTTTGGTTTGGGATTTCTTATAGCATTATGCATCTTATTTATACTTCACCCATATTGGGGCATTGGCTCCCTCCTCCACACCCCGCCCCCACTCCCATCCCCCTCCACACTTTTTTTTTTTTACATATTTCTGTGTTGTTTTAGTCAATTCTTACACATATATGTGGCCCCCTCCCTTTTTACATATTTCTGTGTTGTTTTAGTCAATTCTTACACATATATGTTGCCCCCTCTTTGAAGAGCAGTCTTTGTATATCTGGTTTGATTGTAGAGCAGTGTTTTGTATATCTGGCTCGATTGGAAGGCAGTTTTTATATACCTGCTGGATTGTAGAGTAGTTCTTGTTTATCTGGCTTGATTGTAGAGCAGTTCTTGTATATCTGGCTTGATTGGGAGCAGTTATTGTATACCTGGCTTGATTGGAGAGCAGTTCTCATATACCCAGCTTGATTGTAGAGCAGTTCTTATATACCTGGCTTGATTGGAGAGCAGTTCTTATATCCCCGGCTTGATTGTAGAGCAGTTTTTGTATACCTGGCTTCATTGGAGAGCAGTTCTTGTATATTTGGATTGATTGGAGAGCAGTTTTTGTATTCCTGGCTTGACTGGAAAGCAGTTCTTGTATACCCGGCTTGATTGGAGTGCAGTTCTTGTAATCCTGGCTTGACTGGAAAGCAGTTCTTGTATACCTGGCTTGATTGTAGAGCAGTTTTTGTATACCTGGCTTGATTGTAGAGCAGTTCTTGGCTTGATTGTAGAGCAGTTTTTGTATACCTGGCTTCATTGGAGAGCAGTTCTTGTATAGTTGGATTGATTGGAGAGCAGTTCTTGTATTCCTGGCTTGACTGGAAAGCAGTTCTTATATACCCGGCTTGATTGGAGTGCAGTTCTTGTAATCCTGGCTTGACTGGAAAGCAGGTTTTGTATATCTGGCTTGATTGGAGAGCAGTTTTTATATACCTGGCTTGATTGTAGAGCAGTTCTTGTATATCTGGCTTGATTGTAGAGTAGTTGTTGTATATCTGGCTTGATTGGATAGCAGTTCTTGTATACCTGGCTTGATTGGAGAGTAGTTGTTGTATATCTGGCTTGATTGGATAGCAGTTCTTGTATACCTGGCTTGATTGGAGAGTAGTTGTTGTATATCTGGCTTCATTGTAGAGCAGTTCTTGTATACCTGGCTTGATTGGAGAGCAGTTATTATATCCCTGGCTTGATTGTGGAGCAGTTATTGTATTTAATATCTGGCTTGATTGGAGAGCAGTTATTGTACAGTTGGCTTGATTGGAAAACAGTTCTTGCATACCAGGCTTGCTTGGAGAGCAATTATTGTATAGTTGGCTTGATTGTAGAACAGTTTTTGTATATCTGGCTTGATTGGAGAGCAGTTTTTAGCTCTACTGGCCGCTTATAGGATGGTGAGTTGTCTGTCGTCCGTTGTCCGTCCGTCTGTTAACTGTTACCTCGTTAAGACGATAGGGCCTTCATATTTCATCTGATCTTTACCAAATTTTAACAGATTGTTATTGTCAATGATAGCTCGGACAGGTTCGAACCAGATCGGACCAGTAACAGCGGAGTTATGGCCCTTGATTTAGGTAAAAATGCTATATTTTGCCTCGTTAAGACGATAGGGCCTTCATTTTTCATCCGATCTTTACCAAATTTTACCAGATTGTTAATGTCAATTAAAGCTCAGACAAGTTCGAAAACCAGATCGGACCAGTAACAGCAGAGTTATGGCCCTTCATTTAGTTAAATATGCTATATTTTGCCTTGTTAAGGTGATAGGGCCTTCTTTTTTCATCTGATCTTAACCAAACTTTACCAGATTTTTTTTACTTTTTTTTTATTTTATTTTATTTTATATTAATTTTTTTTTTTTTTTTTTAGCTCTACTGGCCAAAGGCCAGCAGAGCTTATGGGATGGCGAGTTGTCCGTCGTCCGTCCGTCCGTCGTCCGTCGTTAACTTTTGTCTTGTTACCACAATAGAGTCTTCATTTTTCATCTGATCTTAACCAAACTTTAACAGGTTGTTAATATCAATGAAAGCTCGGACAAGTTCGAAAACCAGCCAAATCGGAATAATTTCACCGGAGTTATGGCCCTTGTTTTGCTGAAAAATGCCATATTAAGCCTTGTGACCACTCTAGCACCTTCATTTATTATTTGATCTTTACCAAACTTGCACAGATTGTTAATACCAATTATAGCTTGAACAAGTTCGAAAATCAGCTGAATTTGGTCAGTAACACCAGAGTTATGGCCCTTGTTTTTTCTGAAAAATGGCATTTTCTGCCTTGTGAACACTCTAGCACCTTCATTTATTATTTGATCTTTACCAAACTTGCAAAGATTGTTAATATTAATGAAAGCTCGGACGAGTTCGAAAACCAGCCAGATCGGAATAATTTCACTGGAGTTATGGCCCTTGTTTTTTCTGAAATTTTCCATTTTCTGCCTTGTGAACGCTCTAGCACCTTCATTTATTATTTGATCGTTACCAAACTTGCAGAGATTGTTAATACCAATTATAGCTTGAACAAGTTCGAAAATCAGCTGAATTGGGTCATTAACACCAGAGTTATGGCCCTTGTTTTTTCTGAAAAATGGCATTTTCTGCCTTGTGAACACTCTAGCACCTTCATTTATTATTTGATCTTTACCAAACTTGCACATATTGTTAATTTCAATGAAAGCTCGAACAAGTTTGAAAACCAGCTAAATCGGATCATTAACACCGGAGTTATGGCCCTTGTTTTTTCTGAAAAATGCTATTTCCTACATTGTGAACACTCTAGGGCCTTCAATATTAATCGAATCTTTACTTAACTTTGCCAGTGTCTTTATATCAATGAAAGCTCGAACAAGTTCAAAAACCGGCAAGATCGAAATAATTTCAACGGAGTTATGGCCCTTGTTTTGCTGGAAAATGCCATATTAAGCCTTGTGAACACTCTATGACCTTCATTTATTATTTGCTCTTTACCAAACTTGCACAGATTGTTAATATCAATGAAAGCTCGGACAAGTTCGAAAACCAGTCACAGAGGAGTTATGGCTCTTGATTTAGTTAAAAATGCTATATTTTGCCTTGTTAATACGGTAGGGCCTTCATTTTTCATCTGATCATTACCAAACTTTATCAGATTCTTAAGTTATGGTCTTTGATTTAGTTAAAAAGATGTTTTTTGCTCGAAACTTTTAAGAAAACATAAATAGCAGTCACTCGCTTCATTGATATTATAAGAGCCATGTTAGCCAGTAGAGCGTCCACAGGCCCTCTTGTTTAATTTAAAATTATTATTTTTTTTCATTTTTATTACTATTTTTTTTATTATCTCCACTGGCCAAGTCGGACCAGTAATAGCGGAGTTATGGCTCTTGATTTAGTTAAAAATGCTATATTTTGCCTCTTTAAGACAATATTCACTCACTTCATTGATGTTATAAGAGCCATATTAGCCAGTAGAGTGTCCACAGGCCCTCTTGGGCCTCTTGTTATATACATTGCTTGATTGTAGAGCAGTTCTTGTATATCTGGCTTGATTGTAAAGCAGTTCTTGTATACCTGGCTTGAATTGAGAGAAGTTCTTGTATACCTAGCTTGAATTGAGAGCAGTTCTTGTATACCTGGCTTGATTGGAAAGTAGTTATAGTATACATGGCTTGATTTGAGAGCAGTTATTTTAGCTTTGTATTAATCAGATGAAATTACAGTTTCATTATCATTGCATCCTAATACCATTCAGGTCAATTTCACTATTAATGCATCTTTTATCCTATTCAGTTCAGTTTCATTATCACTGCATTCTAATATCCCATTCAGGTCGGTTTCATTATCAGTTATCCTATATCTGTCCAAATTACAAAAAGAGTAGTGTATGGGAAACTCACTAACATCCTGAAGCACAATTAATAAAACATAGGTTTGAAATATATCAGGTACCAAAGCATGATATTCAAGGCTTATATACCTGTGTATGATACAGGTATCTGTGAAGTGGGTGGCTCCATGGGTACCCAGATACAGGTATCTGTGTAGTGGGTGGCTCCATGGGTAACCAGATACAGGTATCTGTGAAGTGGGTGACTCCATGGGTAAGTGGCTCCATGGGTAACCAGATACAGGTATCTGTGAAGTGGGTGGCTCCATGGGTAACCAGATACAGGTATCTGTGAAGTGGGTGACTCCATGGGTAAGTGGCTCCATGGGTAACCAGATACAGGTATCTGTGTAGTGGGTGGCTCCATGGGTAACCAGATACAGGTATCTGTGAAGTGGGTGGCTCCATGGGTAACCAGATACAGGTATCTGTGTAGTGGGTGGCTCCATGGGTAACCATATACAGGTATCTGTGTAGTGGGTGGCTCCATGGGTAACCAGATAAGGTATCTGTGAAGTGGGTGGCTCCAGGGGTAACCAGATACAGGTATCTGTGAAGTGGGTGACTCCATGGGTAACCAGATACAGGTATCTGTGAAGTGGGTGGCTCCATGGGTAACCAGATACAGGTATCTGTGAAGTGGGTGGCTCCATGGGTAACCAGATACAGGTATCTGTGAAGTGGGTGGCTCCATGGGTAACCAGATACAGGTATCTGTGAAGTGGGTGGCTCCATGGGTAACCAGATACAGGTATCTGTGAAGTGGGTGGCTCCATGGGTAACCAGATACAGGTATCTGAAGTGGGTGGCTCCATGGGTAACCAGATACAGGTATCTGTGAAGTGGGTGACTTCATGGGTAACCAGATACAGGTATCTGTGAAGTGGGTGGCTCCATGGGTAACCAGATACAGGTATCTGTGAAGTGGGTGGCTCCATGGGTAACCAGATACAGATATCTGTGAAGTGGGTGGCTCCATGGGTAACCAGATACAGGTATCTGTGAAGTGGGTGACTCCATGGGTAACCAGATACAGGTATCTGTGAAGTGGGTGGCTCCATGGGTAACCAGATACAGGTATCTGTGAAGTGGGTGGCTCCATGGGTAACCAGATACAGGTATCTGTGAAGTGGGTGGCTCCATGGGTAACCAGATACAGGTATCTGTGAAGTGAGTGGCTCCATGGGTAACCATATACAGGTATCTGTGAAGTGGGTGGCTCAATGGGTAACCAGATACAGGTATCTGTGAAGTGGTTGACTCCATGGGTAACCAGATACAGGTATCTGTGAAGTGGGTGGCTCCATGGGTAACCAGATACAGGTATCTGTGAAGTGAGTGGCTCCATGGGTAACCAGATACAGGTATCTGTGAAGTTGGTGGCTCCATGGGTAACCAGCTGCAATTCCTGCTGTAATCCTTAGCTCATAAATGAATTTTAAGTTTTTTAAATAAGAGATTATAAGAATCTTTCATGGGTATCCGATGAAGATAGGAAATTCATATATTTGCCAAGTGTATTAATGGCTCTTGCTGGGGAGTGTAATAATAGACCTTGCTGGGATATATATTTGTCAAGTGTAGTAAAGGCCCTTGCTATTTTATATTTGCCATATTTTAGTTCTATATTTAGAAATAATAAAAGTTTGAGTACAGTTTGGTTGCAGAACTGTAGTTGATGCATGTGACTTTTATCTTCCCCATGTGTAAGATCAAGCTTTCCATCACCCATGTAAAATGCGGATAACCTTATCTTGTATGCAAGAATAAGAGAATGGAGACGATTTGGATGGCATTTCATGACCGAGTCTTATTTATTAATAGTGATTTTTTTCACTCTTTTGGAAATGGTACTAGTGGCCATTCAACTGGGTAAATTCACGTTGTTTTGCCTTAAATTGGGAATTTTTCACTACCAAACAAAAGCTATTTTGTATGCTAAAATACTTTGCAAACACATTACCATTTATACATTCTCTTATAGTATTCCATTAGTCTAGGACTGACTATTGAATGGACAATTGACTATTGCAATAGTATTGCTGAAAGTACAATTGCAATACTACTACTATTGTGATACATTATTGCAATACTATTGCAATAGTATTGATAAAAAATGAAATTCTTAAAGCTTACACAGGAGAAACACTTTTTATTAATTATTTGAATAATATGAACTATAATAACACAACTTACAATGTTTTGTAACATTGTTAGCTTGTTAGCTGTGTTGTTATAGTTCTTTGATATACCCGAAATTTGCCCAAATAGGGGCCTTTGCAATCTTATTTTTTACAATTTCGAACTCGCTAACGGCCATATTTTTTGTTGCTATGTGACGTATCTGTATCTACTAAAAGACAGGATTCAAATTCACACGGGACAGGCGGAAAGCAGTCCAATAAATAGTTGATAATGTCCAAATAAAACAAATATACTCACCTAAGTTGCTTTAATATTTATGTTAACTCAATATTTTTGCGGCGCAATAAAACATTTGAAAGTACCATTTTTAGATTTTACTTTGTGCGCGTTCAACAATCGCGTTTCAATTGTCCCATCTTTTAGTAGTCACGTGTTCGGGAATTCCAAGATTAAATTATCAATACTACCGATCCCCCTCTAGGCCATAAATGAATTCATGCGCGCACCTGCTTAGTTTTCCGAGTGTGCTAAAACACGACTTAGCAAACGTAAAAACTCTGAATTTAGACTGAAATGAACTACTTTATCAGATTATTTGTTGAAATATAAATATTAACGGACTATTGGAACTATCGATATTTCAGCATACTATCGGCAATGATCACAATCGCAATACATCGATAGTTCGATGTATTGTTACACCTCTATCCATTTCCCTCCCCTAAAAGTATCTAGTTTCTCCCTTTTTTGTGTTTATAAGTTCCCCTGTAAAATATTTAAAAAAATAAATAAAAATAAAAAAGGTTTTGGATTGGGAATATTTTAAATTGAGGAAAAAACATAGTTTTTGCCTTTGGGAATGGTACCGTTTTTCGGTACCACTTTATATAAGGAAAAAAGCACTGATTAAGAAATGTTTTAGAAATTGAAAATACTGTTGTAAACCAAACGTTGTTTTTTTTCAAGTTTAATTCAGCTTTAATAGTAGACTGAGTATTTTTTTAATAAATGAGTGCAATAAGGATTACTGACCATTGATTATCTTCTGTATTTGTAAATAATACACTTTAGGCATTCAGTCTTTGCTTTTAGTTTTACATATAATACAAAGAAAATATGCTTGATAACAAAACAAGTACTTCTCAAATTCTGAAAGCCTAATATGAATTAAATACCAGTAATCATTTACACATCAAAAAACTAGCCCCTAGTCGATTGGGCCTGACTGGATTTGAAGTGAAATGTCCAGCATTGATCTTGTTACATTGGTAGAGATCAAACACGAAAGCGTCTCCTGGTCGAGGGGTTAACAATGTTGCGTTGTAAACCTTCTCGCCTCTCACCGCTGCGGGTTCGAATCCCACTGGGAGCTCGACTTGTAAGTGAGGAAGTGTCGATTCTTATGGATGTTGGGAGGTGCACATTACTGGTTCTACTCAGAAAAAGTGGGTGGCCTGCCTCAACCACAAAAAAATTGACCATCAAAAATAACGTTACATGTGTTAAAAATAATGTAAAACACAATACAAACAAACAGAGATCAAACAGGAAAGGAACATATTTGAAAGTCATAGTAGAGACATACAATAGATTAGATATGGGAAAACACTGGTGATGGAGTTTATTCAATTAAAGCACCTACTATGCACCATGATAATCTAGTATTTTATAGCTTTGTACAT
Source organism: Cyrtodaria siliqua (assembly GCA_037043455.1). Lineage (NCBI taxonomy): Eukaryota > Metazoa > Mollusca > Bivalvia > Adapedonta > Hiatellidae > Cyrtodaria > Cyrtodaria siliqua. The sequence continues at coordinate 133,290 of JAWPHD010000662.1, read as the reverse complement.
TATTGTTAAAGATTTTCAAAGTGTAGTGGTGGTGCTTGCTAGGTTATATATTTGCAAAGTGCTAGTTTATATATATGTTATGTGTATTATGGCCTAGCCAGGATTTTTATCTGCCAAGTGCAATAACAGCCCTTGTTAGGTTACAGTTATATTGTCGTATATTATGGTCCTTGCTGCAGTATATATTTGCCAAGTGTAGCGATGGCCCTTGTTGGGGTATATGTTTGCCAAGTGTAGCAATGGCCCTTGCCGGGGTATATATTTGCCAAGTGTAATAATAGACCTTGCTGGTGTATATATTTGCCAAGTGTAGTAATGGCCCTTGCTGGGATATATATTTGCCAAGTGTAGTAATGACCCTTGCTGGGGTATATATTTGCCAAGTGTTATAATAGACCTTGCTGGGGTATATATTTGCCAAGTGTTATAATAGACCTTGCTGGGGTATATATTTGCCAGGTGTAGTAATGGCCCTTGCTGGGGTAGATATTTGCCAAGTGTAGTAATGGCCCTTGCTGGGGTTCATATTTGCCAAGTGTTATAATAGACGTTGCTAGGGTATATATTTGCCAGGTGTATTAATGGCCCTTGCTGGGGTATATATTTGCCAAGTGTAGTAATGGCCCTTGCTAGGGTAGATATTTGCCAAGTGTAGTAATGGCCCTTGCTGGGGTATATATTTGCCAAGTGTTAGAATAGACCTTGCTTGGGTATATATTTGCCAGGTGTAGTAATGGCCCTTGCTGTGGTATATATTTTCCAAGTGCAGTAATGGCCCTTGCTGGGGTATATATTTGCCAAGTGTAGTAATGGCCCTTGCTGGGGTATATATTTGCCAAGTGTAGTAATAGCCCTTGCTGGGGTATATGTTTGCCAAGTGTAATAATAGACCTTGCTGGGGTATATATTTGCCCGGTGTAGTAATAGACCTTGCTGGGGTATATATTTGTCATGTGTAGTAAAGGCCCTTGCTGGGGTATATATTTGTCATGTGTAGCAATGGCCCTTGCTGGGGTATATATTTGTCATGTGTAGCAATGGCCCTTGCTGGGGTATATATTTGTCATTTGTAGCAATGACCCTTGCTGGGGTATATATTCGTCATGTGTAGCAATGGCCCTTGCTGGGGTATATCTTTGTCAAGTGTAATACTATACCTTGCTGGGGTATATATTTGTCATGTGTAGCAGTGGCCCTTGCTGGGGTATATATTTGCCAAGTGTAATAATAGACCTTGCTGGGGTATATATTTGCCAGGTGTAATAATAGACCTTGCTGGGGTATATATTTGCCAAGTGTAATAATAGACCTTGCTGGGGTATATATTTGCCAGGTGTAATAATAGACCTTGCTGGGGTATATATTTGCCAAGTGTAATAATAGACCTTGCTGGGGTATATATTTGCCAGGTGTAATAATAGACCTTGCTGTGGTATATATTTGCAGGTTGTAGTAAAGGCCCTTGCTATTTTATATTTGCCAAGTGTAATAATAGACCTTGCTGGGGTATATGTTTGCCAGGTGTAATAATAGACCTTGCTGGGGTATATATTTGCCAAGTGTAATAATAGACCTTGCTGGGGTATATATTTGCCAGGTGTAATAATAGACCTTGCTGTGGTATATATTTGCAGGTTGTAGTAAAGGCCCTTGCTATTTTATATTTGCCATATTTTAGTGCTATATTTAGAAATAATAAAAGTTTTGAGTACAGTTTGGTTGCATCAATGTTTTAATTATGAATTACTGAGAATAGGAAACATTACACTGGCAACTTGTGAAGTTAAAGTCAATGTCAGCAAAGGTGACAGTTAGCAGGCCAGTAAAATGTTCCTCTTTCTGATGATCCAATGCTATGACTGTAGAATTGTTGTTAATTTCTTCAGACTTTCTGTGATAATGTATATTTGTATTACAATGGCATTTGGTGAAAATAAAGATTCCCATAATATATTATCCACTTCTTTGACTGTAGCACTGTTGTTCATTTCTTCAAATTATTTGATCTGTTTTGTTTTACAGTGACATCTGGCGATTCCAAGAACGTTCTGATTGATCCTGTCACACAGCTTGGAACGCAGAGTAGGTTTATTGTACACCCTTTTATTCTGTGGTGAGATCAGTATTTATAATATTTAAATGATCTTGAAATAGAGACGAAAAAGGCTGCTTTAAAAATATTCACAGGGTTCCCACGGGTCCTTGAAATCCTTGAAAGTACTTGAATTAAAAACAATATGTTCAACGCCTGGAAAATGCTTGAAAATCTGATAAGGCCAAAAAAAATATAGGTGTGTTTCCTGTTGCATGCTCTAAAAAAATAGGGTCGGTAGGTAGGCATTTTCTTTCTTTCTTTTTTTTGGAGCAAGATATTGTGAGATTCTACATGTATTTATCTCATAAACCCCTTACAAGTTGATGATACAGCTGAAAGTTTCTCTGTGATGTCAGTTTACCTCGATATATTGTTCAGAACAATTTTTTTTTTTTTTTTTTTTTATTTTTTTAATAAAAAGTTTTAAGGTCGGCCCCTTAAAAATAGGGTCGGTCGGGCCACCGGAAATACAGGTTGTTTTTTTTTGGCCTAAGGTACTTGAAAGTCCTTAAATTTTGGATTTTTGCTGTTCATCCCAAAAATGGCTATTGGTTGTGCGTTCCTATTAGTCATTGAATTTTTGAAAAGGGTCCTTGAAAGTCCTTGAATTTGCCCTTCCAATAAGGTTGGGAACCTTGTATTCATGTTAACTTTTGATTTAGAGTGATTGATGTCATCTTGCTTTACACCGAGGGCATATTGAAATTGAGTCCTCGGTTTGAACAAAAGGCGAAGAGGTCGGACACGCCCACACGGGTTTCTTTAACAACGCCCTGACCACTGGCTTATTGAGTGTCCATATTAGTTTTAAATAATAGCAGACGGAATAGTCTCTGCTTTATTATACTCCCGCTTTCACAAAGTGAAAAGGGGGCTATATAGGAATAACATTGTCCGTAACGTCCCGTCCCGTCATTTAACACATTTTTGTCTCATCACGTAACATGTTTTTATTACTTACATTCCTCAAACAGTTTGAATGGGTTGTTCCTAAACTTCATGTTCTGATTACATTATGTCCATGTACATCACCCATCGTTGATTGCATAATTTATTACAGAATTATGGTCATTTGTTTTGACTTAGAATTTAAGCGGGGTGTTCATCACATTTAGTTTAAAAAGGCCTGTATATTTAGGTATCGTAATTATACGTAACTGGGCCTGAAATTGTTTTATTTTTTGTTCTTTTGCAGAAAGACTTCATTCATTTTTTGTCACCTGTAAAAACCTTGGCGAACAGGTAAGAACTTCTAGTGGCTATGGTATGGTAACACATGATATAACTGGGTCTTAAATCACCAAATACATGCTCCAATGATCAGGGCAGTAAAATTTGTTTCTGAGTTACCCGTCCTGCGTAATATTTGAATGGTCAGATTGATAAAGAATTTATCTGAATTTCTACTCATCCTGCATCAATGAACACTCGTCATGGTGAGCAGACGAGTGGAATTTTCGTGCCCTGAGTAGAACCTGAACCATTGTAATGGTATATAGTCCTTCTGCCTGCTAGGGCACAGTAGAGCCTGGACTATTGTTATGGTATATAGTCCTTCTGCCTGCTAGGGCACAGTAGAGCCTGGACTATTGTTATGGTATATAGTCCTTCTGCCTGCTAGGGCACAGTAGAGCCTGGACTATTGTTATGGTATATAGTCCTTCTGCCTGCTAGTGAACAGTAGAGCCTGGACTATTGTTGTGGTATGTAGTCCTTCTGCCTGCTAGGGCACAGTAGTGCCTGGACTATTGTTGTGGTATGTAGTCCTTCTGCCTGATAGGGCACAGTAGAGCCTGGACTATTGTTATGGTATATAGTCCTTCTGCCTGCTAGGGCACAGTAGAGCCTGGACTATTGTTATGGTATATAGTCCTTCTGCCTGCTAGGGCACAGTAGAGCCTGGACTATTGTTATAGTATATAGTCCTTCTGCCTGCTAGGGCCCAGTAGAGCCTGGACTATTGTTATGGTATATAGTCCTTCTGCCTGCTAGGGCACAGTAGAGCCTGGACTATTGTTATGGTATGTAGTCCTTCTGCCTGCTAGGGCACAGTAGAGCCTTGACTATTGTTATGGTATATAGTCCTTCTGCCTGCTGGGGCCTAGTAGAGCCTGGACTATTGTTATGGTATGTAGTCCTTCTGCCTGCTAGGGCACAGTAGAGCCTGGACTATTGTTATGGTATATAGTCATTCTGCCTGCTAGTGCACAGTAGTGCCTGGACTATTGTTGTGGTATGTAGTCCCTTCTGCCTGCTAGGGCACAATAGAGCCTGGACTATTGTTGTGGTATGTAGTCCTTCTGCCTGCTAGGGCACAGTAGAGCCTGGACTATTGTTATGGTATATAGTCCTTCTGCCTGCTAGTGCACAGTAGTGCCTGGACTATTGTTGTGGTATGTAGTCCTTCTGCCTGCTAGGGCACAGTAGTGCCTGGACTATTGTTGTGGTATGTAGTCCTTCTGCCTGCTAGGGCACAGTAGAGCCTGGACATTGTTATGGTATATAGTCCTTCTGCCTGCTAGTGCACAGTAGAGCCTGGACATTGTTATGGTATGTAGTCCTTCTGCCTGCTAGGGCACAGTAGATCCTGGACTATTGTTATGGTATATAGTCCTTCTGCCTGCTAGGGCACAGTAGAGCCTGGACTATTGTTATGGTATATAGTCCTTCTGCCTGCTAGAGCACAGTAGAGCCTGGACTATTGTTATGGTATATAGTCCTTCTGCCTGCTAGGGCACAGTAGAGCCTGGACTATTGTTATGGTATGTAGTCCTGCCTGCTAGGGCACAGTAGAGCCTGGACTATTGTTATAGTATATAGTCCTTCTGCCTGCTAGGGCCCAGTAGAGCCTGGACTATTGTTATGGTATATAGTCCTTCTGCCTGCTAGGGCACAGTAGAGCCTGGACTATTGTTATGGTGTGTATAGTCCTGCCTGCTAGGGCACAGTAGAGCCTTGACTATTGTTATGGTATATAGTCCTTCTGCCTGCTAGGGCCTAGTAGAGCCTGGACTATTGTTATGGTATGTAGTCCTTCTGCCTGCTAGGGCACAGTAGAGCCTGGACTATTGTTATGGTATATAGTCCTTCTGCCTGCTGGGGCACAGTAGAGCCTGGACTATTGTTATGGTATATAGTCCTTCTGCCTGCTAGGGCACAGTAGAGCCTGGACTATTGTTATGGTATATAGTCCTTCTGCCTGCTGGGGCAGAGTAGAGCCTGGACTATTGTTATGGTATATAGTCCTTCTGCCTGCTAGGGCCCAGTAGAGCCTGGACTATTGTTATGGTATATAGTCCTTCTGCCTGCTAGGGCACAGTAGAGCCTGGACTATTGTTATGGTGTGTATAGTCCTGCCTGCTAGGGCACAGTAGAGCCTTGACTATTGTTATGGTATATAGTCCTTCTGCCTGCTAGGGCCTAGTAGAGCCTGGACTATTGTTATGGTATGTAGTCCTTCTGCCTGCTAGGGCACAGTAGAGCCTGGACTATTGTTATGGTATATAGTCCTTCTGCCTGCTGGGGCACAGTAGAGCCTGGACTATTGTTATGGTATATAGTCCTTCTGCCTGCTAGGGCACAGTAGAGCCTGGACTATTGTTATGGTATATAGTCCTTCTGCCTGCTGGGGCAGAGTAGAGCCTGGACTATTGTTATGGTATATAGTCCTTCTGCCTGCTAGGGCACAGTAGAGCCTGGACTATTGTTATGGTATATAATCCTTCTGCCTGCTAGGGCACAGTAGAGTCTGGACTATTGTTATGGTATATAGTCCTTCTGCCTTGTGGGTCACAGTAGAGACTGGACTGTCGTTATGGTATATAGTTCTTCTGCCTGCTGGGGCACAGTAGAGCCTGGACTATTGTTATGGTATATAGTCCTTCTGCCTGCTGGGGCACAGTAGAGCCTGGACTATTGTTATGGTATATAAGTCCTTCTGCCTGCTAGGGCCCAGTAGAGCCTGGACTATTGTTATGGTATGTAGTCCTTCTGCCTGCTGGGACACAGTAGAGCCTGGACTATGATGGTATATAGTCCTTCTGCCTGCTAGGGCACAGTAGAGTCTGGACTATTGTTATGGTATATAGTCCTTCTGCCTGGGCGAGGGAGTGGGGGGCACAGTAGAGCCTGGACTATTGTTATGGTATATAGTCGTTCTGCCTGCTGGGGCACAGTAGAGCCTGGACTATTGTTATGGTATATAGTCCTTCTGCCTGCTGGGGTACAGTAGATCCTGGACTATTGTTATGGTATATAGTCCTTCTGCCTGCTAGGGCCCAGTAGAGCCTGGACTATTATTATGGTATGTAGTCCTTCTGCCTGCTGGGGCACAGTAGAGCCTGGACTATTGTTATGGTATATAGTCCTTCTGCCTGCTGGGGCACAGTAGAGTCTGGACTATTGTTATGGTATATAGTCCTTCTGCCTGCTAGGGCACAATAGAGCCTGGACTATTGTTATGGTGTATTTGTGTAAGGAGCTTGGTTTTAAATGTCATCTGAATGGCTGTTAGGCGAAAACACTATTATTTTGATTCAGTCTTGGCTTGGATTTGTCTCCCGATATTTGCTACATGAACATCTGCACGTGTAATTATGAAGCTGTATTTATTTCAGACTCTAACCCTGCTTGTTGGCAATGAGAAGACAGCCAAGAACCAGAACCCTGCAGTGGAGGAGGCATCTGTCAGGTAGGACATTGGGGTCATGGATTGAGGATGTGTATGTGTCAGGTAGGACATTGGGGTCATGGATTGAGCGTGTGTGTGTGTGTGTGTGTGTGTGTGTGTGTTAGGAAGGACATTGAGGTCATAGATCATGTGTGTGTGTCAGGTAGGACATTAGGGTCATGGATTGAGCATGTGTGTGTGTCAGGTAGGACATTAGGGTCATGGATTGAGCATTTGTGTGTGTCAGGTAGGACATTTGGGGTCATGGATTGAGCATTTGTGTGTGTGTCGGGTAGGACATTGGGGCCATGGATTGAACAAGTGTGTGTGTGTCAGGTAGGACATTGGAGTCATGGATTGAGCAAGTGTGTGTGTCGGGTAGGACATTGGGGTCATTGATTGAGCCAGTGTGTGTGTGTCAGGTAGGACATTTGGGTCATGGATTGAGCAAGTATGTGTTTGTCAGGTAGGACATTGGGGTCATGGATTGAGCATGTGTATGTGTCAGGTAGGACATTGGGGTCATGGATTGAGCAAGTGTGTGTGTGTGTCGGGTAGGACATTGGGGTCATGTATTGAGCATGTGTATGTGTCAGGTAGGACATCGGGGTCATGGATTGAGCGCGTGTGTGTGTGTGTGTGTCAGGTAGGACATTGAGGTCATAGATCATGTTTGTGTGTCAGGTAGGACATTAGGGTCATGGATTGAGCATGTGTGTGTGTCAGATAGGACATTAGGGTCATGGATTGAGCATTTGTGTGTGTCAGGTAGGACATTGGGATCATGGATTGAGCAAGTGTGTGTGTGTCAGGTAGGACATTGGAGTCATGGATTGAGCAAGTGTGTGTGCCGGGTAGGACATTGGGGTCATGGATTGAGCAAGTGTCTGTGTGTCAGGTAGGACATTAGGGTCATGGATTGAGCAAATGTGTGTGTGTCAGGTATGACATTGGGGTCATGGATTAAGCAAGTGTGTGTTTCAGGTAGGACATTGGGGTCATGGATTGAGCAAGTGTGTGTTCCAGGTAGGACATTGGGGTCATGGATTTAGCAAGTGTGTGTGTCAGGTAGGACATTGGGGTCATGGATTGAGCAAGTGTGTGTGTGTCAGGTAGGACATTGGGGTCATGGATTGAGCAAGTGTGTGTGTCAGGTAGGACATTGGGATCATGGATTGAGCAAGTGTGTGTGTGTCAGGTAGGACATTGGGGTCATGGATTGAGCAAGTGTGTGTGTCCGGTAGGACATTGGGATCATGGATTGAGCAAGTGTGTGTGTAATGTTATTGTTATATAATACCTCTCCCCATTATTTGATATATTTTCAGGGGTGTAAAATTCTGCTCGCCCGCTCGCCATGGTGAGTGGCATTAATGATCGGGCGAGTAGAAATTGTGAATTGTGAATTTTTCTGCCTGTTCAATTGAAAATCTTTTGATTTCTCGGCGAATATCTCTCAAAAATTGCCTAAAGAGTTTGTTTTTATGCATCCGAGATGCTTTCACGATCTGCAACACTGAAACGCATGATGTAAGTAGCAGGTGCTCGTTGCGCTAGACTGGGACTCTGCTCGCTTAAATTTATAGTAGTTTCGCCCAATAGTCGGTTCGTAATGGTATTTTATTTGCAAGTTAATGATATTTTAGATTGAATTTTGAGGATGAATATAGCGATTAAACCATGGAAAAAATATCAGCTTTGATTAAAAAATAAATTCAGATATATTGGCAAGTCGAAGAATAATTTAACACTCGTTGAATCTGGTTGAATTTTAGCTGATTTTTGTAAACCAGTCTACGAGCCGAGGGTAAATGTTATTGACGACACCGGTTACTTTCGTGCGGACTGTCAAAATGTCAAAGCAAACCAGTATAAAATCGTTCTTAGCAAGTAAAAGTCAAGGGGCGGAGATGAAAGGGTACATGGCATGTTAGGGGACACGTGCTGACAGGGCCTAGAGGGCCAAGAGCTAGAGTGGAGTCATCTTTAGACAGTGAATAGTCATTTAGCTGACTTCTTAACTAATAAGCACTGACTTTTCAAATGGACTGAAATAGGAAAAGCTTACTGTTAATTTTAGGTGACCATTTCAAACAGTGCAGACCCAGATCAGAGAGCTACTCCAGGACACCTAATCTGGGTCTATACTCTTTGAAAATAGCACATATAAATGTGTGTGCCTCACACAGTCACTGTAAAGCATACGTTTTGTTATGGCAGGTCTGTAAACATACTAACTTTTAAATCTGTATGACTAGTCACTCAGCACTGCAAGACTGAGCCTGTAGCTAGTGTCAACATTAAAAATTGCAAAAACATGCTTTTTCAACTCTTTATTAAATATTAAAGAATTTGACATATAAATTATATAAGTGGTTAATTGTGTATAAAGACAATATTATTTCCTATCAACAACAGTTAAAAATCACCCTAAAATATAAGGGCGAGTGAAACTTTGATAAGGGCTAGTGCATTTTACAGGTCACTAGTCCTACAGGGCGAGTGGCATTCAAAAGAATTTTACACCCCTGTATTTTGCACTGCACTGAGCATATCTATAGCCCAGTTCGATAACATGATTTGCTTCCCTTTAACATATATTTGTAATTTTTGGCGACCAAACTACATTTTTCACGTGGGCAAAGTTTGGTGGAGCTGCTATGACAGTCTGCCAAGCAATGGCTCAAAATATGAAGAGCTTTAAAGGGGTTGTAAGTTTTGGAGTGAAAATTCTTACTCTTACACATCCTCAGTTGCCTTCCAACTTCCTGGGAGCGAATTAGGTTTTTCTTTCCTAAAAAGCACCTAAAAAGCTGAAGAGCTTTAAAGGGAACGTAATTTTCAGATGACGAATTTTGTTACAGTTGAATGGCCCTTCCCTTTCATCTTCATTTCCAGTAATTACCTTAATATTTTGCTCACCACCATTAACCATTCCTACCCTCTGTGACTTCTTTTCTTTCTTTCCCCTCTATGACTTCTTCTTTCTTCCTTTCTTTCTTTCTTTCTTTCTTTCTTTTTTTTCTTTTCTTTCTTTCTTTCTTTCTTTCTTTCTTTCTTTCTTTCTTTCTTTCAACTCAGTGTAAGAGATTATTGATTTCTTAATTAGGTTAACTAACAGAATCAATAATTTTAATTAATTGTTAAAGCTGGATTAGAATTCAGAATTTTAATAAAGTGTTACATAAAACAAGATTAGCTTGTATTTGTACCAGAATTGATATATTCCATTTATCTGCAGTTTTGTGTGTACCGAGCCAGTTGAGATCCACCTACAGCCCCAGATAGAGTATCCTAAAGACCTGCCACCATGTCCAGTAGCCAGGGAGCCAAATCAACCAGTATGTAAAACCCTTTTTTAAAAGAGTTCAGTTGACCAGGAACAAGAATTCTAAATCAAAAAAGGAGCTTTATTTCAGTGAAATATTAATCCAATTTGGATAATTTCGAAATTCCATATGTTTTGTTTAAAAAGCCTGTATTCTAAATTTTCTTTCAACAATCGGGTCCTTCGACTTTTATTGACCTGATACAAGAAATCTATAATAATCAAAATCTTTCTTGGGGTTTAAAGATCCAATAAAGATCATGAATTTCAACATAAAGTATAACTGTTTTAAAGGGACACATGGCACTTGATTTGTTTCAAACTCACGGCGTCCCGTTGGTTTTCCTTCATAATTTGAATTTTTAAAATCATTAATATTAATTATATAAATAGTTCAAGGCAAATTGTTTTGCATATTACTAACTGTTTATTAGAATGCATCCAGAATATATTTAAGTCTGTGGTACAATAACAAAGAGAAAATGAAAACCCAAAGTTGTATTTAATTATATGCAAGCAGTTTTAAAGTCAAAATGATAGTGGATTAATAAATCCAGATGATAATTTTAATGTTCGCTAAAAGCTTTATGATTGCCATGTGTCACTTTAACATTTATACCAAGGGTTGGAATTTCCATATCTGAACCAGATACCCATGTTATCCTACCACTGACATTGTGTGCATTGATATACCAACATATATGCACTTACTGGGCACTTACTGGGCACTTACTGGGCATAAACGGATGGATACAACCATCCAAACAGCATTGGATATAGCCTCTGTCATCACTTGGAAACCGTTGAGATCCCCACCCAATAACCATTTATACATTTACTGAGCTGGAACACTTTAAGATGGTTGCGGGAATTTGTGATGGTGCGCCATCAAAAATTCCCCACACACAGTGTGATCTAATTTTGATATGAAATATTATAAGCTTGTTTGACAATTTTCATCTTTGTGAAGATATCAGGTGAGCTATTCAGGGCCATGTTGGCAGTCTCGTTTCAAATAATACCTTTTGAAATGGCAAATTCATTATTGGACTTATTTACTTATTTTTGGCAAACCGAGTCTTAATAAATATTTTTCTCATAGATACCAGTCCACTGTCAGCGAAACCTTGATCTGGCCATCAGCGTGACAGACAAAAATGGTCGCCGCTTTGATAATGTTTCTTCCCTGGAATTTGAATGGTTGCTGTCTGACCCTAGCCTAGCCTCCTTAGCCAATGAGAATGAACTTCAGAGTGAGAGTACAATGACCTCTAGTGGCAGAAAGATCACCCTGGGTATGTATTAATTGTCAGATTTAAATATTAGAGAACATTTTTTTTATTTACCTGTTTTTTACCAACCAACATTTCTTGACTTCAACATTAACAATGCATTTTTTGGTCAGGGAAATTTTAGCAGTTGGTTTTCAGCATATTTTTCTTGTACATTAATACTTACTTGTAACTTTTGTAGATTACCTGACCCTGCAGCCATCTGGTGTTCCTGACACCCTGGTAGTGACGGTCAGTGTGGGCAGATACAGGGACACATTTATACTTTAATACTTGTAACTATTGTAGATTACGTGACCCTGCAGCCATCTGGTGTTCCTGACACCCAGTTTGTGACGGTCAGTGTGGGCAATTACAGGGACACATTTATACTTTAATACTTGTAACTATTGTAGATTACGTGACCCTGCAGCCATCTGGTGTTCCTGACACATTGGTAGTGACGGTCAGTGTGAGCAGACACAGGGACACATTTATACTTTAATACTTGTAACTATTGTAGATTACGTGACCCTGCAGCCATCTGGTGTTCCTGACACTCTGGTAGTGACAGTCAGTGTGAGCAGGTACAGGGAGAACTATTTACGTCTGGCTCAAGCTTCAGTAGCAGTAAGCATTTTATGAATATACTACCAGTATTTTTCCTGCTCGTGTGTGTAATTCAATTATTAGGAAGGACTCAGAGGAGCAATATCCTATAATATTGATAGAAACAACACAGCTATAACCTGTTGACTTATGCTTTACATTAATAGTAGTTTTGAACCAGTCAGTACCTCATGTGTGAACTCAGTTTTGAATCAGTAAGTACCTCTGTTTTGAAGCAGCCTTATTTGTTTACCAATCAGTACCTCAGTTTTGAACCAATCAAGCCTTGGTTATGAATCAATCGAAACCACGATTTTGAACCAATCGGTGCCTCGGATTTGAACCAGTCTGTGCCTCAGTTTTGAACCAGTGAATACCTCAATTCTGAATCGGTCAGTACCACATGTGTAAACCAAACAGTACCTCAGTTTAAACTAAGAGACCACTTTTTTTTAATACTAATTTATAAATAAATTCCAATAGGTATTGTTTTAGTTGAAATACACCTTTATCAGGGGTCCTAGTCTTGCTGTTCCCGCAGTTGATCTTTTAATGCAGACAGGGCTTTTTTCCCTTGATAAACAGGGGCCGATAATTGGCAAAACAGACTATTTTTCCCCTCTTTGGCTTTGAAATTCCCTTGAAAAAACACAAAACAAAATCCTTTTTTTTTGCTTAACATTTAATATTCCCCCTAACATTATTTCCCCCTCTAACTTTCAACATTTTTATGTTTGGGGTACATTTATAGAAGACAGTTTATCTACAATGTACCTCTCTTGCATATTTGCATACCCAGATCTTCGTTTTCTGCCTAATAATACACTGTTCCCCCTATATCTCGAAATTGCATTATTTTTTTCCCTTTAACTTGAAAATCGCGTTTTTCACCCCACTATTGATATCTCGAAATTGCATTATTTTTTCCCCTTTAACTCGAAAATTGCGTTTTCTGACAACTTTTCAACTCGTCCGACAGCGCGCTTGAAAAGCCAATCGCCAGAAAAGTACAAACAATGAGATGCCTAGTGCATCTTTTCTGCGCAAGACTGATAAATACAATGAATACATTTCGAAACAATTACGTATTTCAAACTTTTAATGCATTTAATCGCAAGTTTTGTTCGTTTCTGTTGTCCAAAAGTCACAATTCTTCAACCGACATAAATACCCATAATCCTTGGCCACGTATGTACCTTTTAACAAGACGGCACTAAGAACAGGTTTATGACCCGGACTTCTTTACAATTTTTTCTGATTATTGCTGACTAAAGAACCCGTGAACAAATTAATAAACAGCAGAATAAATTTGTTACAAATAACGATTAATTAAAAATGTAATTATAATTTCCAGTATAATAATTACTAATTGAATTTTATGTTCAGTCGCCGCGAAGCCTGTAATAGGAACCGCCATATAACTATCTTGACCCAGTATACATAATCCGGGCATTTTATTGAAGTTATTGAATAATTATGCATTAAAATGACTGCAATTAGAAAAAGTTGCACCCTTTACCTGTGCAGTTCCGACTCGGCGAACTCCGAGTATGTCTACGTGAAGTATCGTGGCGTAAGTACGCTGAGAGCTTTTCGCGTAGGTGATTCCCACACCAAGTAGTTTTATCATCGAAACTCCGTGTAATTACAATTTGTAAATTCCTCACTCGGTGTGAAAGAGTAAAGTGTCGGTTTCGCGTGAGCTGTACTGTATACTTGAACGAAATCAAAGGGATCATATTTGAGATATTTTTGATTTAACCAGTGAACTCTTTCATAAGTTTTCAGCGTACATATTCCCACATTTACAAGTAAATTTATCAACATATTGAAAATAATACCATTAATAAACGTATTGGTTATTATATAAAAACCTTTAATTTCAGGTTAAGATCACTCCCAAGATCAGTAAATCTGTCGAGCTTCGTCTGGTTGAGGAAGCAGTTATCTCCCCTGAGTTTCTGTCTGTCTTCAACCATCCCTCAAACAAGGTGTCTGTCGACATCGAGAAAGGCTCGGGATCCTTCCACATTGTGGAAGGGAGAGCAGGAATCGTAGATCTAAAATATTTGGAGAAAAGGAAACAAATCCAGGTACTTTTGAATGTATTTGCACAATTCTGTTTTAGTTTCCTAACTTAAAATTATGAAATTGTTAACCAATGGCTATCCCTGAAATATTGGAAAACATAGGCCATCCGTGCCATATTGGAAACCAATGGCTATCACCGCTATATTGGAAACCATTGGCTATCACCACTATATTGGAAACCATTGGCTATCCCCGCTATATTGGAAACCAATGGCTATCACCACTATATTGGAAACCATTGGCTATCCCCGCTATATTGGAAACCAATGGCTATCCCTGCTATATTGGAGACCAATGGCTATCCCTGCTATATCGTAAACCTATTGTTATCCCTGCTATATTGTAAACAATGGGTATCCCTGCTATATTGGAAACCAATGGCTATTCCCACTATATTGTAAACCAATGGCTATTCCAGACATGCTGGAAACCAATGGCTGTCCCTGACATATTGAAAACCTATGGCTGTCCCTACTATATTGGAAACCAATGGTTATCCCTGCTATGTTGGAAACCAATGATTATCCCTGACATATTGTAAACCAATGGCTATACCTGACATATTGTAAACCAATGCCTATCCATGACATATTGTAAACCAATGCCTATCCATGACATATTGTTAACCAATGACTATCCATGACATATTGGAAACTAATGGTTATCCCCGCTATATTGGAAACCAATGTCTATCCATGACAGACTGGAAACCTATGGCTCTCCCTACTATATTGAAAACCAATGGTTATCCCCGCTATATTGGAAACCAATGGCTATACCTGACAGATTGTAAACCAATGGCTAAATCCGACATATTGTAAACCGATGGCTATACCTGACATATTGTAACCCAGTGGCTATCCATTACCTGACAGATTGTAAACCAATGGCTATCCCCGACATATTGTAAACCGATGGCTATACCTGCCATATTGTAAATCAATGGCTATCCATGACATATTGGAGACAAATGGTTATTCCCGCTATGTTGGAAACCATTTGCTATCCCTGACATATTGTAAACCAATGGCTATCAATGACATATTGGAAATCAATGACTATCCATGACATATTGGAAACCAATGATTATCCCTGCTATGTTGGAAACCAGTTGCTATCTCTGCTGTATTGGAAACCAATGGTTATCCCGGAAATATTGGAACCCAGTGGCTACACCTGACACATTGTAAACCAATGGCTATACCTGACATATTGTAACCAGATGGCTATCCATGACATATTGGAAACCAATGGTCATCCCCGCTATGTTGGAAACCAATGGCTATCACTAACATATTGTAAACCAATGGCTATACCTGACATATTGTAAACCAATGGCTATCGATGACATATTGTAAACCAATGACTATCCATGACATATTGGAAATTAATGGTTATCCACGCAATATTGGAAACCAATGGCTATCCATGACATATTGGAAATTAATGGTTATCCACGCTATATTGGAAACCAATGGCTATCCATGACAGACTGGAAACCTATGGCTCTCCCTACTATATTGAAAACTAATGGTTATCTACGCTATATTGGAAACCAATGGCTATACCTGACAGATTGTAAACCAATGGCTAAATCCGACATATTTTAAACCGATGGCTATACCTGACATATTGTATCCCAGATGGCTATCCATGACATATTGGAAACCAATGGTCATCCCCGCTATGTTGGAAACCAATGGCTATCACTGACATATTGTAAACCAATATCTATCCACGCTATTTTGTAAACCACTGGCTATCCCTGACATTGTAAACCAATGGATTTCCATGACATATTGAAAACCAACAGTCATCCCCGCTATATTCGAAACCAATGTCTATCCCTGCTATGTTGTAAACCAATGGCTATACCTGTTATATTGTAAACCAATGGCTATCCCCACTATATTGGAAACCAATGGCTATCCTTGCTATAATATAAACCAATTGCTATCCCCACTATATTGGAAACCAATGGCTATCCCCGCTATATTGGAAACCAATGGCTATCCGTTATATTGTAAACCAATGGCTATCCCCACTATATTGGAAAGCAATGGCTATCCCTGTTATATTGGAAACCAGTGGCTATCCCCGTTATATTGGAAACCAATGGCTATCCCTGTTATATTGGAAACCAATGGATATCCCTGCTATATTGGAAACCAATGGATATCCCTGCTATATTGGAAACCAATGGCTATCCCTGCTATATTGGAATCCAATGGCTATCCCCACTGTATTGGAAACCAATGGCTATCCCCGCTATATTGGAAACCAATCGCTATCCCCGCTATATTGGAAACCAATGGCTAGCCCCGTTATATTTGAAACCAATGGCTATCCCTGCTATATTGGAAACCAATGGCTATCCCCACTGTATTGGAAACCAATGGCTATCCCCGCTATATTGGTAACCAATCGCTATCCCCGCTATATTGGAAACCAATGGCTATCCCTGTTATATTGTAAACCAATGGCTATCCCCGCTATATTGGAAACCAATGGCTAGCCCTGCTATATTGGAAGTCATTGGCTAACCCTGACATATTGGACACCAATGGTTATATTGGAAGCCAATGGCTTTTATCCTATC
The DNA here is from genome assembly GCA_037043455.1 of Cyrtodaria siliqua. NCBI lineage: Eukaryota > Metazoa > Mollusca > Bivalvia > Adapedonta > Hiatellidae > Cyrtodaria > Cyrtodaria siliqua. Next base: position 116,628 of record JAWPHD010000662.1, on the reverse strand, counting down.
TATATTGGAAAGCAATGGAACCATTGCATTAAAACCATTGTTTGGTTCAAATACTAGTATCCAATAAAAATCATTCTGTGTTAAAGAATCTATCTTCCACACTATATTTTGTTTTATGTTTCCATTGATCATTGCAGGTGATACCAACAAGAGATGGTCAGCTGACTTTGACGGTATATGATCTGTGTATAGTGAGTCTACAACCAGCGACAGTCTCAGTGACGGTGTCTGGCGTTGGCAGTGTACAACTCTATGTGATGGATAAGGTCAGTAAATTAACATGTTCACTAGTTATTAAAGTTACAGTAGGCCAGGCTGAGTGGTGGTAAATTAACATGTTCACTAGTTATTAAAGTTAAAGTAGGCCAGACTGAGTGTGGTAAATTAACATGTTCACTAGTTAAGGGAATGGCTAAGTTACAGTAGGCCAGACTGAGTGGTGGTAAATTAACATGTTCACTAGTTATGGGAATGGCTAAGTTACAATAGGCCAGACTGAGTGGTGGTAAATTAACATGTTCACTAGTTAAGGGAATGGCTAAGTTACAGTAGGCCAGACTGAGTGGTGGTAAATTAACATGTTCACTAGTTATTAAAGTTACAGTAGGCCAGACTGAGTGGTGGTAAATTAACATGTTCACTAGTTAAGGGAATGGCTAAGTTACAGTAGGCCAGACTGAGTGGTGGTAAATTAACATGTTCACTAGTTATGGGAATGGCTAAGTTACAGTAGGCCAGACTGAGTGGTGGTAAATTAACATGTTCACTAGTTAAGGGAATGGCTAAGTTACAGCAGACCAGACTGAGTGGTGGCAGACCACAATTGTTTAGCAGGTAATTTTCTGACCAGAAAGATGATCAACAATTTAGCTATTTCCCAGAAGTTCATGTGATAGCAGTTCAAAAAAACAAACAGTTCTTACCTCCCTGTAAAATATATCATATAAACAAAACTAAATCTTTGCATGTTTCTTTTCGTCCTATCAGATCATAATGTAGTTCAACTTAAAAATAAGGATTTTATGTTGTGCAAATTAATTTTGATTGAATCTCAGACCATGTAAATTGTTCCTTCAGGCCATGTAAATTGTTCCCACACACCAAAACATATGTTCCCTCAGATATTGTCATTTGTTCCTTCAGACCATGTTAATTGGTCCTTCATGCCATGTAAATTGTTCCCACACACCAAAACGTATGTTCCCTCAGATCTTGTAATTTGTTCCTTCAGACCATGTAAATTGTTCCCTCAGATCATGTAAAGTATCCCCTTAGACCATCATAGATGTTCTCACAGATCTTTATAATGTCATTTCTTCCTCCAGTCCATGTTGTTTTTTTGGTTAAATTTCACACCTTGTCATAAATATACAGTTTATGGAATATTTTTATGCAGTTTTATATGTTCATTTAATTATAAACTTGTTCGACTAATTTCCTTTTCACCAAGGTCATCAGGTGAGCGTTCAGGGCCATTTGGCTTGGCTCTTGCTTCCTAACACTGCTTTATTATGTTTCACCAAGGTCATCAGGTGAGCGTTCAGGGCCATTTGGCTTGGCTCTTGCTTCCTAACACTGCTTTATTATGTTTCACCAAGGTCATCAGGTGAGCGTTCAGGGCCATTTGGCTTGGCTCTTGCTTCCTAACACTGCTTTATTATGTTTCAGGTTGAGGTTGGAAAAGACATTACAGCAAGAGTTCAGGTTCTTGATGTCTCGGGAGAGAGGTTATACGCCAGTTTCTTCCCCTTGATGAGCCTCAGACTAGAGCCGTCTTCAGACCTCATCACAGTTAAGTAAGTTAACACTTTTTCTTTCAACGATGTCTTTAAAAGTATAATTAATACAACTTTCAAATTTGGTCTATGGGTGTATTATAACACAGTTTAGTCAGTTGGTGTGTTAGGCCCAAACAAAACAAAAATTGTTTCCTGTAACCTGTTTTTACCCCTCGACACAGCAACATTTTACCCCTGCCACCAAAAGTGTTCTTGATGTATGGTACTGAAATAAAAGTAGAGGTATCTTGAACATGATCTATTTTGAAAGCTTGTGTCCTCAATTTAAAACAAGTATAGAATAAAAGCACCGGAAAAAAGCCTACCAACCCAAATTTTAACTTCTCCGGCCCTTTTACTGGTCAAGGGACAGTAGAGCTGATGTTGATGTCCATCATATGTCTGTTATCTTTTTAATGTTAGTGCTCTAGCATCTTCATTTTGCATCCGATTCTTGCCAAACTTGACCAGTTTTGATGTCGATGAAAGCTCGAATAAGTTTGAAAACCACTAATATCGGGTCATAAACATTAAGATTTTAACCCTCGATTTAACAAAAAAATGCTATATTTTGCATTGTAAACATTTTATCACCTTCATTTTTCATTAGATCTTTATGAATATCACATTGTCAACATGGCAGAATGTCAGATTGTCAACATGGCTGAATGTCAGATTGTCAACATGCCTGAATGTCACATTGTCAACATGGCTGAAAGTCACATTGTCAACATGGCTGAATGACACATTGTCAACATGGCTGAATGACACATTGTCAACATGGCTGAATGTCAGATTGTCAATATGGCTGAATGTCAGATTGTCAACATGGCTAAATGTCACATTGTCAACATGGCTGAATGTCACATAGTCAGCCTGACTGAATATCACATTGTCAACCTGACTGAATGTCACTTTGGCAACATGAGTAAATGTCACATTGTCCACATGGCTGAATGTCACATTGTCAACTGACTGAATGTCACATTGTCAACATGGCTGAATGTCACATTGTCCACATTGATGAGTGACACATTGTCAATATAGCTGAATGACACATTGTCAACATAGCTGAATGACACATTGTCAACCTGACTGAATGTGACAGTGTCACATTGTGGACCTGACTGAATGTCACATTGTCAACTTGGCTGAATGTATGTCACATTGTTGACCTGTCTAAATGTCACATTGTCAACATGGCTGAATGTCACATTGTTGACCTGACTGAATGTCACATTGTCAACATGGCTGAATGTCACATTGTCAACCTGACCAGGGGTGTCATTAAGTTTTCAAGTAAACAGAAACTAGTCCACAGAATAGAATAACTGGGTATTTTGATCGATACCTGTATAAAATACTTGTAAAAGTAATCATAGTAGCTGGGTAGACCAGTCAAAGTAGCAGGGGGTAATCCCCACCTACCACCTCTTTAATGCCACCCCTGCTGATTGAATGTCACATTGTCAACATGGGTGAATGTCACATTGTCAACCTGACTGAATGACACAGTGTCAACCTGACTGAATGACACAGTGTCAACCTGACTGAATGTCACATTGTCAACTTGGCTGAAAGTCACATTGTCAACCTCACAGAATGTCGCATTGTCAACATGGGTGAATGTCACATTGTCAACCTGACTGAATGACACAGTGTCAACCTGACTGAATGTCACATTGTCAACATGGCTGAAAGTCACATTGTCAACCTCACAGAATGTCGCATTGTCAACATGGCTGAATGTCATTGTCAACATGGATGAATGTCGCATTGTCAACCTGACTGAATGACACATTGTCAACCTGACTGAATGTCACATTGTCAATATGGCTGAATGTCACATTGTCCACATTGCTGAGTGACACATTGTCAATATGGCTGAATGTCATATTGTCAACATAGCTGAATGACACATTGTCAACATAGCTGAATGACACATTGTCAACCTGACTGAATGTGACAGTGTCATTCTGACTGAATGTCACATTGTCGACCTGAACTGAATGTCACATTGTCAACTTGGCTGAATGTATGTCACATTGTTGACCTGTCTAAATGTCACATTGTCAACATGGCTGAATGTCACATTGTTGACCTGACTGAATGTCACATTGTCAACATGGCTGAATGTCACATTGTCAACCTGACTCAGGGGTGTCATTAAGTTTTCAAGTAAACAGAAACTAGTCCACAGAATAGAATAACTGGGTATTTTGATCGATACCTGTATAAAATACTTGTAAAAGTAATCATAGTAGCTGGGTAGACCAGTCAAAGTAGCAGGGGGTAATCCCCACCTACCACCTCTTTAATGCCACCCCTGCTGATTGAATGTCACATTGTCAACATGGCTGAATGTCACATTGTCAACATGGGTGAATGTCACATTGTCAACCTGACTGAATGACACAGTGTCAACCTGACTGAATGTCACATTGTCAACATGGCTGAAAGTCACATTGTCAACCTCACAGAATGTCGCATTGTCAACATGTCTGAATGTCATTGTCAACATGGGTGAATGTCGCATTGTCAACCTGGTCACATTGACAACATATGTTGGCTGAATGTCACATTGTCAACATGGGTGAATATCACTTTGTCAACCTGACTGAATGTCACATTTTCAACATGGCTGAATGTCACATTGTCAACCTGACTGAATGTCAAATTGTCAACATGGCTGAGTGTGACATTGTCAACATGGCTGAATGTCACATTGTCAACATGGTTGAATGTCAGATTGACAACATGGCTGAATGTCACATTGTCAACTTGGCTGAATGTCACATTGTCAACCTGACTGAATGTCACATTGTCAACATGGCTGAATGTCAAATTGTCAACATGGCTGACTGAATATCACATTGTCAACCTGACTGAATGTCACATTGTCAACATGGGTAAATGTCACATTATCAACCTGACTGAATGTCACATTGTCAACATGGCTGAATGTCACAATGTCAACATGGCTGAGTGACACATTGTCAACCTGACTGAATGTCACATTGTCAACCTGGCCGAATGTCACATTGTCAACCTGGCTGAATGTCACATTGTCGACCTAAATGAAAGTCACGTTGTCAACATGGCTGAATGTCACATTATCAGCCTGACTCAGGGGTGTCATTTAAGTTGTCAAGTAAACAGAAACTAGCCCACAGAATAGAGTAACTGGGTATTTTGATAGAAACCTGTATAAAATACTAGTAAAAGCTGGGTAGACCAATCAAAGTAGCAGGGGGAAATCCCCACCTACCGCCTCTTTAATGCCACCCCTGCTGATTGATTGTCACATTGTTAACCTGGCTGAATGTCACATTGTCAACCTGGCTGAATGTCACATTGTCAACCTGGCTGAATGTCACATTGTCAACCTGACTGAATGACACATTGTCAACATGGTTTTATGTCACATTGTCAACCTGACTGAATGTCACATTGTCAACATGGCTGAATGTCACATTGTCAACCTGACTGAATGCCACATTGTCAGCATGGCTGAATGTCACATTGTCAACATTGTCACATTGTCAACATGGCTGAATGTCACATTGTCAACATGACTGAATGTCAAAATGTCAACATGACTGAGTGTCACATTGTCAACATGGCTGAATGTCTCATTGTCAACATGGTTGAGTGTCACATTGTCAACATGGCTGAATGTCACATTGTCAACCTGACTGAATATCACATTGTCAACCCGACTGAATATCACATTGTCAATCAGACTGAATATCACATTGACAACCTAGCTGAATGTCATATTGTCGACCTGGCTGAATGTCACATTGTCATTGTGGCTGAATGTCACATTGTCAACATGGCTGAATGTAAAATTGAATGTCAAATGGCTCTGAATTGCTCATGTGATGACCTTTGGCCATTGTTGACACTTGTAACATTAACAAAAGTGGGTCAGATGAAGGAGGTCTCATAAAATTTCATACACTTTTTTTTTAAAGATTTTTCTATATGTAATAAACTATCCCGGGGCCTGCTGAAATTTAGCCACAGTATGATTTGGCGATTTTCTATGATTTGAACAAACTCGGTAGAGGACCATAAGCTTATACTACATGCAGAATATGAGAGCTCTCTTTTATAGCAACGGTTGCCATCTTTGATGTGGCGTTGACCTAATTACAACAAACTTGAAAACCATTGGCTTATCCATGTAAAGTTTGTTCAAAATTGACCAATCTTTTTCTGAGAAATTGTTTAAAGTAGCTATCCTGCCAACAACAGACAAATTGTACATCTTATGTACACCGTTTCTAAACCTACTGATTATGATGTATATATATAACTTAAATATTTTGAGAATCCAGACTCTATAGACACAATATAAACGGTTTTAACTAGCCAGACCAAACCCCGAAACTCAGGCATCAAATTAAGAGTTACCAACTCATAATTTATTTTACGCATATTCAGTCACGGGTATTTTTACAACCTGTGAATAAAACTTTACTTTTTATCGTCACATATACATTATTATATGACCTGAACATCTGGACAGAGTTTTGATACACGGTTTTTGTAGTGTAATTTTGCCGTTATTTGGCAGGTTAATATCTTTAAGCAAAAGTAAACAATGGACGGACGGACAAAGAGTGATCCCAATAGCTCAGCTAACTTTAAAATCTTTTTATTAAGTTGCTTTTTACAAATTTAATTTTCTTCAACATTTAGCCGAAAAGTTTATGCATATTCCCCATGGATGTGTCGTAGTCTGTAAGGTGGCATATAGTTGAACTAGCCTCCTCATTTAAAACCTGCCACACCTGCCACCTATCTCATTTAAAACTTGTCTCTTTCCTCATTGTATCGCCTGCATCATCTGTCACCTGCGTCATCTGTCACACTTTAACCTGCAGCCTAACCTTGGTCATAACTTGAAAAGTATTTGACCTATGTTCTCGAAACTTCACACACATCTTCATCTTTACACAAGGAATGTTGTTACACATGTCCAATAACTCTTGACTCATTTTGGCAGAGTAATGCCCCCTTTCATAAAACTTTAGCGTGCAACCCTACCAAGCTCATAACTGGCCATAACTTAAGAAGTATTTGATCTATATTCATGAAACTTCACACACATCTTTATCTTAACACAAGAAATGTTGTTACACATGTCCAATAACTCTGACTCATTTTGGCAGAGTTATGCCCCCTTTCATAAAACTTTAGTGTGCAACCCAACCAAACTCATTACTGGCCATAACTTAGGAAGTATTTGACCTATATTCATGAAACTTCACACACAGTTTCATCTTACCACACAGAATATTGTTACACATGACCAATAACTCTGACTTTCATTTCAGCAGAGTTATGCTCTTTTTCCTTAAACTTAAACCTGCAAACTAACCAAGCTCATAACTGGCCATAACTTGAAAAGTATTTTGCCTATGTTCATGAAACTTCACACATCTTCATCTTAACCAAAGAATGTTGTTCCCCTTTTTCTAAACTGCAACCTAACCTAGCTCATATTATAACTTGGCAGCAAAATATTGACCTATGGCCATGAAACTTTATACAATTCTTCCTTATCAGTTATCCAATGCAGATTTATGCCCCTTTTCATGAACATCAGCACTTAAAAAACCCACAAACACTGCTCCATAATTCATGAAAGACTGCACTCCCTGTCTTCAAACTTTATTGTTCTGTTAATGGTACTTGCTGAAATAAGCACACGGCAGGCGACACAAGTGTTCCGTGGAACATCCTTTTAGCTTAAAATTAGTTATTTTACCCTTTCACTGCCAAATTTCAAGTGTTGTCTGCTAAAATTGTAATTCAAACCTTCCTGTAATATGTTACATATAAAAACATTCTGAGTGGTGAACACAGTGTAAACCCTGATCAGCTTGCGCATAGTGTGCATGTTGATCTGGGCCAACACTGGTAGTAGATCAATGTTTCGACTGTGGCAACAGAAGGGTTAAATGATTATTAAGTGCATATTCAGGAGAACTATACAATGAAGATCAAGCATTTGATAATTTGTTTTATGTTTTAAAGGGAATGTTTATATGTGCCCAACCAAGCTTAATTATTGAGGAGAACTATGGCATCATAGTGAGGAGAACTATGGCATCATAGTGAGGAGAACTATGGCATCATAGTTACCATAGTTCTAAGTTACCATATATGGAATTACTGATAAATATAATAAATTACTTATTTAACAGCAACAGTATGAAGAATGAGAATAATAAAGCGTAATAACGTATCATCTGATCAGGAGTCTGCATTCATTTGCAATTATTTTCTTTGTTTCAGAATATAATTATAATAAAGCTCATTTGAATAAAAGCCGTTATTCCCTTTAAGTAAGTTGATTTTAACCCACTACATATATGTAATAGACTGTTCTTTCTTTGAATTAAGACCATTCCAATAATGTGACACAGGGGTGTTGTGGAGGAAAATGACTGATTAGCAACTGGACATTGTAAACCCTGATCAGCCTGCGCAGGCTGATCTGGATTTACAATGGACGCAAAGGCTCTATTATAGTTGTGCTTAGCGGGTTCGGGAAGCTCAAATCATAACTCATTTATTAAAGAAAACAGCTTTATTTACGCCAATAAATAATAAAAATATGTATATTTACAAATCAATTTTGATAACGGATTTATATGTACATTCTATACAAATATCATTAAGCACTGGCTTGTTTGTGTTATTGTTTTATCTATTGTTAATATTGGTATAAAATAAACATTGTGTAAAATCATATAAATAAATAAACAAGCTTAAAAAAAAGTCAAGCACATTTCATGTAGCTATATACATTATATAAATCCTCAATATTAAACTGGTATAAACTCTATCATCCTTGTTTGCACACATAGTTCACAGTAACACTTGTATTAAAATTAATCCATTGATACTTTAAAATTTGATATATTTTTTTTAAAATAATTGGTAAACTAATGCTATTTTCCCCCCAGATTTATGGCCTCCCATCACATGTGTATTAAATAATGCATTTATCACCACCTAGATGAAAACTGTCGCTTTCTTTTCAAATTAGCGACTTCTGACATGGGTCGAGTATTCTTACACCTGTTGCGTTTATTAGCAAACCATTTCTTAACCTGTTCAGGTCCTATTTCACCAGCCTTGGCGAGGGCTTCCACAGCTGTGTGGCTTGGATAGGGGTGTTCGAAATTACGTGTAAACCACTCTTCCATCATGCTTACGGCCTTACGTGATAGCAGGGGGCGTGGCCTAAATGATCTATTTATAGTAACAATGTCCCGTTTGGCTATTGTAAGTAGTCCGAGACTTTTCTCGACGCGACTCATAATCTTATGAAGCTGGCTATCATAGTGGCGGTTTAGATGGTTGCGATACGACGTGGGTATATTTTCGTCGTGGATTTCTCGAAATCGCTCCGTCTCAACCTCTGCAGACTGGCATCGATAAAAGCTTGATAGTTCTCTAACTTCATCTGGATATTTCGTCTGCAGATTGCTGAATTTTGATTGGAGGCCACGTTCCCTTGCATACACATCCAACTTGGGTCCGCAAGAAATCGTCTCGAACAAAGCTTCGGGTATATCCATCGACTGGCAGTCGGATATCAGAGTTGATCGGAGGTCACTGAAAAATGGGTTGTTTGATAGTGGGCTGTTTTCTCCAGGGGAGCCCAGAAGAGAGCTAAGCGAGGTGTTGAATCGACCTTCGTCTAAGGGACTGAACTCTTCACGGTGACAAGCTTCCGAGAATGACCTTGCACGGGTCATTGTTGGTGTCTTAAATGATTTCTCATTAAACTCACTCTTTGGTCGAAGAAGTCCGTGATTGTTGTAAGTACTACCGGAAAATGAGCGTGTACGAGATATCCCATGCACCTTGTGTTTGTTACTGTGCATCTTGTGTTTGTTACTGAAAGACTGGTTCAGGGCGTCGCTTGATTCAGCATGCAGTAATGTAAGCAAGTCTGGTTTAGAGGTATCAGCAAAGCTTTGATTCAGGTCAATCCCTGCTGCAAATGGTGAGGTGTTTGCGTCATATTCACTGACACGACGTTTCTTTGGGTGGGGATTGTGGGCGTCATCAGTAATGCTTACGGGAGTGTCATCTGGGTCGACAAACTGCATGGAGTCTTCCAGGTCAGAGTCGTAGGAAAGATTGATGGATTCGTTGTTTTCACGATCTAGAGGGGAAAAAATATTGTTGGTTAGAAATAGGATGTTTCATATTAAGGATAATGTCCCTGTTTTGTGCAATCCCATTGAAAGTGCATTAACAAACTCAAATAATTCATGTAACTTCCAGTTTAATATGTTTACACTTTTATCTAGACTTGAATAATAAATACTAACTTGATAAAAGTGTGTGTTGATCCATACTCAGCTTACAAAGTTATGTCATACTCATGTGTGTATTGTCTTATTCACATATTTATCAAATGTATTTATAATTCAAGGGTAGCACTGCCCAGAAAAATGTGGCAACATATTATACTGAAAGTATCATGCGAAAATATTCAAGATTATTTGAATTCTAATTTTTATCTTTTTCAAATGCAATCTCAATTAGACTACACAAAAGAGGACATTAGCCTTAATAATGTAAAGGATGAAAAGAACTATTTATTAAAATCCAATTGGTTGCTAGTATATTTTTGCTACCATTGTACTGAAAATGCAGTATTTAGAAGATGTCTTCTATATATAGCTAGAATAACTAAAAATACAATTAAAATAGATTCAGTTAAATTTAATTATGAATTGATTGATTTTTTCGTGAACATATGTCATAAAATAAAATTAAAGCATACACTATTTAAACAAATACTATTAAAAATATCCAAAAATACTAAAATATCACAGAAAATAGTTTGACAAAGTATAATAAAACTTATGCATACACGTGTGTGCTACAAAGTTACAGACATTTACAATTTGGCAATAGCTTATGATAAGCAAAGAGTTATGATGATGGTGGGATGTGATGGGGGGGTGTTATAAAACATTATATAATGGCTATAACTTATTTCCAAAGCAGCTAGCAAACCAGGAATTTTGAATGCAAACGTTTTGTTGAATAGTTTCTTTATATGCAGAACTCACCTATTTCCTGTTTGCTTTCTTCTGCAATGGTTGTTATATTCAGCCCCTTTTCTCTGGTCTCAGGAACAATTTGTTCGTCTTTTGTCGTCTGCTTGGGTCCTTCCCAGCTCTCGCATAGATTTGTTATAAAATCAGTTTCTGTATCATAATTTGTATCAAATCCAACAGGTTTAGCAAAGTCAAAATGCAGATTACTAAAGTCGGTTTCTTTTGACAAGCTCTGGTGGCTCCCATTTGATGTCTCATTGAATATGGAATCATTGGTGTTCGAATTCTGTGAAGTAATGTTTGGTACACATCCAAAGCTGCTATGCGACCCGGAGTCATCTGAAAGGCGCCAGTCTGGGAATATTACTTTTCGTCCATTCTCTTGGAGTTTATCAAATGAATCACAGGCATTATTTGAATTGTCCGACATGAGTCCTGAAACATAGTCCAGATTTGCCTCTCTTTCTCGCATTGTGGCATTATGGGTATGAGAATCCGATTTCGCTGAATATTTTGCTCTGAAATCATCACCATTGTCATCCCATGACCCAAAATTCGGTTCAGATTGGTCAAAAGCTGTATCACAGGATCTTGTGTCCTCACCAATAGTTGCCGCAATGATATCGGACAAAGATATCATTCCTTTGGAGGTCAGTGGAATTGTAAGGCCATTCTTAGCTTTATCAAAGTTTAAGCTTGTTTTAATTCCCCAAGTCGTCTGCTCAGCCATATTTTCCAAATGAAATTTGAGAAAATATCAGACAAAAGCATAAATACCAACAATTTACTTGACTACTTGTCCCACCTACAGTCACAGTGTAAATGAAATGTGTCCAAACAGACCCATTGTCCTGTGTACACATGCGTTTACAATGGTCACTCATGCACGGGTTTACTGTTATACCTGTGCAGAGCATGAGCTGTTTTCACAAGTCCTTTCATTCTAATTGGACCAAGGCTGGGTAAGCATAATATCTGTTTCAATGCACATAATGCATAGGCCAGTGATAATTTCAAGGCCAAGATATTTATAATTTGTGTCTGCTTCATTTGATGGTATTGTACTGGTTGTCTTCTTTATCCCGACTGAAACATTTGTGGTACATGTATAAAGTGATAGCCCATGCATCACTCAAAATGTCCAACCATCTGCAAACGTATTTGCTTGCTCGCTAACTTTGAAACAGATATAAAGACATATTATTTATAACTTCAAACTTTATAACGTGATTGTCTTTGGTGAGGTGATGACCCCATTGATTTTGGTATCAGAAGGTCAGAGGTCAAGGTCACTGTAATCTGATCATGAAAAATCGTTTCTTCTCAGTAACTTGTGAAGAAATGGACCAACAGTCATCAAGTTTTGTACATTGATTGTCCTTGGTATGATGATGACCTCTAGTGATTTTGGGGTCACCAGGTCAGAAATTCTGATCCGATAATGAAAAAACTTTTCCGCTAAATAATTTGGGAATTCACCCACAGTCATCATACTTCATACATTGATTTTTTGTATGGGCGGACGACGCATACTGATTTTGGGATCTAAGATCAAGGTCATTGACCTGATAATGAAAAATCCTTTTCCCTCAATAACTTGCGATAGAAATCCCCTGCAGTCTTCAAACTTTATACATATTGGTTTTTATGGTCAGTAGGGCAAAAGTCGAGGTCACTGTGAACAAATAATGAAACAAGAGTTTTTTCTTCTTAATGTGTGATGGGTTGATTCACCATCTTCAGATTTAATAGATTGATTGTGAGGTAATGACCGATACTGATTTTGGAGGTCAGTAGGTCAAAGGTCAAGATTACTGTGGTCTGAATAAGAAAATAATGTCTGCTCAAAAACTAGTATTGCACCTACCGTCTTCATTCTTGATAGTTTGATTTTATGTGGTGAGAGGATGATCCCTATTGAATTTGGCATCATTAGGTCAAAGGTCAAGGTTACTGTGACCATATAATGGAAAACTTTTCGGCTGAATAACGTGTGAAGGATATATTGCTCCCATTGTCTTCAAATTTTAAAATTTGATTTTCATTGGTAAGGCCAAGGTCAAGGTCACACTGATACTGTAATGAAAGATTGTTTCTGCTCCTTAATTTATGAAGAACACGAGTCTTTCTCTCGTTAAACTTTATAGTTTGAGTGTTCTTACTGAAATTAGCACATTTTCAGGAGCAGTATGAGATAATTTAATTGAACTATGCTAATATATGCACCTCATCAATATGAGTGTCATGACCTTTACTAACATGAGGGTCATACCTCAATAGTCAAGTTTTGATTGGTGGGTTTCAGTAGGTTGAAGGTCAATGAACTCAATCTTTGATTTGAAGATAATTTCAAGATTTATTTCTTAGATTTTGATGAAACTTTCAAGGTATGACCCATTTGGGGTTTGGAAGATGCCACATGCTTTTTTGAGGATCAGCAATTGAAAGTTCAAGGTTATTTTGGTTTTTCTATTAATATTGGAAAGAGTATATCAAATTTTACTGGTACATTTAGAAGTAGGTCTTCATCTGACGTAATTTGCTTTTTCATAAGAACAAATGGGTAAAGGTACATTAGCCGTAACTATTAGCCCAAAAAACACAAAATAATTACACAAACATTAGACAACTACCGTTATTGAATATTTACTAAATAGAAATAAGATGCTTTGACGGAATTCGACAGCGGTACCAAAAAACAGTACTGCCATGAGGGGTGGAACTCCAAGCTAAAATTACACTCTCAGGTAATAAAAAACGAGCGCATAACCAATTGAGCTATATGGGAAAGTTATGTAATTAGAGGTTAACATACGGCCGTGGTGTGCCTTTTGTCGATAATGGCACATCTAGTGTCGTAATGGCCCAATGGCCATGCACTAGGTGTGCCATTATCGACAAAAGGCACACCATGGCCGTCTGTTTATACCCACGTTTTTAGCTCTACTGATCAGAGATTAGCAGAGCTTATGCCGTGGTGCGGCGTCCGTCTGTCTGTCCGTCTGTCTGTAAACTTTTTTTGTAGCGACTTCTCCTCTGAAACTACTGAATGGATTTCCATGAAACTTTACAGAAATGTTGCCCATGAAGTCTAGTTGATCCTAGCAAAAATTCATGTTGATGTGAAATCCAAGATGGCCGCCAGATCTAAAAATAGGTTTTTAAAAAACAAGTTTGTAGCGACTTCTTCATGAAAACTATAAGTGATATTGATATGGGACTTTTTCTAAAATGATCAGCATGACATGATGTTGGTCCTTGTCGAAAATCGTTTTGATTCGACGTTAAACATGGCTGCCAGCGGCCATCTTTGTTTACATAGAGTTATATAATGAAAACTTGTAGCAACTACTCCTCTGAAACTACTTGACGGATTTTCATGAAACTTCTACTCCTCTGAAACTACTTGACGGATTTTCATGAAACTTCACAGGAATGTTGCTCTTGATGTCTAATTGATCCTAGCAAAATTTCAGGTCGGCCGGAAATTCAAGTTGGCCGCCACAGCTAAAAATAAATTTTCAAAATACAAGTTTGTAGCGACTACTTCTTGAAAACTATAAGTGATATTGATATGGGACTTTTTCTTAAATGATCAGCATGACATGATGTTGGTCCTTATCAAAAATCGTTTTGATTCAACGTTAAACATGGCTGCCAGAGGCCATCTTTGTTTACATACAGTTATATAGTAAAAACTTGTAGCGACTACTCCTTTGAAACTACTTGACGGATTTTCATGAAACTTTACAGGAATATTGCTCTTAATGTCTAATTGATCCTAGCGAAATTTCAGATTGGCCAGAAATTCAAGATGGCCGCCACAGCTAAAAATAGATTTTTAAAAAATAAGTTTGTAGCGACTACGTCTTGAAAACTATAAGTGATATTGATATGGGACTTTTTGTAAAATGATCAGCATGACATGATGGTTATAAGAGTCAAACATTATTTTGATTCGACGTTAAACATGGCTGCCAGTGGCCATCTTTGTTTACATAGAGTTATATAATGAAAACTTGTAGCGACTACTCCTCTGAAACTACTTGACAGATTTTCATGAAACTTCACAGGAATGTTGCTCTTGATGTCTAATTGATCCTAGCAAAATTTCAGGTCGCCCGGAAATTCAAGATGGCTGTCATGGCTAAAAATAGATGTTCAAAATACAAGTTTGTAGCGACTACTACTTGAAAACTATAAGTGATATTGATATTGGACTTTTTGTAAAATGATCAGCATGACATGATGTTGGTCCTTGTCAAAAATTGTTTTGATTCAACGTTAAACATGGCTGCCAGCAGCCATCTTTGTTTACATAGAGTTATATAGTAAAAACTTGTAGCGACTAATCCTTTAAAACTACTTCGCAGATTTTCATGAAAGTTTACAGGAATGTTGCTCTTAATGTTTAATTGATCCTAGCAAAATTTCAGATCGGCCAGATATTCAAGATGGCCGCCACAGCTAAAATTAGATTTTTTAAAAAAGAAGTTTGTAGCGACTACATCTTGAAAACTATAAGTGATATTGATATGGGACTTTTTGTAAAATGATCAGCATGACATGATGGTTATAAGAGTCAAACATTATTTTGATTCGACGTTAAACATGGCTGCCAGTGGCCATCTTTGTTTACATAGAGTTATATAATGAAAACTTGTAGCGACTACTCCTCTGAAACTACTTGACGGATGTTCATGAAACTTCACAGGAATTTTGCTCTTGATGTCTAATTGATCCTAGCAAAATTTCAGGTTGCCCGGAAATTCAAGATGGCTGTCATGGCTAAAAATAAATTTTCAAAATACAAGTTTGTAGCGACTACTACTTGAAAACTATAAGTGATATTGATATTGGACTTTTTGTAAAATGATCAGCATGACATGATGTTGGTCCTTGTCAAAAATTGTTTTGATTCAACGTTAAACATGGCTGCCAGCAGCCATATTTGTTTACCTACAGTTATATAGTAAAAACTTGTAGCGACTTATCCTTTGAAACTACTTGGCAGATTTTCATTAAAGTTTACAGGAATGTTGCTTTTAATGTTTAATTGATCCTAGCAAAATTTCAGATCGGCCAGAAATTCAAGATGGCCGCCACAGCTAAAATTAGATTTTTTAAAAAAGAAGTTTGTAGCGAATACGTCTTGAAAACTATAAGTGATATTGATATGGGACTTTTTGTAAAATGATCAGCATGACATGATGGTTATCAGAGTCAAACATTATTTTGATTCGACGTTAAACATGGCTGTCAGCGGCCATCTTTGTTTACAAAGAGTTATATAATGAAAACTTGTAGCGACTATTCCTGTGAAACTACTTGACGGATTTTCATGAATCTTCACAGGAATGTTGCTCTTAATGTCTAATTGATCCTAGCGAAATTTCAGGTCGGCCGGAAATTCAAGATGGCCGCCACGTCTAAAAATAATTTTTCAAAAAACAAGTCTGTAGCGACTACTTCCTGAAATCAAAATCAATCAGTAGAGCTTCAAGGTCATTGACCTCTTGTTAAAATAAACAGGGTATATTAAAATCGCCTGCGTTCTGTCCGTCCGTCTCTCCGTTACCGCATCTCCTCCTAACCCGCTGAACGGAATTCAACCAAACTTAGGGTATGACATCACCATATGATGACGGCATGCGAGAGCACTATTCAATTACACTGTCATTTTTTCATATTTTTGCACATAACTTGGTATATGTAAACTTCTATAAAAGATAAGCAACATATCAAACGATTTTTATATTTCGCAAACTCGAACGTCTGCCCAGGGTGGGAGGGGCGGGCGGGATTTGGGGTCTTTTTTTTTTTTTTTGTAATTATGTCTGTAATGAAACATTATGATGATGGCTCTGCACCCAGGGTCCCTCAGGAGGGTGAAAAGGTCAAAAATATTAAAAATTCATTTACACTGTCATTTTTCCATATTCTTGCACATAACTTGGTGTATGTAAACGTCTATAAAAGATAAGCATTATATTAAATGATTCTATTATTATACCCACGCCGTTGAAAAAACCCAGAGTATATTAAAATTGCCTCCGTTTGTTCGTCCGTCTGTCTGTCAGTCCGTTACCTAAACCGCATCTCCTCCTAAACCGCTGAACGGAATTCAACCAAACATACGGGATGACATCACCATATGATGATGGCTTGCAAGAGCACTATTATTTTTGGCTCCGAGCCCAGGGGCCCTCAGGAGGGGTCAAAAGGTCAAATAAACTAAAAATGCAATTAAACTGTCATTTTTAGCTCTACTGGCCGAAGGCCAGCAGAGCTTATGGGATGGCGAGTTGTCCGTCGTCCGTCGTCCGTCCGTCGTCCGTCCGTCTGTCTGTTAACTTTTGCCTTGTGAACACTCTAGGGCCTTCATTATTAATCGAATCTTTACGTAACTTTGCCAGTGTCTTTATATCAATAAAAGCTCGGACAAGTTCGAAAACCAGCCGGATCGGAATAATTTCACCGGAGTTATGGCCCTTGTTTTGCTGAAAAATGCCATATTAAGCCTTGTGAACACTCTAGCACCTTCATTTATTATTTGATCTTTAGCAAACTTGCACAGATTGTTAATATCAATGAAAGCTCGAACAAGTTCGAAAACCAGCCAAATCGGATCAGTAACACCAGAGTTATGGCCCTTGTTTTTTCTGAAAATTGCTATTTTCTGCCTTGTAAACGCTCTATCACCTTCATTTATTATTTGATCTTTACCAAACTTGCACAGATTGTTATTATCAATGAAAGCTCGGACAAGTTCGAAAACCAGCCAAATCATATCTGTAACACCAGAGTTATGGCCCTTGTTTTTTCTGAAAATTGCTATTTTCTGCCTTGTGAACGCTCTAGCACCTTCATTTATTATTTGATCGTTACCAAACTTGCACAAATTGTTAAAACCAATTATAGCTTGAACAAGTTCGAAAATCAGCTGAATTGGGTCAGTAACACCAGAGTTATGGCCCTTGTTTTTTCTGGAAAATGGCATTTTCTGCCTTGGGAACACTCTAGCACCTTCATTTATTATTTGATCTTTACCAAACTTGCACAGATTGTTAATATCAATGAAAGCTCAGACAAGTTCGAAAACCAGCCAGATCGGAATAATTTCACCGGAGTGATGGCCCTTGTTTTTTTCTGAAAAATGCTATTTTCTGCCTTATGAACACTCTAGGGCCTTCAATATTAATTGAATCTTTACTTAACTTTGCCAGTGTCTTTATATCAATGAAAGCTCGAAAAAGTTGATCGAAATAATTTCAACGGAGTTATGGCCCTTGTTTTGCTGAAAAATGCCATATTAAGCCTTGTGAACACTCTAGGACCTTCATTTATTATTTGATCTTTACCAAACTTGCAGAGATTGTTAATATCAATGAAAGCTCGGACAAGTTCGAAAACCAGTCACAGAGGAGTTATGGCTCTTGATTTAGTTAAAAATGCTATATTTTGCCTCGTTAATACGGTAGGGCCTTCATTTTTCATCTGATCGTTACCAAACTTTACCAGATTCTTTAGTTATGGCCCTTGATTTAGTTAAAAAGCTGTTTTTTGCTCGAAACTTTTAAGAAAACATAAATAGCAGTCACTCGCTTCATTGATATTATAAGAGCCATGTTAGCCAGTAGAGCGTCCACAGGCCCTCTTGGGCCTCTTGTTTCATATTTTTGCACATAATTTGGTATATGTAATCATCTTTAAAAGATGAGCAACATATCGAACGATTTTTATATTTCGCAAACTCGACCGCATCTCCTCCTAAAACGCTGAACGGAATTCAACCAAACATACGGGATGACATCACCATATGATGATGGCTTGCAAGAGCACTATTATTTTTGGCTCCAAGCCCAGGGGCCCTCAGGAGGGGTCAAAAGGTCAAATAAACTAAAAATTCAATTACACTGTCATTTTTCCATATTCTTGCAAATAACTTGGTGTATTTAAACGTCTATAAAAGATAAGCAACATATTAAATGATTCTATTATTATACCCTCGTCTTTGGAAAAAACAGGGTATATTAAAATCGCCTCCGTTTGTCCGTCCGCCTGTCCGTTACCGCATCTCCTCCAAAACCGCTGAACGGAATTCAACTAAACTTAGGGTATGACATCACCATATGATGACAGCGTGCAAGAGCAACATTATTTTTGGCTCTGAGCCCAGGTGCCCTCAGTGGGGGTCGAAATTCAATTACACTGTCATTTTTTCATATTCTTGCACATAACTATAACTTGGTGTATGTAAATCTCTATAAAACATAAGCAACATATTAAATGATTTTATGATTTTTATTATATCGAACTCGGACATGACCTTTGACCAACATTTATGTCTGAAATGAAACATGATGATGATGTTGGCATTAAAACTGTATACATTTGTTTCCTCTTATGTTATAGTTGGGCCTGGAGGAAGGGGCATCAAATACACTAATATTGCAATTACGATATCATTTTTCATACTTTTGCACATTAATTGGTATAATAGTCATCTAATAAAGAAATACACAGCATGTCAAATGATTTATTATTTAAAACTCGGACGTCTTCCCTGGGGTTCGGGTTGGAGGGGATGGGTGGTGGGTGGAGAGTAACAGGGGGTCAATTTATTTAAAAAATATTTCTCAAATGAACATTTTGATGTAGGGATTACATTGTATATACTGTGGGGCTGTGTGTTTGTGTGTGTGTGTTCGAATTCGTTCTAATTGCCTTTTTATTATGAATGGAGAAGAAGAATAAGAACAAAAGATGCATTTTTATGACAAAATACAAAACGGTACAATTTAAACATATAGATCTAAGCAGGGCTTCTAAAATCGCCGGTTCGTCGGTCCCCAGACCGAATTCTGTTTCTCCGGACCGATTTTCTTTTCAAAATCTCTGTTAAAATCGGTCCCAGATATTTTATCTATCGGTCGTTAAAAAGTCTACAATTACCTAACACACTCCTTGAAATATGCCTTGCGGCAATATTCTTTGATCCATAACACGATTGTTGGTCACTCGCTGTGCGAAAGTAGGTCAATTTGGTCAATTTGGACTAAACCATTACCGATAGTAGGGAGTTTTCCGGAAGAGTCTATAGCCATGTAGCACGCCTTTGATGTGTGATCAGTGAAAGTATATCACGCGTTCTGTCGGTTCACTGAAGCGAGTGTTACCGTCTGTGATTTCTTTGATATACCGTTATTCGTAAGGTGTTAGCCTGTTTGCTTGTGTCGGTTCATTAAAATACCGAGATGTGTTAATTGCTTGTTTGATTATTTTTTTACAATAACTTTAAGTATAATATTGAGGAAAGTGATCAAACCTGACACCGTTTTTTTTTGAAGTCGGACCGAAATTGTTTGCGTTAGTCGTAACATTTGGTATTAATTAAGCTAATTGATGAAAAACGATATTACTCCAATGTATGTAAAATCGTATATAATCCGCTAATCCGCGCGTGTTAGTCCGCGTGTTATACCTGCCCGGTTTATTAGACGCTTCCGGTTCAATTTCTCAAATGATCAACAATTTTAATATTGAGTGAAAATTATTCATTCAGTAAAGCGAAGACATGATGTCAGTCATTAAAATGTACAAATTGTGATAAAGTAAGTTAGAAATAATACAAATATAATACAAACATACATTTTAAATAGTTCTCTATATCAATGACTGAACGGAAAAAAATCATGGTGCAGCTGACGGTGGGTGGGGTACGGCGATTTTAGTGATTTTTTCAAAATAAGCGCGATTCTTACGGCAGTTAAAAACCTGGACCGATTTGCATTTTAAAATTTTAGAAGCCCTGGATCTAAGTTATTACATAAAATTAATAATTTACGTTAAATTAGTTTTCTTCCTGGCCTTTCACTTTAATCATATATTTCAAAGTTTCAATGTTTAGGTGTCATTGCCCATTGATTTTCCTTCTTCGTTTTATATAGGACGAATGTATGTCAAGGGACAAAAAAAGCGCATTTTTCTCCGTAGAAAATTTTGAAACATATCAATCAAACAAACGAGCGTCCACCAATATAAAAATGCAATGAAAACATGGGGTCCTATATCATTTAAGAAAAAGCCAATCTGTTGAATGACGTTACATTTTGTTTTGACAAGTCACAGATAGATTTACCCATCATTCGGATGAATTATGGGTAATAATAACAAAAAAGCAATCAAAAGTGTGCATTTTGTATCACTAGTAAGGCAGGGAAATGTATTTATTAGGTACTGATTGACTATACACTACGGAAGCACAAACGCAATGGTGGTAATTATGCCTTATTTACTGGGCGTGAAAATTGCAGTTGTGATTTCAACGTCGGCTCCTAAGCCATGGCGCTCCAATATAACGTCTTTGTATTGCTTGATGACGTTGTTGTCTTCGCGTGCGGGCATTCTGTTGCTACTGACTGTGTGCCGATTTGTTTAAACTGAGAATCATTGTTTTACTGCTAAAATGTGTTATTATTTATAGTAAGGTATGTAATAATGCAAGACATAATATGACCAAAATATAATGCTCTAATCCATATATGTTTTACTTACAGACGGTGTCCCTAACACTTGGCAATCGTTTAGTATTTTTCAAGCATTATGGTTTATTGTGTTCTCAATTTCAGACCAGATGTAAACAATGCTGTTGATGCGTACACGGCCACCTACATTGTCCATGGGGCTATAGTGGGTCACACGTCACTGAAGGCCTTAACGCACCTGCCAGATGCCAGGTCCATCGCCAGTCAGGCCAAACCTGTGGAGGTGTTCCCACCACTGCAGCTTATTCCCAGAAATATCACCCTGATAATCGGAGCACTGTTCCAGGTAAAACATTGTCCGATATTCCCAGAAATATCACCCTGATAATCGGAGCACTGTTCCAGGTAAAACATTGTCCGATATTCCCAGAAATATCACCCTGATAATTGGAGCACTGTTCCAGGTAAAACATTGTCCGATATTCCCAGAAATATCACCCTGATAATCGGAGCACTGTTCCAGGTAAAACATTGTCCGATATTCCCAGAAATATCACCCTGATAATCTGCGCACTGTTCCAGGTAAAACATTGTCCGATTAGATGGGTGAGAGATTAGATTCAAGAAGTTCAAAATTATGTTCATTATAAAAGGCATTCAAATGAGAAAAACCTATCCGATATTTATTTCCAAATATTGGTAACATCCCTTACATGCAGTCACTGTTCTAGCTATCCTTCCATTACGGGGTCATTTACTTCATTGCTGTGTAATGAAAGTTGTAGATAGCAGATCTATCTGCTCATTACTGGATCATTTACTCGTCCAAACATCTAGCTATTCTCCCATTTCTGGGGTCTTCACTAGCTTACTAGAAAATCTGGCTATTCTCCCATTACTGGGGTCTTCACTAGATAGCTCGGCAGAAGATTTAGCTATTTGCCCATTACCGAGGGTATACACAAGATCTAGCTGTTTGTCCATTACTGGGGATATATAACTGTTCACCCATTACTAGGGTTTTCACTAGATTGCTTAGCAGAATATCTAGCTGTTTGCCCATTACTGGGGGTGTATACACGTTCTAACTGTTCACCCATTACTAGGGTTTTCACTAGATTGCTTAGCAGAAAATCTAACTGTTCACCCATTACTGGGGTTTATACACGTTCTAACTGTTCGCCCGTTACCAGGATTTTCACGAGATAGCTCGGCAAAAGATCTACCTATGTGCCCATTTCTGGGGGTATATACACGTTCTAGGTGTTCGCCCATTACTAGGGTTTTCACTAGATCGCTTGTCAGAAGTTCTAGCTGTTTGCCCATTACTAGGGTCTTCACTAGATGGCTCCCCATTACTGGGGTCTTCACTAGATGGCTCCCCATTACTGGGGTCTTCACTAGATGGCTCCCCATTACTGGGTCTTCACTAGATGGCTCCCCATTACTGGGGTCTTCACTAGATGGCTCCCCATTACTGGGGTCTTCACTAGAAGGCTCCCCATTACTGGGGTCTTCACTAGATGGCTCCCCATTACTGGGGTCTTCTCTAGATGGCTCCCCATTACTGGGGTCTTCACTAGATGGCTCCCCATTACTGGGGTCTTCACTAGATGGCTCCCCATTACTGGGGTCTTCACTAGATAGCTCCCCATTACTGGGGTCTTCACTAGATAGCTCCCCATTACTGGGGTCTTCAATAGATGGCTCCCCATTACTGGGGTCTTCACTAGATGGCTCCCCATTACTGGGGTCTTCACTAGACAGCTTGACAAAATTGATAAAGTCTTTAAACAAAGATGACCACTGAATATTAAGAGTGCCTTATAAGGCCATAGAGAAAGGAATGAAATCAGTGGCAGATCTAAATGGCTTTAATCACCATTTGCTATCAAACTTGAACACAGTGATGCTGCAAAAACATTTTTTGTTCACAAACTTAATAGGCATTTTGTACAATCAACATCTGCGTATCAAAACAAATGTACACCTTATAAGTTGAATAGGTACTTTTGGCACAACAAAGTCATTTTGAACATAGTAAACCCAAACACACGCAAAACGACAAACATGAATAGCAATGTTAATAAGGAATAAAAGCATATGACGTCACAAACACAAAAATGGTTGACAATAGGGCTACCACCTTGAAATGGTCGGTGGTAAAACGGCTGCTGGGGGTTTAAACCAGGTTCTAGGGTGCACCAAACCTCACACTTACCCTACTGTCATCCCAATAAAATGGGACAGGTTAAATAAAGAAATCCCCGCCATGAACTATTCTCTAACCAGGAATGCAGCATTAATATACAGAAGTACAATGAATTATATTCTGTCGGGAACAACCAGTCGCCGTAGTAAGGGTATAGTTCAAAGTTACAGCGTTACAGCTTTTGAAGTTTGAGAGTGCTCGACATTAATCGTTAAATGTTTTAATAATGTTAAAAATAAAAGTGATATTAAATTTTGGTAGGTTTTAAGCAAAGGAGGCCCAAGACCACAGAGCACGGTAGTGTTCAGTATCAGGAACAGCAAGATTGCCATGGTGTCCAGTAGTGGTCTCCTTGATGCCCAGACGCTAGGGACAACCAGGGTTGTAGGTCAGGCTGTGGGTCAAGACCCAGAAACTGGAGAAACTGTTATCTATTCACAGGTTAGTATGAGGATTTTAGAACTTGATTGTTAAGAAATAAGAGGATTTCTAAACCAAAAATAACTTTCCTGAGCATGACTCCAAAATTGTTTCAGGTGTCTTCTTGAAACATGCCATAAATATCAACCAGTGGCAATGTTTCCAAAATATGTTTTGTTTCCATAGAAAAATGAAGGTGGCAGCAGGAGAACATAGTTTGTTATTTTAACATATTTTGTATATACCACCTTTGTCCATCCCACCTTGCTAGGAAGTATCAATATTGAGTGGACATGCGCATATTATCAAGACGTTCCAATTCGATAATTTTGCACTGAGTTATTGCCCTTTGTATTTCTAATATATATATAATACAAAATTCTTATCCGACTATTTCTCTAAAACTTCTTATTAATATTTAGCAAACTTTCTAGGAAGTATCAATATCAAGTGGAGATGTGCATACTGTCATGACGTTCCGGTTCAATAATTTTCCACTGAGTTATCGCCCTTTGTATTTTAAATGCATTTCATACTTTGTAGTGAAATAGAAAATTCTTGTCTGCGCTATTTCTCAAAAAAAAATGTTGTAATTTCGTGAAACTTGCTACGAAGCATCACTAACAAGTGAATATGCACATACTGTCATGATTTTCCGGTTCAGTAATTTTCCGTTGAGTTATCGCCCTTTGTATTTTTAATGCATTTCATTCTTGGTAGTCAAATAAAAAATTCTTGTTAGGGCTATTTCTCTAAAAACCATGTTATAATTTCGTGAAACTTGCTACGAAGCATCACTATCAAGTGAATATGCGCATATAATCCTGATGTTCATGTTCGATAATTTTCCACTGAGTTATGGCCCTTTGTATTTCTAATATATATATATAATACAAAATTCTTGTCCGGGCTATTTCTCTAAAACTCCTTGTTAGAATTTATTGAAACTTGCTAGGAAGTATCAATATCAAGTGGAGATGTGCATACTGATGCACATCATGAAGTTCCGGTTCAATAATTTTTCTCTGATTTATGGCCCTTTGTATTTTTAATGCATTTCATACTTGGTAGTCAAATAGGAAATTCTTGTTTGAGCTATTTCTCTAAAAGTCCATGTTATAATTTGCTACAAAGCATCAATATCAAGTGGAAATGCGCATATTTTTATGTCGTTCCAGATCGATAATTTTCCACTCAGTTGTGGCCCTTTGTATTTTAATGCATTTCATACTTGGTAGTCAAATAGAAAATTCTTGTCCAGGCTTTTTCTTTATCATATATGTCTATATATATTATAGGAACAAAGTCTTGTATGTTTACCCACTCCCCAACAAGTTGCCAGCGGGGGATATTTGTCCGCCTCCGGTGACAGTTCTTGTTTACACAGAGTTTCACCAGGGTGTGTGAGAATTTCCAATCTGTTTTATTTTATTTCACCCCAAGTCTTGAAAATATAAAATTCTCGTTGAATTTGTAAGTAAATGAAAGCAAATAAAAGAGTTGAACTGATACAATTTTAAGCTGTCCACAATTTTTATTTCATTCCAGTTGAATTATGTGGTGCACGTTACTTATGTCACATGGCTTGGTGCTTAACCAATCAAATTTATTGGAGTTTTTAATAAAGGGGGATAATGTTTCATATCTATTTTGTATGACAGGATGAGGTGACCGTGAACGTGGTCAGACTGGTTGGAGTGCGAATACATGCCCCGCTCACCAGGCTACAGACTGGTACTACAGTAAGTCTATTCTATATGTAAAAGTTACATGAATTTGTATAATGCTTCCATGTTGTAAAACTATTCAATTATTATGAAAGTATATGAAAAATGTTAATTTCAATTTGATTAGAGAAAGAAAATGCAAATTTTTGGGATGACAGATTGATGAGACGAGACAAATAATTAATTTGCTTGTATATTGAATACGGATAAATTTATTTTGAAATAGACATGATAGATGCTTCCACATTTGAAACAGGATGGTTTAACAAACTACCATATGTTTTATTCTCAAATTTTGTTGTAGAGGGCAGGGGAGTCAGTGGCCGAGTGGGTAGAGTCTCTGACTTGAAGTTACTTGCCATTCCCTGCTGTGGGTTCGAGCTCTCAAACTTATGGGACCAGGAATCTTAATTTGAGGAAGCTATCCAGCTGGCTTGTGAAACATTGGTGGTTTCATCTATCTGAAACTATCTGGCATTGTCATCCAAATAATTATCAATTTTGTGTTGATAAAAACTGATATTCTCAAATATATTTGGAATTAAGATATCTTTAAATCATTTGAGTGCCTCTTTTAAGAATGTTTACAAAATCATTATTATATTTTTTTTATTTCACTTTCATCTAGATGCCGCTATACGCAGTTGGTTTGACAGAGCATGAGACACCATTCACATTTGGCAGTGCCGTGCCTCCACTGTTGTTCAAGTGGTCTGTTAACAAGAAGGATGTGGCCCAGCTCCAGTCTGTCTTCCATAAGGTAGGGAACCAGTAGTTTTTGATTAGTTAAGTGGTTTGTAAACAAGGATGTGGCCCGGCTCCAGTCTGTCTTCCATAAGGTAGGGACTTAAACCATTATCTGAATTAATATTAATGATTTATACAGGAAACCAGTAGTGTATGACTAGTTAAATGGTCTGGGTGTTGCCCAGCTCCGATATGTCTTCCATAAGGCAGGGAACAAGTGAGTATGACTAGTTCAGTGGACTGTTAGCAAGACGGATGTGGCCCAGCCCCAATATGACTTCCATAAGGTAGGAAACCAATAGATTATTGACTAGTTAAGTAGACTGTTAACAAGAAGGCTGTGACCCAGCTCCAGTCTGTCTTCCATAAGTCAGGGAACCAGTAGTGTATGACTAGTTTAGTGGTCTGTTAATACGAAGGATGTGGCCCAGCTTTAATATGTCTATAAGGTAGGGAACCAGTAGAGTATGACTAGATAGGTGATCTGTTAACGAGAAGGATGTGGCCCAGCTTCAGTCTGTCTTACATAAGGTAGAAAATCAGAAGAGTATGACCTAACTACTCATTGCCTATGTCAAAAAGGCTTACATTTTACTTTGAAAATGAAATGATATAGAATTCATTCACACTATTTGTAAAGTTGTGCTATTTTGCTAATTAAAACAGTCAATAACAGAACAATAACCTTGAGAATGTAACTTAGACTGTGAAATATGGATGAAATGTTATGTTGGTCCCTGACAATTCAAATGGAGCCGATTCACACTGGATTATATATGCCAAGCTAATGGGATATAGAGGATCTTACATGAGTGCTCATTTTTTATTGAATTTCTTTTATGAGTTAACATTAAACAAGTTGGCAAAAATGATATGGTACAAAAACTTGCCAGGCATCGTACTCATCTGCCAATGATAAATAAATAAAATACATATTTGCACAAATGTGAGATTCTGTTGATCGCATAATCTCATGATGTCACACAATGTCAGAAAGTGTTCCTTAACGTGACATCATGGATGTTAAGGTCTATCACTAGCGTATTATCGAAAGTATAGGTTTTTGTTATTACATGCCAAGGCTGTAAGAAAATTGATAAACTACATTAAATACTCTTTACGTACACAGAGTGGTGTCCAGCTAAACAATGAGGGAAACTTTGCCACACAGATGGTTGCCATGGAAACAGGTCATGTGTCAGTGAGGTTGGAGGTCACACCACAGTCTGGTTACCAGCAAATACTCAGTGACGCCATACTAACTGATGAACTACAAATTCAGGTGAGTGACAGTTATTATGTCCACGGTGACCAGATCATGTTTCTGTGAGTCGAGATTCTAAAATGATGCCATGAAGCAAGCTTTATCAACATTTCTTTTTCTTTATAGAAAAAAATACTAACTCTAATTGGCCACAAAAAGTTAAATATTTTGTCTAATTGGCCACTAAAACTTAAATCTTTTGTCTAATTGGCCACAAAAAGTTTTATGTCTAATGAGCCAAAAAAAAGTTAATTGGCCACCAAAAAAATAAATCTTATGTCTAATATGCCACAAAAAGCTAAATCTTATCTCTAATTGGCCACAAAAAGCTAAATCTTATCTCTAATTGGCCACAAAAAGTTAAGTCTCATATCTAATTGGCCACAAAAAGTTAAATCGTATCTGACTTGAACCCTTACTACTTTATTTCCAATATTCACTTCATACTTGTAAAGAATACTATTTTTTTTTAATTCACTGATTGCTCACATATTGACAACTTCATCTTATACACTTGAATTTTAAAAGTTGTCCGATATTTTGATACAGTGTGTTACATTCTTCACTTTTTCTAATGCCAGGTGTTCACAGAGCTGGCAATGATTAGCCCACGTGTATGTGATGGTGAACTGTTAATGACACCTAATACAGAGGCTGTCCTCAAAACTAACAGGTGAGTGGCGTGTATGTGATGATGAACTGTTGATGACACCTAATACAGAGGCTGTCTTCAAAACTAACAGGTGGGTGGCATGTATGTGATAGTGAACTGTTGATGACACCTAATACAGAGGCTGTCATCAGAACTAACAGGTGAGTGACGTGTATGTGATGGTAACAGTTGATGACACCTAATACAGAGGCTGTCCTCAAACCTAACAGGTGAGTAGCGTGTATGTGATGGTGAACTGTTGATGACACCTAATACAGAGGCTGTCCTCAAACCTAACAGGTGGGTGGCGTGTATGTGATGGTGAACTGTTAATGACACCTAATACAGAGGCTGTCCTCAAAACTAACAGGTGAGTGGCGTGTATGTGATGGTGAACTGTTGATGACACCTAATACAGAGGCTGTCATCAAAACTAACAGGTGGGTGGCATGTATGTGATGGTGAACTGTTGATGACACCTAATACAGAGGCTGTCATCAAAACTAACAGGTGGGTGGCATGTATGTGATGGTGAACTGTTGATGACACCTAATACAGAGGCTGTCCTCAAAACTAACAGGTGAGTGGCGTGTATGTGATGGTGAACTGTTGATGACACCTAATACAGAGGCTGTCATCAAAACTAACAGGTGGGTGGCATGTATGTGATGGTGAACTGTTGATGACACCTAATACAGAGGCTGTCATCAAAACTAACAGGTGGGTGGCATGTATGTGATGGTGAACTGTTGATGACACCTAATACAGAGGCTGTCCTCAAAACTAACAGGTGAGTGGCGTGTATGTGATGGTGAACTGTTGATGACACCTAATACAGAGGCTGTCATCAGAACTAACAGGTGAGTGGTGTGTGTGTGATGGTAAACTGTTGATGACACCTAAGGCCAGGAACAAAAATACCTGTGTTTCTGGTTGCTCAGCTGAAAAAATTAGGGTAGGTAGGTCGGTATTTTTTTATTTATTTTTTTTGTTTTTGTTGCCCACGTGGTTAAAGGTATCTTTAACTTTGTCAAGTAGCTAATTTGTAGTGATTTTGCAAGGAGAGAAGGAAAATAACCTCATGATATCTAACTTGTTTGTTTTGAATAAAATAAATTGAAAAGAAATATTTTCTGCCATTATGAGTTTATTTGTTGACGGACGGCAGACGGAGTGACAGGCAAAAAATGATCACAATAGCTCCGACCCTGAGAGTTTCATCTTACATGACTGTGGCTGTGAAAGATTGAATTTTATCATTTCCTGAGGCTGGGTGATATTGGAAGAACAAATCTGTCATGATTAATGTTTTTCATACACTTCTGCTCTGTCCCGTGGCTGCATTTTCCAATTATAATAGCCAAAACAGAATGGAAGCAGCCATGTTTTAGTCTTTCAATCTTTTCGTACATTACCGATTCGTACCCTGTTTTTTCGTCCTTTTTTTTTTTTTTTTTTTTTTTATGATAAAAAACTGTAGGGTCGGCCCCAAAAAATAGGGACGGTCGGGTAACCAGAAACACAGGTATTATTTTACCTGGCCTAATACAGAGGCTGTCATCAGTACTAACAGGTGAGTGACGTGTATGTGATAGTGAACTGTTGATGACACCTAATACAGAGGCTGTCATCAGAACTAACAGGTGGGTGTCTTACATTAAAGTTAATTCAGGAAATTCCCCAGTAAATCTTTAACCCCTTCTGTCACAATTTTATCAATTTGTGAAGTTTTGATGTACACCCTACACAAGAATATATTTATCAGCAAGCAATAGATGTTACAGGCTTGTTTAACCTTTTTAAGTGGAAATGAAATTTGGCCTCTTCTCAATTGCTGAAACCTCCATTTTTCCCAATTCTGGGGTAAAAAATTCCCAATCTTAAATTTTTTTTTTTTTTATAGAAGTGACAGACTTTACACAGTTTGTATGTTATAATAAATAAATAAATTCTAAAACCTGATTGATATAAACATAAAACATACATTTTAATGATAAAAAAAATATTCCCCATAACAGCGAAAATCACGCCATTTTTTTCCCAATTTGGACGTCGCACGCTTCTTTTTCCTAAAATCAGCAGGCCTAAGCCTTTTCCCAGTTTTTTTGAATAAAGCCCCGTGTTATGTTCAAGTTACCACTAATAATGTTCAGTGTTTTAGTTGCAGTGTTATGTCTACAGATGAGTGAGTGTAGTATATTCATGATTATGCTTTATAAAGTCTACATGTGAATGTTGTACATTTATGTATTTGTCGACTGTTATGCCCCGGCCAATTCGGGCTATACTGTTTAGGCCTTGTCCGTTTGTTCGTCATATTCTCAAAATGCTTTCACGAATTACTTTCATATTTTATTTGTTAATTACTAAGGTTATACAAAAACATTCCATCATATTTCTGATCACCTGCAACCACAAGGTCAAGGTCACACACTTGGAAGTTTTGCGTTTAGCAGGGACATTAGTCAGACATCCGACATTTTTAGTTTATGGCTGTTATGTTTATGGGTTCTTGCAGTCCTAGTTAAGCCCCACCACAAAAGTGTAACAAAAATAACTTGCTTTGTTCATTCGTCTGTTTTTATTGTCTGTCCGTCTTCTTCCATTAATTCAAAGTAAAACCTGCTGCTTGAAATGATTCTGTTTCCACTCACCTATCATAAAAATCACATCCTTCCATGTTTCCAGGGATGGAGGTGCCAAGATGACGTACTGGGTGATGTCTACAGACCGGGATGCTGATGTAGTCAAAGTGGTAGATGGGGTTCTGCTATCTGGGTCCAATTCTGGGCAGGCAGCCCTGCATGTCACGGCCCAGGAGGAGTTTGGTATCAACCAGACATTGGTATTGCTTGTTAAGGTAAGGAGTGGGATGTTTCTGACAAGTTTAATCCTGGAGTGTCGACAGTTTAATCCTGGAGTGTCGACAGTTTAATCTCGACATACAGAAAGATTTGATTTATCTCAGACAGATTTGAGCATGGACTATCTCAGAAGATTTTGAGTAGGGACTATCTCACAAAGATTTAAATAGGGAGTATCTCAGAGAGATGTTGAGTAGGGACTATCTCAGAGAGATGTTGAGTAGGGACTATCTTAGAAAGATGTTGAGTAGGGACTATAGGGTTTCCCCCAGAAAATTGTGAAGGCATGTTGTTCTGACATTACATTTAACAAACTGGGCGTGAAAAATTATTGCCTATTAATAGCAAAATGGCAAAATAACATACTTTAATAGATGATTTTGGTGCAAAAGGAACAAGAATCACCATAGAAATTCTATTTTTCTTCTTTTTAAATCTGTTATTCATGAACATTAAGAATGACTTAAGGCATGTTGCTCTGATGAAGGCATGTCGTTTTTCCTTTCTTTTCCAGGAAGGCATGTTGCATGTGACATGCCTTATGACCCTGGGGGAAACCCTGGACTATCTCAGAGAGATGTTGAGTAGGGACTATCTCAGAGAGATGTTGAGTAAGGACTATCAGAAATATGTTGAGTAGGGACTATCTTAGAAACTATCTCAGAAAGATGGTGAGTAGGGACTATCTTAGAAAGATGTTGAGTAGGGACTATCTTAGAAAGATGTTGAGTAGGGACTATCTTAGAAAGATGTTGAGTAGGGACTATCTCAGAGAGATGTTGAGTAGGGACTATCTCAGAGAGATGTTGAGTAGGGACTATCTTAGAAAGATGTTGAGTAGGGACTATCTCAGAAAGATGTTGAGTAGGGACTATCTCAGAGAGATGTTGCGTAGGGACTATCTCAGAGAGATGTTGCGTAGGGACTATCTCAGAGAGATGTTGAGTAGGGACTGTCTCAGAGAGATGTTGAGTAGGGACTATCTCAGAGAGATGTTGAGTAGGGACTATCTCAGAGAGATGTTGAGTAGGGACTATCTCAGAGAGATGTTGAGTAGGGACTATCTCAGAAAGATGTTGAGTAGGGACTATCTCAGAGAGATGTTGAGTAGGGACTATCTCAGAGAGATGTTGAGTAGGGACTATCTCAGAGAGATGTTGAGTAGGGACTATCTCAGAAAGATGTTGAGTAGGGACTATCTCAGAGAGATGTTGAGTAGGGACTATCTCAGAAAGATGTTGAGTAGGGACTATCTCAGAGAGATGTTGAGTAGGGACTATCTCAGAAAGATGTTGAGTAGGGACTATCTTAGAGAGATGTTGAGTAGGGACTATCTCAGAAAGATGTTGAGTAGGGACTATCTCAGAAAGATGTTGAGTAGGGACTATCTTAGAAAGATGTTGAGTAGGGACTATCTTAGAAAGATGTTGAGTAGGGACTATCTCAGAGAGATGTTGAGTAGGGACTGTCTCAGAAAGATGTTGAGTAGGGACTGTCTCAGAAAGATGTTGAGTAGGGACTATCTCAGAAAGATGTTGAGTAGGGACTGTCTCAGAAAGATGTTGAGTAGGGACTATCTCAGAAAGATGTTGAGTAGGGACTATCTTAGAAAGATGTTGAGTAGGGACTATCTCAGAGAGGTGTTGAGTAGGGACTATCTCAGAAAGATGTTGAGTAGGGACTGTCTCAGAAAGATGTTGAGTAGGGACTATCTTAGAGAGATGTTGAGTAGGGACTGTCTCAGAAAGATGTTGAGTAGGGACTGTCTCAGAAAGATGTTGAGTAGGGACTATCTCAGAAAGATGTTGAGTAGGGACTATCTTAGAAAGATGTTGAGTAGGGACTATCTCAGAGAGATGTTGAGTAGGGACTATCTCAGAGAGATGTTGAGTAGGGACTATCTCAGAGAGATGTTGAGTAGGGACTGTCTCAGAAAGATGTTGAGTAGGGACTATCTCAGAAAGATGTTGAGTAGGGACTATCTTAGAAAGATGTTGAGTAGGGACTATCTCAGAGAGATGTTGAGTAGGGACTATCTCAGAGAGATGTTGAGTAGGGACTATCTCAGAGAGATGTTGAGTAGGGACTATCTCAGAAAGATGTTGAGTAGGGACTATCTCAGAAAGATGTTGAGTAGGGACTATCTCAGAAAGATGTTGAGTAGGGACTATCTCAGAGAGATGTTGAGTAGGGACTATCTCAGAAAGATGTTGAGTAGGGACTATCTCAGAAAGATGTTGAGTAGGGACTATCTCAGAGAGATGTTGAGTAGGGACTATCTCAGAGAGATGTTGAGTAGGGACTATCTCAGAGAGATGTTGAGTAGGGACTATCTCAGAAAGATGTTGAGTAGGGACTATCTCAGAAAGATGTTGAGTAGGGACTATCTTAGAAAGATGTTGAGTAGGGACTGTCTCAGAGAGATGTTGAGTAGGGACTATCTCAGAGAGATGTTGAGTAGGGACTATCTCAGAGAGATGTTGAGTAGGGACTATCTCAGAGAGATGTTGAGTAGGGACTATCTCAGAAAGATGTTGAGTAGGGACTATCTCAGAGAGATGTTGAGTAGGGACTATCTCAGAGAGATGTTGAGTAGGGACTATCTCAGAGAGATGTTGAGTAGGGACTATCTCAGAAAGATGTTGAGTAGGGACTATCTCAGAGAGATGTTGAGTAGGGACTATCTCAGAGAGATGTTGAGTAGGGACTATCTCAGAGAGATGTTGAGTAGGGACTATCTCAGAAAGATGTTGAGTAGGGACTATCTCAGAGAGATGTTGAGTAGGGACTATCTCAGAAAGATGTTGAGTAGGGACTATCTTAGAAAGATGTTGAGTAGGGACTATCTCAGAGAGATGTTGAGTAGGGACTATCTCAGAGAGATGTTGAGTAGGGACTATCTCAGAGAGATGTTGAGTAGGGACTATCTCAGAAAGATGTTGAGTAGGGACTATCTCAGAAAGATGTTGAGTAGGGACTATCTCAGAAAGATGTTGAGTAGGGACTATCTCAGAGAGATGTTGAGTAGGGACTATCTCAGAAAGATGTTGAGTAGGGACTATCTCAGAAAGATGTTGAGTAGGGACTATCTCAGAGAGATGTTGAGTAGGGACTATCTCAGAGAGATGTTGAGTAGGGACTATCTCAGAGAGATGTTGAGTAGGGACTATCTCAGAAAGATGTTGAGTAGGGTGTATCTCAGAAAGATGTTGAGTAGGGACTATCTTAGAAAGATGTTGAGTAGGGACTGTCTCAGAGAGATGTTGAGTAGGGACTATCTCAGAGAGATGTTGAGTAGGGACTATCTCAGAGAGATGTTGAGTAGGGACTATCTCAGAGAGATGTTGAGTAGGGACTATCTCAGAAAGATGTTGAGTAGGGACTATCTCAGAGAGATGTTGAGTAGGGACTATCTCAGAGAGATGTTGAGTAGGGACTATCTCAGAGAGATGTTGAGTAGGGACTATCTCAGAAAGATGTTGAGTAGGGACTATCTCAGAGAGATGTTGAGTAGGGACTATCTCAGAAAGATGTTGAGTAGGGACTATCTCAGAAAGATGTTGAGTAGGGACTATCTTAGAAAGATGTTGAGTAGGGACTATCTCAGAGAGATGTTGAGTAGGGACTATCTCAGAGAGATGTTGAGTAGGGACTATCTCAGAGAGATGTTGAGTAGGGACTATCTCAGAAAGATGTTGAGTAGGGACTATCTCAGAAAGATGTTGAGTAGGGACTATCTCAGAAAGATGTTGAGTAGGGACTATCTCAGAGAGATGTTGAGTAGGGACTATCTCAGAAAGATGTTGAGTAGGGACTATCTCAGAAAGATGTTGAGTAGGGACTATCTCAGAGAGATGTTGAGTAGGGACTATCTCAGAGAGATGTTGAGTAGGGACTATCTCAGAGAGATGTTGAGTAGGGACTATCTCAGAAAGATGTTGAGTAGGGACTATCTCAGAAAGATGTTGAGTAGGGACTATCTTAGAAAGATGTTGAGTAGGGACTATCTCAGAGAGATGTTGAGTAGGGACTATCTCAGAGAGATGTTGAGTAGGGACTATCTCAGAGAGATGTTGAGTAGGGACTATCTCAGAAAGATGTTGAGTAGGGACTATCTCAGAAAGATGTTGAGTAGGGACTATCTCAGAAAGATGTTGAGTAGGGACTGTCTCAGAGAGATGTTGAGTAGGGACTATCTCAGAAAGATGTTGAGTAGGGACTATCTCAGAGAGATGTTGAGTAGGGACTATCTCAGAGAGATGTTGAGTAGGGACTATCTCAGAAAGATGTTGAGTAGGGACTATCTCAGAAAGATGTTGAGTAGGGACTATCTTAGAAAGATGTTGAGTAGGGACTATCTCAGAGAGATGTTGAGTAGGGACTATCTCAGAGAGATGTTGAGTAGGGACTATCTCAGAGAGATGTTGAGTAGGGACTATCTCAGAGAGATGTTGAGTAGGGACTATCTCAGAAAGATGTTGAGTAGGGACTATCTCAGAAAGATGTTGAGTAGGGACTATCTTAGAAAGATGTTGAGTAGGGACTATCTCAGAGAGATGTTGAGTAGGGACTATCTCAGAGAGATGTTGAGTAGGGACTATCTCAGAGAGATGTTGAGTAGGGACTATCTGAGAGAGATGTTGAGTAGGGACTATCTCAGAGAGATGTTGCGTAGTGAGTAGGGACTATCTCAGAGAGATGTTGAGTAGGGACTATCTCAGAGAGATGTTGAGTAGTGAGTAGGGACTATCTCAGAGAGATGTTGCGTAGGGACTATCTCAGAGAGATGTTGAGTAGGGACTGTCTCAGAAAGATGTTGAGTAGGGACTATCTCAGAGAGATGTTGAGTAGTGAGTAGGGACTATCTCAGAGAGATGTTGCGTAGGGACTATCTCAGAGAGATGTTGAGTAGGGACTGTCTCAGAAAGATGTTGAGTAGGGACTATCTCAGAGAGATGTTGAGTAGGGACTATCTCAGAGAGATGTTGAGTAGGGACTATCTCAGAGAGATGTTGAGTAGGGACTATCTCAGAGAGATGTTGAGTAGGGACTATCTCAGAGAGATGTTGAGTAGGGACTATCTCAGAGAGATGTTGAGTAGGGACTATCTCAGAGAGATGTTGAGTAGGGACTATCTCAGAAAGATGTTGAGTAGGGACTATCTCAGAAAGATGTTGAGTAGGGACTATCTCAGAGAGATGTTGAGTAGGGACTATCTTAGAAAGATGTTGAGTAGGGACTATCTTAGAAAGATGTTGAGTAGGGACTATCTCAGAAAGATGTTGAGTAGGGACTATCTCAGAGAGATGTTGAGTAGGGACTATCTCAGAAAGATGTTGAGTAGGGACTATCTCAGAAAGATGTTGAGTAGGGACTATCTCAGAGAGATGTTGAGTAGGGACTATCTCAGAGAGATGTTGAGTAGGGACTATCTCAGAGAGATGTTGCGTAGGGACTATCAGAAATATGTTGAGTAGGGACTATCTTAGAAACTATCTCAGAGAGATGTTGAGTAGGGACTATCTCAGAAAGATGTTGAGTAGGGACTATCTCAGAAAGATGTTGAGTAGGGACTATCTCAGAAAGATGTTGAGTAGGGACTATCTCAGAAAGATGTTGAGTAGGGACTATCTCAGAGAGATGTTGAGTAGGGACTATCTCAGAGAGATGTTGAGTAGGGACTATCTCAGAAAGATGTTGAGTAAGGACTGTCTCAGAAAGATGTTGAGTAGGGACTGTCTCAGAAAGATGTTGAGTAGGGACTGTCTCAGAAAGATGTTGAGTAGGGACTATCTCAGAAAGATGTTGAGTAGGGACTATCTCAGAGAGATGTTGAGTAGGGACTATCTCAGAGAGATGTTGAGTAGGGACTATCTCAGAGAGATGTTGAGTAGGGACTATCTCAGAGAGATGTTGAGTAGGGACTATCTCAGAAAGATGTTGAGTAGGGACTATCTCAGAGAGATGTTGAGTAGGGACTATCTCAGAGAGATGTTGAGTAGGGACTATCTCAGAAAGATGTTGAGTAGGGACTATCTCAGAGAGATGTTGAGTAGGGACTATCTCAGAGAGATGTTGAGTAGGGACTATCTCAGAGAGATGTTGAGTAGGGACTATCTCAGAGAGATGTTGAGTAGGGACTATCTCAGAAAGATGTTGAGTAGGGACTATCTCAGAAAGATGTTGAGTAGGGACTATCTCAGAGAGATGTTGAGTAGGGACTATCTCAGAGAGATGTTGAGTAGGGACTATCTCAGAGAGATGTTGCGTAGGGACTATCAGAAATATGTTGAGTAGGGACTATCTTAGAAACTATCTCAGAGAGATGTTGAGTAGGGACTATCTCAGAAAGATGTTGAGTAGGGACTATCTCAGAAAGATGTTGAGTAGGGACTATCTCAGAAAGATGTTGAGTAGGGACTATCTCAGAGAGATGTTGAGTAGGGACTATCTCAGAAAGATGTTGAGTAGGGACTATCTCAGAGAGATGTTGCGTAGGGACTATCTCAGAAAGATGTTGAGTAGGGACTGTCTCAGAAAGATGTTGAGTAGGGACTATCTCAGAAAGATGTTGAGTAGGGACTATCTCAGAGAGATGTTGAGTAGGGACTATCTCAGAAAGATGTTGAGTAGGGACTATCTCAGAGAGATGTTGCGTAGGGACTATCTCAGAGAGATGTTGCGTAGGGACTATCTCAGAGAGATGTTGAGTAGGGACTATCTCAGAAAGATGTTGAGTAGGGACTATCTCAGAGAGATGTTGAGTAGGGACTATCTCAGAGAGATGTTGAGTAGGGACTATCTCAGAAAGATGTTGAGTAAGGACTGTCTCAGAAAGATGTTGAGTAGGGACTGTCTCAGAAAGATGTTGAGTAGGGACTGTCTCAGAAAGATGTTGAGTAGGGACTATCTCAGAAAGATGTTGAGTAGGGACTATCTCAGAGAGATGTTGAGTAGGGACTATCTCAGAGAGATGTTGAGTAGGGACTATCTCAGAGAGATGTTGCGTAGGGACTATCTCAGAGAGATGTTGAGTAGGGACTATCTCAGAGAGATGTTGAGTAGGGACTATCTCAGAAAGATGTTGAGTAGGGACTATCTCAGAAAGATGTTGAGTAGGGACTATCTCAGAGAGATGTTGAGTAGGGACTATCTCAGAAAGATGTTGAGTAGGGACTATCTCAGAGAGATGTTGAGTAGGGACTATCTCAGAGAGATGTTGAGTAGGGACTATCTCAGAGAGATGTTGAGTAGGGACTATCTCAGAAAGATGTTGAGTAGGGACTATCTCAGAGAGATGTTGAGTAGGGACTATCTCAGAGAGATGTTGAGTAGGGACTATCTCAGAGAGATGTTGAGTAGGGACTATCTCAGAGAGATGTTGAGTAGGGACTGTCTCAGAGAGATGTTGAGTAGGGACTATCTCAGAAAGATGTTGAGTAGGGACTATCTCAGAGAGATGTTGAGTAGGGACTATCTCAGAAAGATGTTGAGTAGGGACTATCTCAGAGAGATGTTGAGTAGGGACTGTCTCAGAGAGATGTTGAGTAGGGACTATCTCAGAGAGATGTTGAGTAGGGACTATCTCAGAAAGATGTTGAGTAGGGACTATCTCAGAGAGATGTTGAGTAGGGACTATCTCAGAGAGATGTTGAGTAGGGACTATCTCAGAGAGATGTTGAGTAGGGACTGTCTCAGAGAGATGTTGAGTAGGGACTATCTCAGAAAGATGTTGAGTAGGGACTATCTCAGAGAGATGTTGAGTAGGGACTATCTCAGAGAGATGTTGAGTAGGGACTATCTCAGAGAGATGTTGAGTAGGGACTGTCTCAGAGAGATGTTGAGTAGGGACTATCTCAGAAAGATGTTGAGTAGGGACTATCTCAGAGAGATGTTGAGTAGGGACTATCTCAGAAAGATGTTGAGTAGGGACTATCTCAGAGAGATGTTGAGTAGGGACTATCTCAGAGAGATGTTGAGTAGGGACTATTTCAGAAAGATGTTGAGTAGGGACTATCTCAGAAAGATGTTGAGTAGGGACTATCTCAGAGAGATGTTGAGTAGGGACTATCTCAGAGAGATGTTGAGTAGGGACTATCTCAGAGAGATGTTGAGTAGGGACTATCTCAGAGAGATGTTGAGTAGGGACTATCTCAGAAAGATGTTGAGTAGGGACTATCTCAGAGAGATGTTGAGTAGGGACTATCTCAGAGAGATGTTGAGTAGGGACTATCTCAGAGAGATGTTGAGTAGGGACTATCTCAGAGAGATGTTGAGTAGGGACTGTCTCAGAGAGATGTTGAGTAGGGACTATCTCAGAGAGATGTTGAGTAGGGACTATCTCAGAAAGATGTTGAGTAGGGACTATCTCAGAGAGATGTTGAGTAGGGACTATCTCAGAGAGATGTTGAGTAGGGACTATTTCAGAAAGATGTTGAGTAGGGACTATCTCAGAAAGATGTTGAGTAGGGACTATCTCAGAGAGATGTTGAGTAGGGACTATCTCAGAAAGATGTTGAGTAGGGACTATCTTAGAAAGATGTTGAGTAGGGACTATCTCAGAGAGATGTTGAGTAGGGACTATCTCAGAGAGATGTTGAGTAGGGACTATCTCAGAGAGATGTTGAGTAGGGACTATCTCAGAAAGATGTTGAGTAGGGACTATCTTAGAAAGATGTTGAGTAGGGACTATCTCAGAGAGATGTTGAGTAGGGACTATCTTAGAAAGATGTTGAGTAGGGACTTTCTTAGAAAGATGTTGAGTAGGGACTATCTCAGAGAGATGTTGCGTAGGGACTATCTTAGAAAGATGTTGAGTAGGGACTATCTCAGAAAGATGTTGAGTAGGGACTATCTTAGAAAGATGTTGAGTAGGGACTATCTCAGAGAGATGTTGAGTAGGGACTATCTTAGAAAGATGTTGAGTAGGGACTATCTTAGAAAGATGTTGAGTAGGGACTATCTTAGAAAGATGTTGAGTAGGGACTATCTCAGAGAGATGTTGCGTAGGGACTATCTTAGAAAGATGTTGAGTAGGGACTATCTCAGAAAGATGTTGAGTAGGGACTATCTTAGAAAGATGTTGAGTAGGGACTATCTCAGAGAGATGTTGAGTAGGGACTATCTTAGAGAGATGTTGAGTAGGGACTATCTCAGAAAGATTTGAGCAGGGACTGTCTCAGAAAGATTTGAGCAGGGACTGTCTCAGAAAGATTTGAGTAGGGACTGCCTCAGAAAGATTTGTGTAGGGACTTTCTTTTGATCATAACTGTTCATTATATCATAAAAATAGATGTAGGCAAAAGGAAAGACTGCTTTTGAGGAATTTAATTTGTTTTAAGCGAGATACAAATATGTGAGTAAAAGAAAAACTGATAATTGTAAAACACATTTATTTCACTCTGTTAATGCATAAGCCATAAGCATGCCATATGGGGATTTCCAATGCTACATACTATTTTGTATGACTAGGTCTCACAACACTGTTATCTCCCTTGAATACTCGTGTCCTACAGATGAAGGAAGTAGATAAAAAAAAAAAAAGTCAGCTTTTCCGGTTTTTTACAGGACTTTCCATTGCATACATTGTTTTATCCCTACCAGGTTTTAAATCTACAGCATTTTAGGAAAAGATCACTGAAAAAGTCATGTTGGATAATTCTGCCTCATTTTACACATCATGTCATATGATTACGCTAAATTTTTATTAAAAACTTTTCAACCTGGTAAATATTTGTAAATTGCAGATATTGGATCAATGAAGAATTTAAGCATAAATACATGTTGTAAATTTTGTTTATCTCTATACCACGAACAAAAGCATTACAAGATCCTATGGAAAATTAGTTGTGGTGTGAGACGACTTCGCCTTGGTTTAAACATATTTTATTTCCATATTATACAACATGCATATATAAATAGTACAAAGTTAATAGGATAGAAACCAAAGAAAATAATCTTATAAAGTCTCCTCGGAGCTACTGCCTTGAATCTTATTTATTTTCACAGTAGGGTTAAATTGTTATTTTCATTTTAGGTGAAGCCTGTATCCTACATGATGATAAACTCCGACACCTCACTGAGGACCTCTGGTGGACAACTGAGCACTGTACCAAGGGGAACAACTCTTCAGTTCACAGTTACTTACCATGATGATGTGGGGGAGATATTCTATGCCACAAATGTGAACATGAAGTACAGATGTAGCAGGTATGGTGATGCATGACCTGTACTCGTGTCAATGGGTCTCTGACCGGGTCTTTTATGCTAAGAATCAGTAGTGTTATTAATTACTGATCCTTTGGAGTCATCGAGCCCAATCACTATGGATTTATAATAGAATACCGCTTAAGCCAGTGCTTGACGGCGTGAGAGGTGTTGCATCATATTAATATGAACAGATTCATGAAACCGAGTCTGCTTCTTTCTTCTCTTATATGTGTTTGTAGCTTCCGAAGGATCACCTGATGTATGTCCATATACTCGCAGCACATTATCAGTTCTATTCATTGCTAGAACCAGGTAGCCTAACATATTAGATCACTTGTAGTTGTTTATAAATAGGTAACATAACCCATTCATGTCCTTGTGGCCAGTTTATTGTTGTCCACTTTTCAATAGTAACTCATTATCAGAACTCATCCACTGGCCAGTTTATAAAAACTGTAGATATTCCGGGGATTTCAAGTACCTTATTTACAGTAAAGATTGTATTTTGTTCTTTAAGTTACTTTTCCCAATAAGTAATGTCTAGGAATAGCATTATCTGCATCAGTGGATTTTCTTGATCAGTGGTCTAATGTACTATGCTTTATGTAGTCATTAGCGTCATTTAACGACCCAGTGAGAGGTGGACTGTCGCAGGATTATCTTAACATTGC
The DNA here is from genome assembly GCA_037043455.1 of Cyrtodaria siliqua. Taxonomy (NCBI): domain Eukaryota; kingdom Metazoa; phylum Mollusca; class Bivalvia; order Adapedonta; family Hiatellidae; genus Cyrtodaria; species Cyrtodaria siliqua. Next base: position 74,496 of record JAWPHD010000662.1, on the reverse strand, counting down.
ATGTATAGAGATATCAGACATGGTGGCCACAGAGTCTGGAAACTAGAGAAAAATGGAAAAAATAAATCCTGCAGGGAAAAAACAGAATTGTTTTTTTGTTGTTGCAAAAGTCAGAGAGAATTTTATCTCTGCACTACTTTACACAAAACAAAAATTATTAACATGTAATTGACACTCTTCAGGCAGAAAGAAAAAAGTTTATTTTCATATTAATACGTACATGAATTGTAAACATTTTAGATGGTATTCATATGCTTAAATGGTTTATAATACGAAATAAAGATGCATATAAAAAAGCGGAAAAAGTATCTTTATAATTATGCTTACATACATGTATGTGGTAGTACCAGCTACAAGGGGAGCATGGAGGCCGTATATTTTCTTTTGTTAATAAGGACGTCGGTGGTTCTACCCAGGTGCCCGCCTGTGCATGAAAATTGCCCGAAGGGGCACCTGGGGTCTTCCTCCACCAATGGAAGCTGGAAAGTCGCCATATGACCTTAGCTGTTGGTGCGACTATAAAATCCAATTCAATTCAATTTGTTAATAAGGGATCAGGGAAAAATTCAGGAAATATCAGTATTTTATTTTGAGATTCCCATGGCCACCCTGAATTCAGCAGTTCTAGCTTTCAGTTCTATTTATGCACTTTACTTAGAAGTATTCGAGGCATCATTATTACCTTCATCATTGTTGACGTGAGAGGACGTAATAGTTATGATGATTTCATTGTTGCAGGTATGACCTTGTGCAGGTGTCCAATGGTCTGGAGAACAACACACTGGTGATGAAAACTGCCGCTGTAGGACACACCATACTTAAGGTACTTGTGTGGCTCCTGACGACAAATTGACATTAGACGATTGTTTATTATACCTCTGCTTTCACAATGTGAATTGGGGACTATATAGGAATCACGCTGTCCGTAACGTCCCAGCGCATCGCGTAACACATTCTTGATCCACTGCGTAACATATTTTTATTACTTGCATTTGAATGGGTTGTTCCCAAACACATACACATTGCAAGGGATAACCGTATGCCCGTCTACATCACCCATTGTTTATTGCCTAATATATTATAGAATTATGGCCCTTTGTTTGACTTAGAAATTTCCATTCTCTATTATTGTACAATGTTCTGTGACACATTTTCTTTCAAACATTTTCAAATTGATTGTTCCCAAACTTCATATACACATAACAACATGATATAACGCCCCTCTACATCATCCCATTGTTGATTGCCTAATGTATTACAGAATTATGGCCCTTTGTTTCACTTAGAATTTTTTGCATGGGTTTTCATCACCTTCAGTGATATTTCTAGTTTTTAGCTCTACTGATCAGAGATCAGCAGAGCTTATGCCGTGGTGCGGCGTCCGTCGTCCGTCTGTCTGTCTGTCTGTCCGTCCGTCCGTCCGTCCGTCCGTTAACTTTTATTTGTAGCGACTACTCCTCTGAAACTACTGGATGGATATTCATAAAACTTTACAGAAATGTTGCCCATGAAGTCTAGTTGATCCTAGCAAAAATTCATGTTGATGTGAAATCCAAGATGGCCGCCAAAGCTAAAAATAGATTTTTAGCTCTACTGATCAGAGATCAGCAGAGCTTATGCCGTGGTGCGGTGTCCGTCGTCCGTCCGTCTGTCCGTCCGTCCGTCTGTCTGTCCGTCCGTCCGTTAACTTTTTTTTTGTAGCGACTACTCCTCTGAAACTACTGAATGGATTTTCATGAAACTTTACAGAAATGTTGCCCATGAAGTCTAGTTGATCCTAGCAAAAATTCATGTAGATGTGAAATCCAAGATGGCCGCCAAATCTAAAAATAGGTTTTTAAAAAACAAGTTTGTAGCGACTACTTCTTGAAAACTCTAAGGGATATTGCTATGGGACTTTTTCTAAAATGATAAGCATGACATGATGTTGGTCCTTGTCGAAAATCGTTTTGAATCGACGTTAAACATGGCTGCCAGCGGCCATCTTTGTTTACATAGAGTTATATAATGAAAACTTATAGCGACTACTCCTCTGAAACTACTTGACGGATTTTCATGAAACTTCACAGGAATGTTGCTCTTGATGTCTTATTGATCCTAGCAAAATTTCAGATCGGCCGGAAATTCAAGATGGCCGCCACGGCTAAAAATAGATTTTTAAAAAATAATTTTGTAGCGACTACTTCTTGAAAACTATAAGAGATATTGATATGGGACTTGTTCTAAAATGATCAGGATGACATGATGTTGGTCCTTGTCGAAAATCGTTTTGATTCGACGTTAAACATGGCTGCCAGTGGCCATCTTTGTTTACATAGAGTTATATAATGAAAACTTGTAGCGACTACTCCTCTGAAACTACTTGACGGATTTTCATGAAACTTCACAGGAATGTTGCTCTTGATGTCTAATTGATCCTAGCAAAATTTCAGGTCGGCCGGAAATTCAAGATGGCCACCATGGCTAAAAATAGATTTTTAAAAAATAAGTTTGTAGCGACTACTTCTTGAAAACTATAAGAGATATTGATATGGGACTTTTTCTAAAATGATCAGGATGACATGATGTTGGTCCTTGTCGAAAATCGTTTTGATTCGACGTTAAACATGGCTGCCAGCGGCCATCTTTGTTTACATAGAGTTATATAATGAAAACTTGTAGCGACTACTCCTCTGAAACTACTTGACGGATTTTCATGAAACTTCACAGGAATGTTGCTCTTGATGTCTAATTGATCCTAGCAAAATTTCAGGTCGGCCGGAAATTCAAGATGGCCGCCACGGCTAAAAATAGATTTTTAGCTCTACTGATCAGAGATCAGCAGAGCTTATGCCGTGGTGCGGCGTCCGTCGTCCGTCTGTCTGTCCGTCTGTCTGTCCGTCTGTCCGTAAACTTTTATTTGTAGCGACTTCACAGCTGAAACTACTGGATGGATATTCATGAAACTTTACAGAAATGTTGCCCATAAAGTCTAGTTGATCCTAGCAAAAATTCATGTTGATGTGAAATCCAAGATGGCCGCCAAAGCTAAAAATAGAGTTTTAAAATACAAGTTTGTAGCGACTTCTTCTTGAAAACTATAAGTGATATTGATATGGGACTTTTTCTAAAATGATCAGCATGACATGATGTTGATCCTAGTCAAAAATCGTTTTGATTCAACGTTAAACATGGCTGCCAGCGGCCATCTTTGTTTACATAGAGTTATATAGTAAAAACTTGTAGCGACTACTTCTCTGAAACTACTTGGCGGATTGTCATGAAACTTTACAGGAATGTTGCTCTTGATGTCTAATTGATCCTAGAAAAATTTCAGGGCGGCCGGAAATTCAAGATGGCCGTCACAGCTAAAAATAGATTTTTAAAAAATAAGTTTGTAGCGACTACTTCTTGAAAACTATAAGTGATATTGATATGGGACTTTTTCTAAAATGATCAGCATTACATGATGTTGATTCTAGTCAAAAATCGTTTTGATTCAACGTTAAACATGGCTGCCAGCGGCCATCTTTGTTTACATAGAGTTATATAGTAAAAACTTGTAGCGACTACTCCTCTGAAACTACTTGGCGGATTGTCATGAAACTTTACAGGAATGTTGCTCTTGATGTCTAATTGATCCTAGCAAAATTTCAGGTCGGCCGGAAATTCAAGATGGCCGTCACAGCTAAAAATAGATTTTCAAAATACAAGTTTGTAGCGACTACTTCTTGAAAACTATAAGTGATATTGATATGGGACTTTTTCTAAAATGATCAGCATGACATGATGTAGATCCTTGTGAAAAATTATTTTGATTCGACGTTAAACATGGCTGCCAGTGGCCATCTTTGGTTACATAGAGTTATATAGTAAAAACTTGTAGCGACTACTCCTCTGAAACTACTTGACGGATGTTCATGAAACTTCACAGGAATGTTGCTCTTGATGTCTAGTTGATCCTAAAAAAAATTCAGGTCGGCCGGAAATTCAAGATGGCCGCCACAGCTAAAAATAGATTTAAAATAAATAAGTTTGTAGCGACTACTTCTTCAAAACAATAAGAGATATTGATATGGGACTTTTTCTAAAATGATCAGTATGACATGATGTTGGTCCTTGTCGAAAATCGTTTTGATTTGACCTTAAACATGGCTGCCTTGTTTACATAGAGTTATATAATGAAAACTTGTAGCGACTACTTCTTTGAAACTACCCGACGGATTTTCATGAAACTTCACAGGAATGTTGCTCTTAATGTCTTATTGATCTTAGCAAAATTTCAGGTCGGCCGGAAATTCAAGATGGCCGCCACGGTTAAAAATAGATTTTCAAAAAACAAGTCTGTAGCGACTACTTCCTGAAATCAAAATCAATCAGTAGAGCTTCAAGGTCATTGACCTCTTGTTAAAAAATAAGTTTGTAGCGACTACTTCTTGAAAACTATAAGAGATATTGATATGGGACTTTTTCTAAAATGATCAGCATGACATGATGGTTATCCGAGTCGAACATTATTTTGATTCGACGTTAAACATGGCTGCCAGTGGCTATCTTTGTTTACATAGAGTTATATATTGAAAACTTGTAGCGACTACTCGTCTGAAACTACTTGACGGATTTTCATGAAACTTCACAGGAATGTTGCTCTTGATGTCTAATTGATTCTAGCAAAATTTCAGGTCGGCCGGAAATTCAAGATGGCCGCCACTGCTAAAAATAGATTTTCAAAAAACAAGTTTGTAGCGACTTCTTCCTGAAAACAAAATCAATCAGTAGAGCTTCAAGGTCATTGACCTCTTGTTTAAATACAAGTTTGTAGCGACTACTTCTTGAAAACTATAAGTGATATTGATATGGGACTTTTTCTAAAATGATCAGTATGACATGATGTTGGTCCTTGTCGAAAATCGTTTTGATTTGACGTTAAACATGGCTGCCAGCGGCCATCTTTGTTTACATAGAGTTATATTGTAAAAACTTGTAGCGACTACTCCTCTGAAACTACTTGACGGATTTTCATGAAACTTCACAGGAATGTTGCTCTTGATGTCTAATTGATCCTAGCAAAATTTCAGGTCGGCCGGAAATTCAAGATGGCCGCCACAGCTAAAAATAAATTTTCAAAATACAAGTTTGTAGCGACTACTTCTTGAAAACTATAAGTAATATTGATATGGGACTTTTTCTAAAATGATCAGCATGACATGATGTTGGTCCTTATCAAAAATCGTTTTGATTCGACGTTAAACGTGGCTGCCAGCGGCCATCTTTGTTTACATAGAGTTATATAGTAAAAACTTGTAGCGACTACTCCTCTGAAACTACTTGGCGGATTTTCATGAAACTTTACAGGAATGTTGCTCTTAATGTCTTATTGATCCTAGCAAAATTTCAGATAGGCCAGAAATTCAAGATGGCTGCCACAGTTAAAAATAGATTTTAAAAAATAAGTTTGTAGCGACTACTTCTTGAAAACTATAAGTGATATTGATATGGGACTTTTTTCTAAAATGATCAGCATGACATGATGGTTATCCGAGTCGAACATTATTTTGATTCGACATTAAACATGGCTGCCAGTGGCCATCTTTCTTTACATAGAGTTATATAATGAAAACTTGTAGCGACTACTCCTCTGAAACTACTTGACGGATTTTCATGAAACTTCACAGAAATGTTGCTCTTGATGTCTAATTGATCCTAACAAAATTTCAGGTCGGCCGGAAATTCAAGATGGCCGCCATGGCTAAAAATAGATTTTCAAAATACAAGTTTGTAGCGACTACTTCTTGAAAACTATAAGTGATATTGATATGGGACTTTTTCTAAAATGATCAGCATGACATGATGGTTATCCGAGTCGAACATTATTTTGATTCGACATTAAACATGGCTGCCAGTGGCCATCTTTGTTTACATAGAGTTATATAATGAAAACTTGTAGCGACTACTCCTCTGAAACTACTTGACGGATTTTCATGAAACTTCACAGAAATGTTGCTCTTGATGTCTAATTGATCCTAGCAAAATTTCAGGTCGGCCGGAAATTCAAGATGGCCGCCATGGCTAAAAATAGATTTTCAAAATGCAAGTTTGTAGCGACTACTTCTTGAAAACTATAAGTGATATTGATATGGGACTTTTTCTGAAATGATCAGCATTACATGATGTTGGTCCTTGTCAAAAATCATTTTGATTCGATGTTAAACATGGCTGTCAGCGGCCATCTTTGTTTACATAGAATTATATAATGAAAACTTGTAGCGACTACTCCTCTGAAACTACTTGACGGATTTTCATGAACTTCACAGGAATGTTGCTCTTGATGTCTAATTGATCCTAGCAAAATTTCAGGTCGGCCGGAAATTCAAGATGGCTGCCACGGCTAGAAATAATTTTTCAAAAAACAAGTTTGTAGCGACTACTTCCTGAAATCAAAATCAATTAGTAGAGCTTCAAGGTCATTGACCTCTTGTTTTTGTTTGTTTTGCATTTTTTACCAATCTTGCATGCTCTTTTATAAACTTAATATTTAAATGTTCACTGTTCTGGGCTACTTTTTAAGATGGTTATGGCTGTTTGAATGATGTCCTGTATGTTTTTCCTCCAGGTTTGGGACAGTAGCAAGCCGTGGTTGGTGGACTATATCGGCATACCAGTTGGGTATGCCATAGCTCCGGCACAGCCAAGGATACAGCTGGGTGGTATTGTGTGTTTCCAGGCACCCATTGTTTCAGAATCTGGTATGTACATTTATTATATATTTACCAATAATAAGTACCTAGTTCCTTCATTTTCTGACAAAAAAAAGTATCGCTGCTAGCTTTTTCTGATTCTGTAGCACTATCCTACTAAAAATATATCTCGACGTCTTACATGACATACATGACGTCATGTGACCATGTCTTCTACATATGTAGACATGTCTAGTTCTGTGCTATGACTAGTTCTGTGCTATGATATTTTACGACATTCTTACGAAAGCACATTCGTGGCCGAGGGGTTAACAATGTTGCTTTGCAAACCTTCTCGCCTCTCACCGCTGCGGGTTCGAATCCCACTGTGAGCTCAGTGAGAAAGTGTTGATTCTTACGGATTGAGGGAGGTATACAGTACTTGTTCTACCCAGGAAAAATACCTCTACCACAAAAATAACATCGAACGTTATACATGGTCTTAAATGTGCTAAAAATGGCGTAAAACACCATACAAACAAACGAAGGTAGAAGGAAGGTATATAAAACTCCATACAAACACCATACAAACAAACGAAGGTAGAAGGTATATAAAACACCATACAAACAAACGAAGGTAGAAGATATATAAAACACCATACAAACAAACGAAGGTAGAAGGTATATAAAACACCATACAAACAAACGAAGGTAGAAGGTATATAAAACACCTTACAAACAAACGAAGGTAGAAGATATATAAAAAACCATACAAACAAACGAAGGTAGAAGGTATATAAAACACCATACAAACAAACGAAGGTAGAAGGTATATAAAACACCATACAAACAAACGAAGGTAGAAGGTATATAAAACACCATACAAACAAACGAAGGTAGAAGGTATATAAAACACCTTACAAACAAACGAAGGTAGAAGATATATAAAACACCATACAAACAAACGAAGGTAGAAGGTATATAAAACACCATACAAACAAACGAAGGTAGAAGGTATATAAAAAATATCATTACTAGAGTTATGGAAGATTGCATCATCTCTTGTGGATATACAAGCTTCCAGAACACATTACTCTAGTAACCTGTAGTTAGAGACCCCCTATGTTAAGAGATCACTTTTGGTCTTCCATTTAGTGTTCTCTTGACACAGATTTGACTGATCTTGGTTTGTGAATGGAACAGGTTAGAAGGTCAAGATTCCAGAAGAGGATGTACAAAATAGTGATTTATTTATCTGTGTGCTCTATTTTTAAAACAATATCAATTTCATCTATTCTTGACATGAAATATCTTCCCATACTTCTACCACTGTAGGTCAAATGGGGAAATGGCACGGTAGTAATGGGGTGTCTGTTGACCGACACCTGGGTATGGGGACTGCCACAGCCGTCGGCACAGGAATTGTGTCATATACTGTGTCCGACGAAATCATGACAGAAACTGAGGTACTGATTTTGTTCATGTCGAGTTATACCTATATTTTTTTATTTTTTTCAGTTTTGTATTCTTGTTTTAAAGGGACACATGGCAATCTTGAGTTTTATTCAAACATTAAAATATTCTCCTCAATTTACTTATCCTGCGTCATTTTGAATTTAAAACTGCTTGCATATAATTAAATAAAAAATTGAGATTTCAACTTTCTTCACTATTTTACCAAATTTTTAGATATATTACTGGTGCAATATTATAAAAAGTTAGTAATATGCAAAAATAATTTGCTTTGAACATTTCTGACAATTAATATTAATGATTGAACAAATGCAAGTTAAGAGGAAAACTAACGGGACGCTGTGAGTTTTTAAAAAATCAAGATTGCCTTGTGTCCCTTTAATATAACATTTCTATGGGTGAAAGATAATTTCTCGGTAAAAGATAATCCATAATAATTCATACCTCCGAATACAAAAATAACTAACTGTGACTTTGAGTCAAGGCGTCAATACAATGATGTTGAAGTTGACATCGTTTGCAAAGAGTGTTATACATAGCGCAACATTTCTGTTAAAATCATATACAGATTTCAAATGTAACATTTAACAGCAGAGTTTGATTACAAGGAAATCATTCAGATGATGGTAGGCTTGTTTTTTCACTTACTTGCATCTGCTTGTTTGAATAAAAACTAAACACCTACCATTTTGTAAAGGTTTTCCCTTTAATCAATCTCAGCAGTTATTTATCTCAGTTGATACTAATAATAGACTAATAATAGAAGTAGTTCTTTTATCACAAGGTAGATTTTTTGACAGTTTTTATAGGAGTATGGACAGATATAGTATACTGACGCCTTATAATATGATCATAGTTACTACCCTTTGATACGCATACGACATTTGCAGTCTAAAGTTATGAAAGAAAGAAGCGGACATTCTAAGCGTTAATTTGAGGTAGTTTCTTGATTATACGTAATTATAACAGTTAATACCAGTCTGAAATTTAACCGATTGTTTATTTGTCATAACAATATTAGATTTAAAGAAGACGATGGGCTAAAACGGAAGTGGACACTTAGCTCTTGTTTAGTATATATTTTATTACATTAACATCATACTTAACTAATCAGTTTTCTATATATATATATATTTGGCATATGGGGGCTCCACAAGTACCGTCCACCATGATGGCAAGCAGGCAACCGGACCGAGGCAACCATGACCAAGGACAGTGTGACCTGCACTCACTGAGGCAGCTCTGATTAACCGAGGCCCCGGGCAGCACGGTTAAACAGAGGCCGAGGGAAGACCAAGGACAGTGAGACCTGCACTCACTGAGGCAGCTCTGATTAACCGAGGCCCCGGGCAGCACGGTTAAACAGAGGCCGAGGGAAGACCAAGGACAGTGAGACCTGCACTCACTGAGGCAGCTCTGATTAACTGAGGCCCCGGGCAGCACGGTTAAACAGAGGCCGAGGGATGTGAGACCAAGGACAGTGAGACCTGCACTCACTGAGGCAGCTCTGATTAACCGAGGCCCCGGGCAGCACGGTTAAACAGAGGCCGAGGGATGTGAGACCAAGGACAGTGAGACCTGCACTCACTGAGGCAGCTCTGATTAACCGAGGCCCCGGGCAGCACGGTTAAACAGAGGCCGAGGCAGTTGTAGGAACTGAGGTAGCAGTGTACTCGAAAGTGACACGGGTCATGGTTGCATGTTTACTAGGCTGAAGATGACAAGCGCTAGATAGATGCAAGGGTATGCGGCAGCACGGTTGTGTATAATGAAACTGCAGAATAGAGCTGATAAGGATAATCAGTCCGTATAGAGTTAACCTGAACTTAGTGTTATACGACACGATTGGAAATGTGTCAGAATCAATTCTATTCTACAGCTTTTTTGGGGGCGCATATATAACTAAGGTTATAGAGCGGCCAAAACGAGCAAAGTCATTGGAAGATGGACGGAGCGAAGAGCCCCCGAAAAAAAAAAAAAAAAAATTAATAATAAGAATAAGGAAGACAATAAACCACCACACACTGCAATCTGAATGATAATCAGGAATTAATGGTAAAGAGATAATACAATGTAACAATATATGGCATCTGAACAGGCAGAATGAAACCTGCACGACATAAGATATATGAAACAGTGCATGCATAGACTAGTATGTTACCCCTGTAACAGAAACACGTCCTTCTGGACTGCATTGTATATACAGAAAGTTGTATTTAAATGAATAATGGTAAGTAGTGCTCCAGATAGACTTTAATGTCAAAGAGTAGTTAATTCTTCCCACCCCCACTCCAAGCAAAAAGATATTTCAAGCTCTGTGTAATAACCCCAAATAAATACAAGTCAGTTGTTTAATTATTGTTGTTTTTTAACGAAACTAGTAAAAACATAATTCAAACTGGAACAATATGTTTGCTATAAATGTTCTTGATCCGGTATTGAGGTCTTGAAGTGCCATGACGATGAATGACCGGATGCCTGATGAAATCTTGTCGATCAACTGCTTCTTGTTGATAGATATAAAGTTGAACTTGAAAACATGTAACTGCTGTACCACATTATACCTAACAAAGGCCATGAGAGGTAATGCCAAGAACACTTACAAAACCTCGAACACAAATAACTAATAAATAAACACTTATTAGTTGGTTTCACCTTCCACGAGGCACATTTTTCGCTGCGACTGGCGTATCATGTTTACGTCGGTTCTAATATACCTGGTGTAGCAATCCGACGACCATCTTCCCAGTGTCTTGATAAGATGGTCTGGCACGTTTGCTTGGGCTGCCGTGGTAGCCGATCCGATTCGAAAAGAATGACCAGAATATTGGTCCGCAGGCAGGCCTAACTTACTCACTAACGCCTTAACGTTTACGATAAAGTAGTCCCTGTCTAAAATATTGCCCTTGACCGTAATAAATAAAGGATCGGAAAGTGATGCACCCGTCTTAAGCCGAAGGTTGACATATGTATGCATTAAAGAAACTGGACATTCTTTATTGTTAGTACTGTGTATAAGGATCTCTACACCCTGGCGAAAAATATCGGCCTTGGAGTTATTTAAAATTAACTTATACGAAGATCGATCAGCCGCGAAGACGATATCTTTTAAACACAGACATTGTTCAGAGGTTTGTTTAGTCAGCGAGGTGAATTCACCGCAAGGTAAAAAAACGAAGAAAGCCATAGCACAAGCAGCTGAAAACATCAGACTGTTGTACTGTCCTAAATAACCAGTACGAAGAATGTTTAGGATACTGCGGAGGATTGCAAATGTGATAGGCATCCTCTTATTAACCACATTGGTTTGGGATTTCTTGACTCCCCTCAGTACAATATGTAGCCTTGACAAGACTGAAGGATCTGTAAGGGGACAAACCACACTGTACTTTAAATAAAAATATCGGATACCTGATAAATACTGCTTAATGGTGTCGTATCGTAAGCTCCTCGCCTTGCAGAAAGCAACAAAATATATCAGAATTTGTTCATCAATGACTGGTGGGACTGGACTATCATTCACCCACAAAGAATGCTGTTCCATGAATGCAGTGAAAAGTCGAAATGCTGACTTGTATAGTTTAAAAGTTCCTTCGGCTAAGGCAGATGACCACAAATCGTTAACTGTCTTGTCTAAGTCTGATAAAGATCGTCTAGTGGTGGGACTGGAGTGGGAAACACCTCCGCTTGAGGTGCCAGCCTCCGAAAACGAGTCATCTGAAATCGAGAGAGACTATCACTTATTTGGTTCAATTTACCAGGGATGTGTATTGCATTCACTGTAAAGTTATACCTGGCCGAGCACAAAGTAATCCTACGCATAAGGTTCATGATAATCGGGCATTTGCTTCGACCTTTGTTAATAATGGCAACTGTTGCGGCATTGTCACAGTGAAAAACCACGCGTTTCCTAGACCAAGTATTTCCCCAAAGTACAATGCTTGTAGCAATTGGGACTAGTTCCATGAAGGCAATAGACATATTAGCCTCCCCTAATTTAGGCATCTCTTTTGGCCAAGGTTCCGAGAACCATTTGCCCTGAAAATAACCTCCATAACCATGAGTACCACTAGCATCTGTATATAATTCAAAGTCAGCTGAATTTGTAACATCATCCTCATAGAAAAAAGAAACACCATTCCATCTTTGCAAGAAGTCTTTCCACATATTTATATCTTTTAAACATGATGAAGTCAGGCTCACATGATGGTGGAGTTCTTTGACTGAGTAAGCTAAGCTAAGTAAATAGGATACAAAACTCCTCCCAGGGATTACAACTCGTGAAGCAAAGTTTAAGTGACCCAGAAGGCTTAGTACCTCCCGTTTGGTAACCGATTTTTTATTAGAGAAAGCTGAAAGAACTTGCTGTATTCGCAAGACTTTCTCCTCTGGTAAAGAGGCTTGCATGAGAACTGAATCCAATGTTATACCCAAGAATACCATGGTTGTGCTGGGACCCATTGTCTTGTCTGGGTGAATTGGAATATTTAAGATTTTAAATACACGAGTCAGCAACTCCATAGATTTATACCCGTCGGTGGTACTCGATACAATCGACAAGAAATCATCTAGTAAGAACAAAAGTTTCGGTATATGGTAGTTATTGGTAGCAATCCAATGAATGGCTTCGGAGAAAAGTGTAAATATTTTGGGGCTGCTTCTGGACCCAAAACATAGTTTTGTGTAAAAGTAATACTGCCCCTCCCATTGAATACCATGGTACTTCCACAGTGAAGGGTGAATAGGGATTAACTTGAAGGCATCTACTATATCGGTTTTGCACAAAATGGCACCCTGCCCATACTCTTTAATGGCTGAAATTGCGTCGTCAACACGGACATAAGAAACCGAGAATTCTGATTTATCAATCAAACTGTTCATACTAGCGTTCTCTTCGTTGTTATGCGGGGCACTTAAGTCAACGATCAGTCTTGATTTTTTAGAATATTTGCTTTCAGCTATGCCAATAGGATTAATCCTAAAAATGTCAAATGGAGGCAAGTTGTATGGTCCTATTAAGAAATCTTTCTTTAATTCCTTCTTTATCAAATCAGACACAACTTGAGGCTGTCTAGAAGCCGACAACAAGTTTTTACACTGAAAACTTTTGGTAGGCAATTCTTGCATTCCTGTGTCGAAGCCCTCACGTAAACCATTAATTAAAGCATGGACGAAATCTTGGTCGGGGTGATATGTAAGTTCCTTCTCTAATTGGTCAATATCAATAGGAGTAGAGGCAGACCAGGCAGCTGTTTCCATAATGGGTAGTCAATATCTTTTTGTTTTTATCATGGGAGATGTGATATTCATCGCCTTGGGGCATTCCTGAGCAGAATGCGGACCTTTACATCGGTAACATACATGTGCTACACGCAAGAAGTTGTTGTGGTTCATGCTACAGCCAGCTAAATTGAAGTTATTGCAGATTTCTCTACCATTGTGGTAGACTCTTGGTCGGCCATGTCTATCTGCGATGTATTTGTTGTTCTGTACCGTAGAACTTGAAGTACTGGGTACATGGCTTTGAACTGAAGTACTGGGTACATGGCTTTGAACTCTCTGTGCTGCGGGTGCAGGTTGAGGGTGAACCTGTGATACGAGTGGACAGAATCCAGTAGAATGGCTCGAACTGCTGCAGGAATCGCAAGTTACGCTTCGAAGGCCAGAAAATATATTTAGGTAAAGTTTAGTGTCGGATGACGACCAGTCCACTGGTATATTTTGCAGCTCATATTGTTCAGCTTTACGGGAAAAAGCATTGTGATACTCATAGAAGTATGTACCACCATACTGCCGGTACATACCATCTATGAGATCTGCATAAGTATCCATTTCCTTTCTCCTGAAAGGTTCTACCTCCAGTAGGACGTTTCTGAAGGTAGAAAAGGCAGTCCGAAATTCGTCAATGGATAATGGTCTATGAAGACGGGAATCCGCTGACCTGACCACTATCTGCTCCCCATTTTGGTCTATTATCCTGGTCCTACTTTCTGTTTCCATGCCTGGAATGAGTAACAGAGCGAGGTTGACGTGCTTATGTCCTTGTATAGCGTTCCGCATATTTTGCGGAACCACGTTTACTGCTGGCAATTCGTCAATCGGACGCCTTATTAACGATCTGTCTGTAAGTCCTGTCGCTTCTTTTTGGTGACATGTAGTAACGGACGACCGTTGTACATTCGATTCATTGCCGACTGTATTCCGTTTCCTTGCCAATTCTGCAAGCGTCGATTGCATCTCGCGCATCTCATTTCGGAGTACTTCGACTTCCTGTTTATCCCGGAAGTCGTTGTCTGACGGATCATGTGACTCCGGTGAACCGTCACGTGACGGGCTGCTGTCACGTGATTTCCGTTTTTGGGCATCGTTGATGCTGGTCCTTGCGGGCGACAATTGTTTATAAATTGACAACAAAGTTTTATGAGGAGTCGAAGATTGAAGTACCATACCCATGTTTTTCAATTCCGTCCTCAGTTTTGTAGTGGTCCAATTCTCGGGCACGAGCGGCTGATCAGGCGGTGATCGGCTACGTCCATGTCTGTTTTCGCCAGGATGGCGATCTGCAGGGACCGGAGAACGACGATTTCTGGGCGTCGTTTTCTCCGCTCTTGCCGCTTTCCCCTTGCCTCTGGTTGAGTCTCTGTTTGCACTGCGACTTCTCCTGCCCGACATGTTCCGACGATGGTTGATGGTACGTTTAATGTGGTGATTTTTGAAGTAAAAATCCGAAACTACAAATAATGGCTGAGCTGCAATCCGAAAGGAATGCCAGATCGAGGCTTATCAGTAAAAGCTTAAAATAGATGTGATCGAGGCTTATCAGTAAAAGCTAAAAATAAATGTTGCAGAAATCAGAGGATCTGCTTGGGTGCTTAATTCCATCATGTTCTTCAAAACTACGGTTAATAAAATCAACCTCCCCTCTACCCTTGTCAATGTTTGCAAGTGTACTATTCCTTTCTGTATTTTCAGACCGTGTTCATTGTGTTCAAATAAAGATCAACAAATAGACCACGTTCTTATTTATGAACACGGTCTCAAATTAACGCTTAGAATGTCCGCTTCTTTCTTTCATAACTTTAGACTGCAAATGTTGTATGCGTATCAAAGGGAAGTAACTATGATCATATTATAAGGCGTCAGTATACTATATCTGACCATACTCCTATAGTTTTGAGAAATTCATAGATTGTTAGCTAGCTGTAGACTTATGAAATTCATTATGCAGAAATTATTGAATATGATTTTATATCGGGTCAGGTTGTTTCGAGTTAATATTTATGATTGATTAAACATATGTTTATTTTGTTTAATTTGTGGTCTTCCTGTTTCAGGTATATGTTTATGCTATAAGTGATGTCAGCTTGGAGATGACCTCAGAGTTCATCACCACGGTAACAGAGAATAACAAAGCCTATAATGTGTTTGTCAACCTGGGTGGTGAGCCTATTATACAAGGTATGCTTAGTTTCATTGTGTCACCTGAGTGGCATGGCAGACACTTAGGGATCACTTTGTCCGTTGTCTGACATCCGTCGTCGTCCATCCGTCACACTTTAATCTGCAACCTAACCTTGGCCATAACTTGAAAAGTATTTGACATGTTCATGAAGCCTTACACATATCTTCATCTTGACCCAAGGAATGTTGTTACACATGTCCAATAACTCTGACTATCATTTTGACAGAGTTATGCCCCCTTTCTTAAAACTTTAACCTGCAACCTAACCAAGCTCATAAATGGCCATATCTCAAAAAGTATTATGATCTATGGTGATATAAAGACCCTTCTAGTTTTAGCTGATTCTTATTCATGTTCTGAGTGTTTAAATATCACACCATAACTAGTTTACAAATTATATGTAAACAAAGAATAACTTCGGCGCTTTAAATTATTTTCATCAGATTTTAGGAATCTAGATGTATTTATTTGTGTAGTAGGACTCTGTTTGGGGTGTATTTAAATATATAGGTTTATATGCATATTGCTACTTTCTGGTCAGAAAGCTAGCTTTTACGGTGAAAAGGTGAACATTCACTTCGCCTGCAAGGTGTCCAAGTTCAAATCTCACTGAGTGGACCGATTTATCTGCAGCCGTTTACATTGCCCAAGATATTTACTGTTGGAGGCTGTTAAGGGTGCCCTCTGGTGAATATCAGAACAGTAAGAATTTTTAATTTCCCTGTTTTTTATGAAGACTAACATATTACTAGTTAGTTTCTGGAAAAATAATGATGGGTCGGTGATTTAACTTTTTCGCAAAATTAATCTTTAGTAATACACTCTCACAGTGTGGTTTTAAATTCTGAATCAGCTGCAAATTGTGTATTGCAACTTATATGTGTGTAGTGTGGTTTGCAGAACAGGTATCGATTTTCCGTCTTTTTTAATGTAATAGTTCATACCTTAGGACGAAAAATTAAGGGTTGTGGTATTTTTATCACCATCTGAAAAATTATTACATCCCTTGTCATTACCCCACCCAGTTTACTATCAATTGCATTTATAAATTTGTGATCAATCAATTTTTCATGATAAAGGAACAGTAAACTTTTTGAGATATTTTGTCTACAATATATACAATACCTGAGTTTTAGAATGAAAAAATAAAAATTGGGGGTCGGTGTGCATATAAGAAAGATATCCAATAAAAACTGAGAAAAAAATGTGCTTTTTTAGATTTCGACGAGCTCTGACATATAACGGCATAGGTCTGTAACAAATAATAGGAACAATACTTTTTATTGCTGTCTCTGTATATCCTAACACATGTCTTTGTAATAAAGTTTAAATTAAGTGAATATCTTAAACGGTTTTTGAGAAATACCATCTTTTGTACCCCTACCCCCCATTTTGGACTATGTTAAAAATTATTAATTTTGGGCATAAAATGTGAGGTCAAAAAAAAATCTAAAAAAAATTCATTTTTTTTGCACTAAAATATCCCTATTGGCCATTAGTTTGTTACTGTATAATTATTTTTTCAAGTTTTATTATAAGTTTTGAAATATAACAAATGTAAATTTCCGGAAGTGCAAAAATCCAAAACCTCAGCAGTGGCCACCCTTAAGCCGAGGTATCTAGCAACCTGGGTTGTGTGATATTTGTGGGTGATAAATATCTGGTTAAAGGATGTATTGATGTTATAGGGTTAAGATGGGAGGGTTCAGATGGGAGTGTATGTAAATAGATAGGTTTATAGGCTGATTAGCTAATTTATCGAGAAACCTGCATTATGTGATATTTGTGGGAGACAAATATTCCGTTAATGGATGGAGTTATGTAGGACTCAGATGGGTGGTGGGGGGGGGGGGGGGGGGGGGGGTTTATGTAAATAGATTTATTAGGTTTATAGGCGCATTCTTGCTTTCTGATCATAGATCTAGCTTTAGTGGTCAAACAGTAGAATGTTGCTTCATTTGCAATGTGTCCCAAGTTCAAACCTTGCTGAGTGTACTGGTTTTTCTCGTTTTTAGCTCTACTGATCAGAGATCAGCAGAGCTTATGCCGTGGTGCGGTGTCCGTCGTCCGTCCGTCTGTCCGTCCGTTAACTTTTTTTTTGTAGCGACTACTCCTCTGAAACTACTGAATGGATTTTCATCAAACTTTACAGAAATGTTGCCCATGAAGTCTAGTTGATCCTAGCAAAAATTCATGTAGATGTGAAATCCAAGATGGCCGCCAAATCTAAAAATAGGTTTTTAAAAAACAAGTTTGTAGCGACTATTTCTTGAAAACTCTAAGGGATATTGCTATGGGACTTTTTCTAAAATGATCAGCATGACATGATGTTGGTCCTTGTCGAAAATCGTTTTGATTCGACGTTAAACATGGCTGCCAGCGGCCATCTTTGTTTACATAGAGTTATATCATGAAAACTTGTAGCGACTACTCCTCTGAAACTACTAGACGGATTTTCATGAAACTTCACAGGAATGTTGCTCTTGATGTCTAATTGATCCTAGCAAAATTTCAGATCGGCCGGAAATTCAAGATGGCCGCCACGGCTAAAAATAGATTTTTAAAAAATAAGTTTGTGGCGACTACTTCTTGAAAACTATAAGAGATATTGATATGGGACTTTTTCTAAAATGATCAGGATGACATGATGTTGGTCCTTGTCGAAAATCGTTTTGATTCGACATTAAACATGGCTGCCAGCGGCCATCTTTGTTTACATAGAGTTATATAATGAAAACTTGTAGCGACTACTCCTCTGAAACTACTTGACGGATTTTCATGAAACTTCACAGGAATGTTGCTCTTGATGTTTATTGATCCTAGCAAAATTTCAGGTCGGCCGGAAATTCAAGATGGCCGCCACGGCTAAAAATAGATTTTTAAAAAATAAGTTTGTAGCGACTACTTCTTGAAAACTATAAGAGATATTGATATGGGACTTTTTCTAAAATGATCAGCATGACATGATGGTTATCCGAGTCGAACATTATTTTGATTCAATGTTAAACATGGCTGTCAGCGGCCATCTTTGTTTACATAGAGTTATATAATGAAAACTTGTAGCGACTACTCCTCTGAAACTACTTGACGGATTTTCATGAAACTTCACAGGAATGTTGCTCTTGATGTCTAATTAATCCTAGCAAAATTTCAGGTCGGCCGGAAATTCAAGATGGCCGCCACTGCTAAAAATAGATTTTCAAAAAACAAGTTTGTAGCGACTTCTTCCTGAAAACAAAATCAATCAGTAGAGCTTCAATGTCATTGACCTCTTGTTTTACATTTGTAGTAATGGTTAAACAAACTTCACACAATTAAAATAGTGACAGTGCTCTGTGTTTCTTTACAGGCAGCAATTGTAATGCAATTGTAGCAGAAGAGAACTATCAACCAATCAGAGTGCCTTTCTCATGTGACCTTGACTTTGAATCGACCAATCAGGATGTCAGTATTGGTGACCTCTTCACTGTCAGTGCCGTGTTCATATCAAAAGTTGGTAGGTATACTACTCTGGCGATGGTACAAAGTTTCATCTGTCAGTCAAGCTAACATCCACCAGAGATTTGAGCCAATTAAAACTACAATAGGTATTTACACCTGTACAAAAAGCACATGAAGCCCCACAAACACTTACCAAGCTTTGTGCTGTAAAATCAATAGTAACATCATCATAAATATGCATATTTTAAAGGAGGCAAACTATACATTTATTGATTGTTTTTAGCAAAAGATTTGTTACTGATATGTGTCCAATGGAAATGGAATTCCCAACCTCCCCACACACCAGTGAAATGTCCCCTTATTGTGCTTTAGAACTGGCTTGCTATTAGCTATGAATTTCTTTTGTGTTTTCTCTTTCAGGGAGATATGCATGCCAGATCACACCCATATCCCAGAATGCCCAACAGCAGATGAGTGTGATGGACATCAGCCTGCGCCTCTCTGTGACGGTGCTGTCCATCAAGGGTCAGTCGGAGGTCCGGGCCCCACTCCTCCGAGTGCCCTTCCTACCACCATTCTACATCCACAATGCAGAGATCCACCTGTCCACACTGACACCCCTGTCCAGTGTGAGAGTGTCCACTGTGCATGGTCTTCTACAATATATACAGGTAAGATTCACTGTGCATTGTCTTCTACAATATATACATGTGACATTCACTTTGCATGGTCTTCTACAATATATAGAGGATCTTAAACGAGTTCCCATTTCATATAAGATTTATGAAACGAGTTATGAATTATTTTAATTTTAACGAGCCTTTTGGCGAGTTAAAATTAAAAATAATCCATAACGAGTTTCATAAATCTTATATGGAATGGAAACAAGTTTAAGATCCTTTTTATCACATAACACTGCAATCAAATTAGTGAAAAATAATTCAGATGGATATAGAACCGCCACGACGTCAGACACACTTTAGCGCCAAAACGTCATAAAATATGTGACGTCGTAACGTCGCGTCTCACACATAACGTTGCGTATAAAAGAGTTTGTGTTTTATCTCTTCACAAAATAGCAGTTTAAGCCAACTTTTTAACAAACCAACAACAATGTTTTGTATAACGTGCATTATTTTTATAAGCTGTCACAAATAATAAGTTTATGACTCAGATCTGGGTGAATTTGTAATAAATAAAATAGTTTCAGTTAATAAACTTGCGTAGTGTTACAGGTTTAACTCAACCAATCAAAATCGTTCCAGGTTGTATTACACGTGTGTCATACAATATAATATTAAATGGGTGTTCGACACTGCTATCAAGGGACGTTATGTGATAAATACAGGTAACATTCACTGTGCATGGTCTTCTACAATATATACAGGTAACATTCACTGTGCATGGTCTTCTACAATATATACAGGTAACATTCACTGTGCATTGTCTTCCACAATATATACAGGTAACATTCACTGTGCATGGTCTTCTACAATATATACAGGTAACATTCACTGTGCATGGTCTTCTACAATATATACAGGTAACATTCACTGTGCATGGTCTTCTACAAAATATACAGGTAACATTCACTGTGCATGGTCTTCTACAATATATACAGGTAACATTCACTGTGCATGGTCTTCTACAATATATACAGGTAACATTCACTGTGCATGGTCTTCTACAATATATA
Source organism: Cyrtodaria siliqua (assembly GCA_037043455.1). Classification (NCBI taxonomy): domain Eukaryota; kingdom Metazoa; phylum Mollusca; class Bivalvia; order Adapedonta; family Hiatellidae; genus Cyrtodaria; species Cyrtodaria siliqua. The sequence continues at coordinate 53,768 of JAWPHD010000662.1, read as the reverse complement.
CAGGTAACATTCACTGTGCATGGTCTTCTACAATATATACAGGTAACATTCACTGTGCATGGTCTTCTACAATATATACAGGTAACATTCACTGTGCATGGTCGTCTACAATATATACAGGTAACATTCAGATTGTGTCTACATGACGTGTCCTAACGGTGGAGCATCCTCCTCGCATGCAGGAGGTCAGGGGTTCAATCCCTGGCCATGTCATTGCAAAGACTTCATAAAAATGGTGCTAGTAGCTCCTTTGCTTGGCATTCAGCATATAGAGTAGTTCTAGGACTGGTCGGCCTGGTGTCCATATAATGTGACTGGGTGGGGCATCATGTCTTGTGTATGGCATGGTATTCCAGTGTAACAACACTATAAAGTTGAGCTCACTGCTACAAGTAGACACCGCCCATTGTTAAAAGCAACGTTAAACCCCCTACATACATATTAGTGTAACATGAGGTGATGTTTGTTAAAGCAAAGAGTGGTTGTAGAAATGTAAGTGTGGACTCCATATGGAGGTTACAATGTCAGTATCTGTTCATCCAGTTTATTGGGATCAGCATAACCCAGAATAGTACAGAATTCTTGAATGTCCGAGTCTCACTTGATCACAACTTTACATAAACTTTGCACTAATGTCATGGTAGTCTTTACTTTATATATATATATGTGTGGGTTTGACATTGCTTTTAACAAAGGAAGTACAATTTACCTTCTTTAAGGTCGACCACACCACACATTAAAAGCATACTTGAAAATAAAAGTATGTGTTTTAGAGTTTTAAAATCTCAGAAAGTGATGATGTCACATGTAAATATTACTAGTGTAGTAGAATAAACTTTTATAAAATTGTATTCAGGAAAAAGAATGTACAAAAGATGTTCTCCATATATAGGCAAGCATGTTAAAAAAATCTTTAGAAGCGAAATAACATGGTCAATTTATTATAACAAAATCATTCTAATTTTGCGTTGGAGCATATCTCCCTACTCGGCCTGTCAGAAAATGTTAGATACGATGTTTTATAGATGTTGTAATAAATGTGTATTGATTCGAAGGTTAATAGTCCCTCTAATATAACCAAGGGAGATTCCCCAAGGTTGGCCAGTGGGACTATTTTGTAGTGCATTTTAATATAGTATGACCTCTGCTTTAACTCTGGTCTGAAAAACTAGTGTAATAAATGTTTGTCTTTGCTTTCTGTATTTAGGTTGTGGTTAGTGATCCATCCATTCTCCAGGCCTTGCCATCTGAGACAGACCCGCAGTCCAAGTCAATTGTCATTTATCCAATCAGATTGCTCGATACAGTCTCACTTTGGGAGAGGGAGCAGCTGGATGTATGGGTGGATTTGATTTGTCAGAGGACAGGCCAAAAGGTCAAGATTCCAGTCTTTATTCGTCTGATTGGTCAGAAACCAGATCTGTCAGGTTTGTATTTTTTCCGAGAGGTTTTTTTAAAAACATGGTTTACTTTATTTCAAAATAATTTTAAAAAGACTATTGAAAAAAAGAAGATAAAAAATGTCAAGATTCAGTTCCATCATTGAGATAATTTGAGCTATGTTTGATACTAAGAAAGTAAGGGATATTCCATTAAAACATACATGTGACCCCAGGAAGGCACTTTTGAAATTAACTCCCACACATAGATGCAAAATTGAATTTAAAGATGAATGACCACCCTTTTTGTAGTATTATCACTTAACAAATGTAACTCTTAAACATCATATGAACATTTTTTGATAGTCCCGGAGAGAAACATATATTTAAAACCGCTACTAAGTTGTATGTAATAATAAATATTATTTGCATGACCTAAATACAACTTTTACCACTGCGTGATTGCACGGGGAAATGAGGTAAATCTGAATTGTATAGCCGCACAACTATTGCCAGATAATTGATAAATACATTTACCTGTGGATTAATTTACCTGTTCAAAGTTTTCTACGTCATCAAATAAAATCTTTATTCTCACTTTTCACAGATATTGCAATGTGCCAATCGTAAACATCTGTTGTTGTGTATTGATTTTGATTTAAATAAACATAAACATGTTCATGAAACAAAACATGGCCAGGAAACTTTAAATGTGGTTCATCCACAGATTTTTATTAAATTGCCTTTCTGGGGTCCCAGGTTTGTTTTAATTTATTAGCCCTAAAACAAATAAAACTTAACTTTGACAAAATGTTACTAGCACTGTGTCACGTCGTTATCTTTGATTTGTTAAAGAAACTAACCTGCCAAATAATGGCAAAATTACACTACAAAAACGTTTATCAAAACTCCATCCAGGTGTTCAGGTCATATATAGAGGATCTTAAACGAGTTCCCATGAATTATTTTAATTTTAACAAGCCTTTTGGCAAGTTAAAATTAAAAATAATTCATAACGAGTTTCATAAATCTTATATAGAATGGGAACGAGTTTAAGATCCTTTTTATCACATAACATTGCAATCAAATTAGTAAAAATTAATTCAAATGGACATAGAACCGCCACGACGTCAGACACACTTTAGCGCCAAAACGTCATAAAACATGTGACGTCGTAACGTCGCGTCTCACACATGACGTTGCGTATAAAAGAGTTTGTGTTTTACCTCTTTACAAAATAGCTGTTTACGCCAACTTTTTAACAAACCAACAATAATGTTTTGTATAACTTGCATTATTTTTATCAGCTGTCACAAATAGTAAGTTTATGACTCAGATCTGGGTGAATTTGTAATAAATAAAATAGTTTCAGTTAATAAACTTGCGTAGTGTTACAGGTTTAACTCAACCAATCAAAATCGTTCCAGGTTGTATTACACCTGTGTAATACAATAGAATATTAAATGGGTGTTTGACACTGCTAACAAGGGACGTTATGTGATAAAATAATATATATGTGCCGATTAAAGTATACACGCATTCTTAAAACCCCCGTGATTGAATATGTGTAAAATGAATTAGGAGTTGGCAAGTCTTTATTCAGCGGTCAAATTTTGGGGTTTGGCTTAGCTGGTTAAAGCTATTTGATTCCCAAAATATGTAAGTTATATATAGTATATATTTACCTCATCAGTAGAAACGGTGTACACATGTTGTAAAATTTGGCTGTTATTGGCAGGATAGCTACTATTAATGTAAGAACTTAATCTGACTACAATGTTTATCTGCAGGTTTGCGGTATGGAAGAGATGCAGGTTGGCGGGCACTGTTTGGTAACATCCTCAACAACTATCAGTACTGGCTCATACTGATAGTCATCATCCTCATCACAGCCCTCTCTGTGCTCTTTGGTAAGCTGCTCTTGTTGCATATTGTCCGAATTCATTTTAACATATTAAAGCATGTGTTGCAAGGCTGTATTGAATTAATAGCGTATAGTTGTTCAGTGTGTTTTATCTAGACTGGTGCCTCAGAATACCCATGACAGTCAGAAACTTTCCCCAGTCAGTTTCCTTCTCACGGAATTTTCAGGCCATTACCCAGGGGTTGGCGGGGAAGAAACAAAATTACACCACGTTAAATCCAAATAGGTGAAATATGTAAAATGATTTTGTAGCTGCCAATGAAGACAAATGAATCCATCATTGTCCTCCTACATGAACATCACACTAATTCTATTATTATAGGTTAGCTGTATTGAATTATTGAATTTTGCGATGGTACATCAGTCGTTTATTGGTCGCAAGTTTTGTTTAGTGGTGACACATTAACATAACCGTTAAACACAAATTGCAACCGATGAAAGACTAATATACTGTCACACACAAAAGTCAACATTTCAATACTGGTATTTTAAAACCCGTTTCTAATGCATTTTATAATACTAGATGAAGTTACATTTTTAACAGTTAAATGTCACATGACTTGATTTGCGATGGGTAATGCACTATTTAATAGTAGCAATTTTTTTAAAGTTACCCTATTGGATTTTTATGAAGTGCGTTAAGAGAAAAAGGATTTTTTGAAGCAGTTCGCTTCTTTTTATATTGAAAATGAGTATGGATAGAAAAGTCTGTCATCTTCCAATGATATTGCTTGGTTACTCATAGCCGTAGTTTCAACATTAAAGAAAACTATTGCAATGGATGTGTGTGTTTTTTCTGCTTTAACTTGTAAACATTGATCTTTATGGCAACATAACTTCTATACCCCAGGCTACCATGCCGTGTATGGTCCCCGGTACAAGGCTGCTGCCAACACCAGTGGCTACATGATGTCCCCGTCAGGGGCTGCCAGCCCCATGGGACCACCAGGATATTCCCCTGGTAAGTTTACAAACTGACCATTTGTATTGAACGTAACGCAATCATGTTTTAAGTATTAATTATTATTTCATTGGCTGTTGTATGTCAACCTTCTTGTTACATTATTAACCTTTGGTCATAAGTCGTTTTTTAATTGAATTCTAGTTTAACGGTTCATAAACACATGTAGGTTATTTTGAGTTGGCCCAGAAATCAGGATACGTAGAAATCCAGGAATTGTGCACTTCTCTTACGGTCAGACGGGTTCCTATGGTTATTTAACTGTCATGCTCTGAGAATAGACTCCAATACACGGGACCTCCCAGTTTGCATTCCCATCCGACTGAGCAGACTAGTGGAAGTGTCTTGCCTAAAGTAACCAAGTGGCTCCAGTTAGACTTCCATTTGGCCACCTTGGCATTTGATTTAATAACTCATAATCATGCCAGAATATATTACAGAACCGAACAGAAATGTATTCAACTTGTACATAGAACCTCGTTGGTCAGCATGATTTTACACTGTACATGATTATAATTGAATAGTACAAAAACATGTCTGCCCACTTGAAAAACATGTCTGCCCACTTGAAAAACATGTCTGCCCTTTTGAAAATCACGTGACTTACACAATAGGTAATAGGTTGTGTACAGCATACTGTTTGCATTTATGTATTTTTGAAGACGAAATGCTTAAATATCTGGCCTTAAACACAGTAGTTATACTGTATAAAATTGGAGAGTACCATAATCTATTATTTTTGCTTTCATGTCATATGTTGCATTACAGGTATATGACATTTTGTTTACAGGATCCACCCCTCCTTCATACATGCCTTACTACCCCGCACAGACGCCCAAATCACCGATGCTGTGGTCAACAGGGTACACGCCACTAGATGGCAGCTCACCGACACGCCGGAGGTCTCCCTTACAGAGGATGAGTCCCTCTTGATAAGAGCCGCGTGTAGGGGTATTAGAATTGATAGGACGTATCGTAACTCAGGAGATTAATACAGTTTAGTGGGACATCTAGGGGTAATTGTTATTTAGGATACAGTACTTCTGTGGAAAGAAATCATTAGATTGGGTAGTCAGAGAGAGTTTGAAACAAACTTTGATTAATAGAAACTATTTCACTGGTGAAAGTTGCAGCAGAGATTTTAAACAAACATTGTTTAGTAAAAGTTTTTCACTGATGAAAGATGCAGCTAAGATTTGGTTAGTGGAAACTATTTCACTGGTGAAAGATGCAGCTAAGATTTGAAACAAACCTTGGTGAAAGATGCAGCTAAGATTTGGTTAGTAGAAACTATTTCACTGGTGAAAGATGCAGCTAAGATTTGAAACAAACCTTAAATAAGTAGAAACCATTTCACTGGTGAAAGATGCAGCCAAGATTTCATACAAACCTTGATTAGTAGAAACTACTTCACTGGTGAAAGATGCAGCCGAGATTTAAAACAAACATTGATTAGTAAAAACTATTTCACTGGTGAAAGATGCAGCCGAGATTTGAAACAAACCTTGATTAGCAGAAACAATTTCACTGGTGAAAGATGCAGCTGAGATTTGAAACAAACATTGATTAGTATACAATTATTTCATGGGTGTTTTGGGAACAGTCAAAACTATTGTCCCAAGGTATTGGGGACGACTGAAAACTGTTGCCCGAGGCCGCTAGGCTAAAGACGACATCATCCGCCGAATAAAGCTAAAAAAATCGCTTATAATATACAGTAACTTATATAAAATGTAATAGACTATTTAACTGCTGGGTTAGATTATACGGATATCATTCATCTGATGTTTATTGTGTTATCCGATGGGATAATTGTTTGTGGATTCAGATCGCTCACGTTTTTGCGCATTCAGATCGCACATGAAACAGTTCATTGTCAGGAGGGCAACAGTCAAACTGTTTCACCCCCTGTGACGTAAATAGCGAGAAACAGTCAGAAATGACTAATAACCATTTATATAAATAGTTAGGTAATAATAAAAACTATATCACTGGTAAAAGATGCAGCAGAGATTTGAAACAAACATTGATTAGCAGAAACTATTTCACTGGTGAAAGATGCAGCTGAGATTTAAAAACAAACATTGATTAGTATACAATTATTTCATGGGTGTTTTGGGATCAGTCAAAACTATTGTCCCAAGGTATCGGGGACGACTGAAAACTGTTGCCCGAGGCCGCTAGGCTAAAGACAACGACATCATCCGCCGAATAAAGCTAAAAAAATCGCTTATAATATACAGTAACTTATATAAAATGTAATAGACTATTTAACTGCTGGGTTAGATTATGAGGATATCATTCATCTGATGTTTATTGTGTTATCCGATGGGATAATTGTTTGTGGATTCAGATCGCTCACGTCTTTGCGCATTCAGATCGCACATGAAACAGTTCATTGTCAGGAGGGCAACAGTCAAACTGTTTCACCCCCTGTGAAGTAAATAGGGAGAAACAGTCAGAAATGACTAATAACCATTTATATAAATAGTTAGGTAATAATAAAAACTATATCACTGGTGAAAGATGCAGCAGAGATTTGAAACAAACATTGATTCATAGAAACTTTCACTTGTGAAAGAGGCAGCTAAGATTTGATACAAACCTTGATCAGTAGAAACTATTTCACTGGTGAAAGATGCAGCTAAGATTTGATACAAACATTGATCAGTAGAAACTATTTCACTGGTGAAAGATACAGCTAAGATTTTAATCAAACCTTGATTTAACAGCTAAGAATGGAACCATGCTATGATGGCAAGAAATTTCAGCTGAAACTTCGGAAGACCGGAGAGAACCTTAGCAGGTTAAAATATAATAACATCACCTTTAAAGTTGTTGTAAAGTCTTGGCAAAGAGAAAGAGTATTTGTAAATCTGTAGGTTATATTCTCAGGACAGTATTGCTGTGTAATTAAACGAAATGATATGAAATGATAAAGAATGATTATAAAACTTGTCCATTGATAGATGTTGGTACTGAAGATGTGACCAAAGAGTGAAACGTACCGAGACTGGAATTGCTGGTACAGGTTATAACTGCTGTTCAATTTTGAATGATAATTGTAGGGTTAACCGCATTGAAGTTTTGAATTATGCGATAACATATCCATTTTAATTGTTCGCACATTTTGTTTAATGGTGATGCGTTTGCAGAGCCGTTGAAGACGAATTGCAAACATTGAACAACTGATATAATTTTCGCGAAATACAAATCTTGAACACTGGTTAACCCATTTCTAATGCATTTCATTGTTTCTGACAGTTATACTGACAACCACATTGCAATAAAACTAAATGACATTACGTGACTTTATTTGCGACTCTTATTTACTATTTAGTAGTAGCAGATCTATTACATCAGCTATCCAGCTGGCTAACAGAACATCAGTGGTTCTACCCAGGTGCCCGTGCACGAAAAATGGGATCTTCCTCCACCAGTGGAAGCTGGAAAGTTGCCACATGACCTTAGCTGTTGGTGCGACTATAAAATCCAATTCAATTCATCTATTACATCAATCAATCGGATTGCAGGATTTTTTGCCAAGTGTGACAGAAAATAATAAAAACATACCAGACTAGTATTGTCTTACACGACATATTGTATTTATAAGACTTGGTTGTCATGAAATATAGAGATTAGAAAATTAAAATAGTTTAAACATTGAAAGCTGTAATTTAAATTAAATGATAGATAATTGTTATTTCACGTATTTTGTGATATTTTAATTTCTCGGAGAGAACGAAAAAAACAATGTTTTGAATATTTTGGGGTTGCCAGATTAACCAGTGGGGTGACAGAATTGAGATTGTACCTAAGTAATGGCTATTATTTAAATAAGAAATATTAGTACAGATGTGTACAAGACTCACATGTTTGTTAATGTAGATATGGGACGAAAGAAGTGATTGAAAGAAAGCGTGCGTTTGTAAGTGGGGTTGACTGTCGTTTTGAAAGATTCTAAGGCTTCATTTGAGACCACACTCTGTTTCACAGCCAAAACTGCCCTTTTGATGTATTGATTTTGAATATTACGTTATTTACCATTTATATATTGTACCACTTTACTATTATACCACAGGAGTGATCAAAATCACGTTTTGTGATATGTATTAACATGTACTATGCTTTGTTCATGAATTGCTTTTGATATTTTAAAGGGACACACAGCAGACTTGAAGTCTTGAAAATGCACTAAACGTGTCTGATAGCAGTCGTGAAGTCTCGACAATGCACTAAACGTGTCTGCATATTCCTAAGGTTTATAGTCCCACCGATTGTTGGGGAACAGTAGAATCTGGGGACCTCCGTTTTACGTCTCCTCTACTTGATTGGTCAGGTGAGAAATGCTGTAAAGTAGTAAAGTATTTTGATAATTTATTCAAATGAAGTCCGGGCTTGGATCACAAGATTACTGGATGACTAGTCATCGTGCTAACCATTACACTACCGCGACACCCAGATCACGTGCTGAAAGTTGTACCTCAACTTATTTAGACATTGTCATATTACTTTAAAGCTACATTCAAATATCAGGACCTATAGAAATTATGTTACATCGTTAGGTTAGCATAGGTGGTCCTAAATTACCAATGTGTTGTATTTAAGAATCGGGGGATTTGTCAAAACCTTTCAGCTATTCGCGAAACTATTAAGTAAAATTTGTAAATTTTCAAGGTCTTTAGAAAAACTAAAGCAATACTGTGAGTTTTTTTCAAGTTTGAAGATTGCTGTACGTCCTTTTAAGTTGATGTTTTTTTAATGTATGAATCAATGTATAAATGTAACATTAAGATTGCCATGTGTCCTTCAAAGTTACATTAATATTTATTTAGTGAAAAGGGTACTCCAATCATTTATTTTCTGAGACAATTATGTTTTTATTTCTAGCTGTTTATTTTTGCTTGTTTATTTGCTTAATAAATAGAAGATCATCATTTCCAACATCTTGATATGCCGTTTAGATTAATTTCCTCTCTTATAGTTCAAAACAACTGTTGCATAATTTATTTAACAAATATGTGAGGATAAATTTTCTTTTAAGAAATCCTTATCTTTTACCTATAGAATGTTCAAAAAAAAGAAGCGATTGTTGAATGTCGGACAATATCAGGATCTAAAGGAATTTTAATTTCAACTTAATACAGAAATATATATTGTTATTCCTTTTGTCTAAACCATGCTCAGTAAAAAACATTTGGACATTAATAAGATCTGTTGGAACAACGGTACCCAGTATCCAAGATGAAGAGATTCTAGAAATGCTGCACAATTGTCTTTTAGCACGTCAAACACCCTTCAGATTTCAAGCACAACCCATTTCAGCCGTATTTACCATTGTACATGTATAATTTGAATTTTTTGTTGTGTTTCATGCTTATCCTGTTTGTCCATATTTGTTCAATATTTGTACAAAATGCATTTGCTGTTGTCATGTAAATAATAAAATGTGTGTGATGATTGAGGGCGTCGCTAAAGTAAAAAGAATAATATGCGCATACAATTCCGAGTGTCCTTGAATTCTAATGTTCACAATGCAAATAGTCTAATTTATGGTCTGTCGTCTGATGTTTATATACATTTTCTTCTCCCCACGACTCGTAAGAAACCACTGCATGGATTTTCAGGAAAACTTCTTCCCAGTGTCTAGTATTTCTTTAAAAAAGTCTTCTTCGTACAAAATGTAAGATGGTTGCTATGGCTAAAATGGAAAATGACTGCCACATTTTTGCAAAAACATTTTCCAAATAAAGCACACCTCTCATCAGTGAGCTCTTGCTCTTTATAAATAATTCAAACACATCTAAAAATTGGTAATTTCACAAAAAAATACCAGGACCATGCACAGTTACCATGTGTATGTAGCGACGCCCTGGATAGTATTTTCGGAACAGGGTTCCATTTGTTGTCTCTTTTTGTGTTCTATGGAAAATATTGTATGTTTCAATGTGTTTCATGTTAAAATTAAACCAAAGGTGCTCTTTTTGGGTAATAAAAGTAGAATTGATTAAGTTGCAATGCACATGTCAGATTTTATTAAACACGAGATGAAAATAGACATTAAATACAAAGTTTTGTATGCCCGTCTTACTTATTGTCCCACGTAAGGATGGTTATAGCTTTAGAATTTACAAAAATACATGCATATCTATAGTCTGACTTGTTATTATATAAGCTTCTTGGATAAGGCATAATTATATATATATTAATGATTTGACTCATCCAGATGGTGTATACACAGAGGATCTTAAACATGTTCCCATTTCATATAAGATTTATGAAATGAGTTATGAATTATTTTAATTGTAACAGGCTGTTTGGCGAGTTAAAATTAAAAATAATTCATGAGTTTCATAAATCTTATATGGAATGGGAACGAGTTTAAGATCCTTTTTATCACATAACATTGCAATCTAGTAAAAAATAATTCAGATGGACATAGAACCGTCACAACGTCAGAAACATTTTAGTGCCAAAACGTCATAAAATATGTGACGTAACGTCGCGTCTCACACATAACGTTGAGTATAAAAGAGTTTATGTTTTACCTCTTTACAAAATAGCGGTTTGCGCGCCAATTTTTTAACAATCTAACAACAATGTTTTGTATAACGTGCATTATTTTTATAAGCTGTCACAAATAATAAGTTTATGACTCAGATCGGTGTGAATTTGTAATAAATAAAAAAAGTTTCAGTTAATAAACTTGCGTAGTGTTACAGGTTTAACTTAACCAATCAGAATTGTTCCAGGTTGTATCAGAATTGTTCCAGGTTGTATTACACGTGTGTCATACAATAGAATATTAAATGGGTGTTCGACACTGCTAACAAGGGATGTTATGTGATAAAATAGAATTTGCAGCAACTCTGCAGTTCTGCAGGTGAGATTCTAGGCCCATTATGCATATTTTTATCTAGATATAAATGGAGAGTGGGCCTGGAATGTTCATTCCTGCTGGCGCCATATAACCTTTTCTCTTCTTGGTATCCAACAGTCATATATTTACAATACCAAGTTTGGTCTTTACATCTAGTCTGTTTACTGTATCCACACATGGTGCCTGTGAACAGTTCAAAGGTCCAAGAATTGATACCACTGTTGGTGCTGTAAGAGTAACTATTGGGTTTTACCATTTGAAGTTTCAGTTACTTTTTTCTCTGCAGTTGCAAAGTTTCTGAATCATTACATCCATTACATGGTCCCGCCTTCATTCCATTAAGCGGTGGGAAAGCTTATATTAGCAGGATTTTATAACGGATATTTTGACAATAAAATAAGTTAATACATTTTTTACTGAAAAAAATGTGATAACCTTCTTAAAATTACCTATTAAATGTTTTAATTTTACAATATGCTAACTTTTTAAACCAAACTTCTTGGTGTAGGGGTTGAATGGGGTATGAAAGTTAATACTTGGACCACGTAATGTCATGCTTTTATCTCGATGTCCGTTAGTCTTGGATCCAGAATGTTCATTTCCCTATTTACCCCTAATAATCTATATCATGTTGTGTTGCTGATCAACCCAATTGAATTAAATTCTGTTTATTGTATTAATTTTTTCATCATACATCACAAAATGTATTGCCTAAAATTCCCAAATGTTTTCCCAAAATGAATCTTAAAATTATTTGGAATACAAACTTGTTATTGTGTAATGGTGAACTTGACTATGTATGTTTATTAAGTGGGTTAAACTCAATATAATATGACGCAATACATCGAATGGTTACCGATTCCTTAACCATTCAGCAGTTTGGGGGCATCTGTTTCTATCACATTTTCTACTTGTCATTTGTGTTCATCAATTGTATACTCTTGTTAACTCGGAGCATATCATCATATTTTGCTCATTCCACAACTTTGTTAATATTCTGCTCATCGCATAATAAACATGAAGTGACTAGACCTGATTTCGTATTTGTTATTTTGATCCTTCTGTAGAGTTTATGAACCAATGATTTTGTTTATGAAGGGTCTGGAGTCCATATTCAGGACATGTATAAGAACCAGAGGATTCAATATCAGTATATTATCTGAATTTAGAATGTTTTTATGCCCCAGAAAATTTCGGGGGCATATAGTAATCGCACCGTCCATCTGTCTGTCCGGATCCCGTCATTCCGCAGTTCCTGTCCGGACTGTACCTTTAAAACCCCTGCATGGATTTTTAATTAACTTGGCACAAGTGATCGCCATAACAAGACGATGTGTCGCGCGCAAAACCCAGGTCCAAAGGTCAAGGTCACACTTGCAGTTCATAGGTAAACAAGAGGCCCAAGAGGGCCTATGGACGCTCTACTGGCTAACACGGCTCTTATAACATCAATGAAGCAAGTGCCTGCCATTAAAAAACAGCTTTTTAACTAAATCAAGGGCCATAACTATAGAATCTGGTAAAGTTTGGTAAAGATCAGATGAAAATGAAGGCTCTACCGTATTAACAAGGCAAAACAAAATATAGCATTTTTAACTAAATCAAGAGCCATAACTCCTCTATTACTGGTCCGACTGGTCCAAAATAGAGCTAAAAAATATATATATATATATATATAATAATTTAATTAAAAAAAAGAATAATTAAAAAAAAAAAAAAATTAAAAAAAAAAAATAATAATAATAATTAAATTAAAAATAATTAAAAAAAATATATATAATAATTTAAAAAAAATTTTTTTTTAAAAATTAAACAAAATTTAAAAGAAAAAATTAAAAAAAATATAATATAACAAAAAAAGTCATAAAATCTACTAAAGTTTGGCAAAGATCAGATGCAAAATGAATGCCCTATCGTATGACGAGGCAAATTATAGCATTTTTAACAAAATCAAGGGCCATAACTCCACTGTTACTGGTTCGATCTGGTTGGTTTTATATAAAGTTTGGTAAAGATCAGATGAAAAATCTTAACGAGGCAAAATATATCATTTTGAACTAAATCAAGGGCCATAACTCCGATGTTACTTGTTCGAGCTTTCATTGATATTAACAATCTGATAAAGTTTGGTAAAGATCGGATGAACAATGAAGCCCCTATCGTCATAACGAGGCAAAATATAGCATTTTTAACTAAATCAAGGGCCATAACACTGCTGTAAATGGTCCAATATGGCTGGTTTTGGCACTTGTTCCAGCTTTCAACGACAATAACAATCTGATAAAATTTGGTAAAGATCAGATGAACAATGAAGCCCCTATCGTCTTAACGAGGCAAAATATGGCATTTTTAACTAAATCAAGGGCCATAACTCCGCTTTTACTAATCTGATGACTGGTTTTCGAACTTGTCCGATCTTTCATTGATATTAACAATCTGATAAACTTTGGTAAAGATCGGATGAACAATGAAGCCCCTATCGTCTTGAGGCAAAATATAACATTTTTAACTAAATCAAGGGCCATAACTCCGCCGTTACTGGTCTGATATTACTGGTTTTCAAACTTGTTTGAGCTTGCAACGACATTAACAATCTGATAAAGATTTTTAAAGATTGGATGAACAATGAAGCCGCTATCATCTTAACGATGCATTTTTAACAAAATCAAGGACCATAACTCCGCTGTTACTGGTCCGATCTGGCTGGTTTTCGAACTTGTCTGAGCTTTCATTGTTATTAACAATGTGGTATAGTTTGGTAAAGATAGGATGAAAAATGAAGGCCCTATCGTCTTAACGAGGCAAAATATAGCAATATAGCATTTTGAAGTAAATCAAGGGCCATAACTCTGCTGTTCCTGGTCCGATCTAGCTGGTTTTCGAACTTATCCGAGCTTTCATTAATATTAACAATCTGTTAAAGTTTGGTAAAGATCGGATGAAAAATGAAGGCCCTATCGTCTTAACGAGTCAAAAGTTAACGACGGACGGACGGACGGACGATGGACAACTCGGCATCCCATAAGCTCTGCTGGCCTTCGGCAATTTCATGTCCGGATCGCAACGTCACAACCCCTGCAGGGATTTTTAAATAACTTAGCACAAGTGATCACTGTAACAAGACGATGTGTCGCGCGCAAAACCCAGATCCGTACCTCAAAGGTCAAGGTTACACTTGCAGTTTATAGATCAAAAACAGGTACGCAATTGTGTGTCCGGACCGTATCATCACAACACTGCAGAGATGGCACAACTGATCATCATAACAAGACGATATGTCACGCGCACAACCCAGGTCTTCAAGGTCAAGGTCACACTTGGAGGTCAAAAGTCAAATTGTGTCCAGTCAATAACTCTGGCATTCATGGACGGATTTTCAAATAACTTGGCACAAGTGCTCTCCACAACAAGATGTGTCGCGCACAAAATCCATGTACGTGTCCCCAAGGTCAAGGTCACACTTAGAGGTCAAAGGTCAAATCGTGTGCGGTCAATAACTTTTGCATGCCTTGACGGATTTTCAAATAACTTGGCACAAGTGCTCACAACAACCAAACCACGTGTCGTGCACAAAATCCAGGTCCATGGCTCCAAGGTCATACTTGGAGGTCAAAGGACACTTCGGAGGCATTTATCACTTCCAGTGATATTTCTTGTTTATTCTAGATTCTAACATGACCTGCAGTCTTTCATATACACAAAGAAGAGAGACAACTGTATGTCATTCTACGATAAAATACAGCTGTTCCATTAATTCCCCGCATATATTTCATCCGTTGGAAGCTCCACGTTACACGACGTTACTTGGTAAAGGAGTTTGAGGAGGTATATCAGAGTCGCTGTCGGTTGGTCAGTATGTTTAAAATCTTGTACGCGTATTACTCCATAACTCCTTCATGGCTTTTCACAAAATTTTATGAGAAGCAAGCATCAGTATAAAGTGGACATATGAATTACCCCCTCTTGTTCTGGTTTGATGATTTGTTTTCGAAGTTATGGCCCTTTAAATATGTTCACACAGAAATCTTGTCCGCGCTATTTCTCCTTAACTCCTTGATGGATTTTTACCAAACTTTGTGAGAAGCATCAGTATGAAATGGAGATGTGCATAACATTCACACACAAATAGCAGTGTCAGCACTATTTCTCTATAACCCCTTGATGGATTTTCACGAAACTTATGAAGAGAAGATGTGCGTAAAAACGTCTCCTTCTGGTTCGATGGTTTCCGACGCAGTTATGGCTCTTCGAATATTTTCACACACAAATTTTGTTCGCTCTATTTCCCCATAACCCCTTGATGGATTTTTACAAAACTTTATGAGAAGCATCTGTAAGAAGTGAAGATATGCATAACATCGTCTCGTTCGGGTTCAATGATATTTGACGGAGTTGTGGCCATTTGAATATTTTCACACAAAAATCATGTCCACTATTTACCCTAACTCCTATATGGATTTTCACCAAACTTAATGAGAAGCATCAGTATGAAGTGGAGATGCGTATATCAGCGTGGGGTACGCCTTTGCAGAGGTATTAATCACCTTCAGAGATAGTTCTTGTTAAAGTTTTACTGGATTTCACGAGTTTGTAAATACATGTACATTGCTTTGAAAAGATCAGTTGATAGCATCTAATGCACAAAATGTTAGACCATTAAGTGAAAAATGAATGCAAATGCCTTGTTTTGACAGACAATTACCATGGATGGTTTTGATGCCAGTTATTTTTCAAAAAAACGGAGGGTGGGCCTGGAATGTTTATTCCTGTAGGTGCCATATAGCATATAATTTATTCTCCAAAACCTCTGTGTGGTATTCCAGTGTGGCAGCACTATAAAGTCGTAATATGACTGAAAGATAATTAAAAGCAGTGTTAAGCACCATGCAGTTGTACAAACATATGAAAACTGTGTTTTAATAGCTTCTTACCACAGATAGGGAAGCTGTAACCAACATTTCTACTTAAATAGACAGAGACTAATATAGACGTTAAAGTGAGCAACTATAACAAACCGTCATTATTGTGTAGATTACAAATAACCATCGTAAGTAAAATAATTCTATAAGCAGTTTTGCTTTCATTCTAATCCTATTATAAGTTTTGTACGATTACAGATGTGATGTAAACTACAAATAAAACAGGTTTCAACCAAAACTGCGTTAACCGGTCATTATCAAGTAGGCATTCTGACAAAATTTAAATTGTCTTCAAGCACCCTGCTATTACTCAGGTTAGAGCTAGAACTACTTTGTATAAGATTGAATAAATGAATGAAAGGTGTTTTATGGCACGTCGACACATACATAGGTCATATTGTGCGCAACAACTGATGAAAGATAAGAAATGAAGTAGTAATTAAAAAAATTATGTAAATGTATAACGATAAAACTATTTACAAATTGAACTACTTACACATTTTTTTGTTGGAATTTGATCTTGAACCTTATTATCTGCTTAAATGACTATCCTATAATACATGTAGCAAAAAATAGTCCCAAAAGGGCCTGTATTATAAATTTAGTGGAATTTAAGTGATAAATAAAGTTTCCATGGCCGTAATTCGCTGACCTAATAATCACTGCAAAGACAAATTAATTGTCAAACAAGCTTATAATTTCATAACAGAATGAAATCATGCAGTCGATGGCACGCCATCTCAAAGTCCCTTGCACACCTAAAATGTTCTGGTCCAGTAAGTGTATATATAGTTATAGTGTGGGGATGTCAACAGTTTCCAAAAGTATGATCCAGGGTCTATGTTCCCAGGGGTGTGGATAGATCCCGGGGCCAATGCTGGTTGCATGGTCGTATTCGTCTGTTACAACCAGTAAGTGTTCAGTTAAGTTGCAGTAAGTGTAAATATGGTTAAAGGGTAGGGATCTCAACAGTTTCCATGTTATGACCCAGGGGTTATGTTCCCGGGGGTGGTGATTGATCCCTGGGACACTGCTGGAGAGAAAGAAATTCTTTTTAAGGTTTTTCCTTATATAAGTTTATTTAAAACGTGACCTGTGAATGAATCGAATTGGGGTTTTATGGCGCACCAACACAAGAAAGGTTATATGGTGCCAAACAGGGACGAACATGCCAGGCTCATCCTCCATGTACATCTAGATAAAATGGGCCTGGAACCTTCTAACCTGCAGAACTGCAGAGTTGCTGCAAATTCTATCGTAGACACTCCATTTACGATGGAGCCACGTTTGCATATGCGGTGTCATGAAGAAAACCTTGAATGAGCATGATAAAAAAATGACAAAATAAACATGAAGGCGGGGTTCTTTAGCTCTGCCACTAGCGGGATTTGCAGAGGTTGTATTCTACCCCGGCAACCACACTGTGAGGACCTGTGAATGAAACTGGGTTATTTCTTTGGCTTTTGCCAGCTGGCACTCTGGACATGTGGATACCAGCTGGCACCCTGGACATGTGGATATTTAGTGGAGTTAATCAGAACACAAGGTGCAAAATCAGAATATAAATTTATACTTTACAACTTCACTTCACAAGAATACTGAAAAAAAATATTCCGATGACCAGCAACTTTTATTTTATATTCGGATAGGAAATTAAATTCTCTAAATCATGCTTAAATTTTGCAGTTTTTTATGAAGCCATTAAAAAGATAAATGGCTTTAACACCGTTTTTTCTTAACATTTCATGGTAATAAAGCGGCGAAAGAATAGGAAATTGTATAAATATTAAGTTACAGCTTAATTTAAATGATATAATTTATATATCAGATGAAATGTCTCGTCAAGACGAACAGTGTGATATAAATAAATAATTGCATGTGACTAAATTAACACTCTGTGATGGTAACAACGTTGACAATTGAGTGCAACGCGACTTTTATGAAAAACGTCAAACATAGCCATATTGGAGACGTTATTATTAAAAACTTGTTAAAATGACGACAAAACAAAATTCAGATTTGAATTGCAAATATCTTCAAATTTACAAATATACAAGAACAAAATTGCTAAGTATCAAATTTTGTATCTTAACTAACTTTCTTATTTTAAATATATTTTAGAAAAGATATATAAGTATTATGTTTTGACCCATAGTTTGTAAAACATTAATTTTTTGTTTAAATTGTTACATCTTTTGAGAGTTACCCTCCCTTTATATGTAAAACTCTCCCTTTATATGAAAACATGAAATGTGCTGATAAAACACATAACATGAGTCAAAGATCGCTTAAAGATATAAAATTCTTAAAATTGGTATGAAATAATAGAAAAAAACATAAAAATTTGACCTATGGATAATCTTAAATTATCTCCCTTTACATTGACTATTGTTTGAAATTCAAGTAACTGTAATTCAGCGTTAACATTAAATATTTCGAAAATTTCTTTTGCAAACGCATTTGTAGTGGTAATGCTAGTAAAACATGATGTCAAAATAATTTTAACTGGCATATTTTAGACTTAGGAACATCGAAAGCTTCACTAATTCGAAGTACTTAAAGCAGAAATTTGTCTTAAATCAACAAATCCGCTTTTGATATGTTTTTAAGTACTAAATATGATTATAAATACGATTTTTACTATGCCATTGATGTATGTTCAGAGAAAATATGTTTTTAAAGATAAAAATCAAACAGGCGAACAGGCATTGCTAAAAAATCGAAAAAAATCTAAGGGGAAAAACTCTTGCGCGAATTACCGGAAGTGACGTCATTGGGAACAAACTATTTTTTGTTTACATTATGACTGAACGCAAAACAGTATACCTTGTGTGAAAATGTGAGATTTAAGCGATTATGATACTGAGTCAGGGGAAATGCCCGTGATAAGACGGTCACACAATGTGCAACCTTACGATTCTGAGCCAGAATACGTGTCTGAGGACGAAAATACATCGGATTCATCAACTGATGATGAAGTCGAACGCGGTGCAGGTGCAAATGGAGAGCTTGTAAAGACTATCGTGTCATGTCATTCGTTACGTTCAGCGGTTCATTACACTATTCACTAATCTAACAAAATAGTGTATTTATACACCGACAGCAACAACAAACAAATAACAACGTAAACATTGTTTTCATCGAAATCTGACAGTAAGTCACCCGCAACACTTCAATATCTTGGTACATACACAATAACCGCGAAATGTAGTATATTCCGAATGAATGGACCTGGTCTAAATACGAGCGTCAGATTTTTTTGCCGATAAGTAGACATGGAACAAATATATTTATTAGATATTATCCATAATTGATAATAAATGAATAAAAACAATAACAAGAGGGCCTGTGAACGCTCTACTGGCTGTTATACCATTGATGAATCGAGTCGTACTACATGGTGTCTAGAGTGTACACAAGGTTTTTCAAGTATTTGATCTAGTGACCTAGTTTTTGACCCCATGGGACCCATTTTCGAACTTGACCAAAATATAATTAAGACAACATTTCGACAAAGTTTCATCAAGATCGGGTCAGAAATATGGCCTCTAGAGTGTACACAAGGTTTTTCAAGAATTTGACCTAGTGACCTAGTTTTTGACCCTGTGTGACCCATTTTCGAACTTTAGCAAGCTATAATTGAGACAAATATTCTGACAAAATTGCATCAAGATCGGGTCAAAAATATGGCCTCTGGAGTGTACACACGGTTTTTCCAAAGTTTGACCTAGTGACCTAGTTTTTAACACCATGTGACCCATTTTTGAACTTAACCAAGATATAATTAAGACAAACATTTTGACAAAGTTTCATCAAGATTGGGTCAGAAATACAGCTTCTAGAGTGTACACAAGGTTTTTCAAGTATTTGACCTAGTGACCTAGTTTTTAACCCCATGTGACCCATTTTCAAACTTGACCAAGATATAATTAAGACAAACATTCTGACAAAGTTGCATCAAGCTCGGGTCAAAAATATGGCCTCTAGAGTGTACACAAGGTTTTTCCAATATTTGACCTAGTGACCTAGTTTTTAACTTCATGTGACCCATTTCGGAAGTGGATCAAGATATAATTAAGATAAACAATTTGACAAAGTTTCATCAAGATTGGGTAACAAATATGACCTCTAGAGTGTACACAAGTTTTTTCAAGTATGAGACAAACATTCTGACAAAGTTTCATGATGATTGCATCAGAAATGTGGCCTCTAGAGTGTACACAAGAAAAGTTAACGGACGACGGACGACGGAAAACGGACAACACACCATCCCATAAGCTAAAAACAAACTTTACCGAGCTGTTATTGACATTAACAATCTGGTAAAGTTTGGTAAAGATCGAATGAAAAAAAATATGGCGTCTAGAGTGTACACAAGGTTTTTCAAGTATTTGACCTAGTGACCTAGTTTTTGACCCCATGGGACCCATTTTCGAACTTGACCAAAATATAAATAAGACAACATTTCGACAAAGTTTCATCAAGATCGGGTCAGAAATATGGCCTCTAGAGAGTACACAAGGTTTTTCAAGTATTTGACCTAGTGACCTAGTTTTCGACCCTGTGTGACCCATTTTCGAACTTGACCGAGATTTCATTGAGACAAACATTCTGACAAAGTTGCATTAAGCTCGGGTCAAAAATATGGCCTCTAGAGTGTACACAAGGTTTTTCCAATATTTGACCTAGTGACCTAGTTTTTAACTTCATGTGACCCATTTCCGAACTTGATCAAGATATAATTAAGATAAACAATTTGACAAAGTTTCATCAAGATTGGGTAACAAATATGACCTCTAGAGTGTACACAAGTTTTTTCAAGTATTTGACCTAGTGACCTAGTTTTTGACCCCACATGACCCATTTTTGAACTTGACCGAGATTTCATTGAGACAAACATTCTGACAAAGTTTCATCAAGATCGGGTCAAAAATATGGCCTCTAGAGTGTACACAAGGTTTTTCCAATATTTGACCTAGTGACCTAGTTTTAGACCCCACATGACCCATTTTCGAACTTGACCAAGATTTCATTGAGACAAACAATTAAGATAAACATTCTGACAAAGTTGCATCAAGCTCGGGTCAAAAATATGGCCTCTAGAGTGTACACAAGTTTTTTTCCAATATTTGACCTAGTGACCTAGTTTTTAATTTCATGTGACCCATTTCCAAACTTGATCAAGATATAATTAAGATAAACAATTTGACAAAGTTTCATCAAGATTGGGTAACAAATATGACCTCTAGAGTGTACACAAGTTTTTTCAAGTATTTGACCTAGTGACCTAGTTTTTGACCCCACATGACCCATTTTTGAACTTGACCGAGATTTCATTGAGACAAACATTCTGACAAAGTTTCATCAAGATCGGGTCAAAAATATAGCCTCTAGAGTGTACACACGGTTTTTCCAAAGTTTGACCTAGTGACCTAGTTTTTAACACCACGTGACCCATTTTTGAACTTGACTAAGATATAATTAAGACAAACATTTTGACAAAGTTTCATCAAGATTGGGTCAGAAATACGGCTTCTAGAATGTACACAAGGTTTTTCAAGTATTTGACCTAGTGACCTAGTTTTTAACCCCATTTGACCCATTTTCAAACTTGACCAAGATATAATTAAGACAAACATTCTGACAAAGTTGCATCAAGCTCGGGTCAAAAATATGGCCTCTAGGGTGTACACAAGGTTTTTCCAATATTTGACCTAGTGACCTAGTTTTTGACCCCACATGACCCATTTTCGAACTTGACCGAGATTTCTTTGAGACAAACATTCTGACAAAGTTTCATGATGATTGCATCAGAAATGTGGCCTCTAGAGTGTACACAAGCAAAAGTTGACGGACGACGGACGGACGGACGGACGGACGACACAACATCCCATAAGCTCTGCTGGCCCTTGGCCAGTAGAGCTAATAAATGAAACAGCATATAATTTCGGCACCATAACTTCTATAGTATTATATATTTGCCATAAGTCGCCATCAACACCAAACACTCTAGGAGCGGTGTTTGCAATATGACACGCTCTTTAGTCTCCACTGCCCCCAAATATCAATACAGACCAATCAAATACTGCGGTGCACTATTGAAGTACAGCCTAATTAGGGTACATACGTCGGTATATCACAAAAGCACGCACCATTTAGGGAAACCTAGTTTTATGATATATTTCCTGTTTATTGCAATTACTTGAGCGGTGTAATACCGCCGAGGGCAGACGCGTATTGCACAAGACGGATATATCACATGGTATGCGAGCTCTAATTGTCGCGCACGAAGACAGAAAAATACTTTAATTTAAATAATATAGCCAAATGTATTATGAGCACGATATAGACAGTTAGTAAGTATACTTACTCATGTATACTTACTCCTGATATACAGATCGAAAACAGAACAAACATCAAATTACCAAAATATAAAGTATATTATTCTATTATACTTGTTTTACTTATTGCATGAGCTAAGAGGCGTTATTGTTGTTGCTTTGCCATAAAACATTACTGAAATAATATAAAAGCTAGTAGTATTATTAATTTTCTGCCTTGTAATAGATATTCATGAAATATTTTGTTTGTTTTTTTCAAATCCATAGACCTATATATGTTGATAATATATATTTATAACACTATTGGCAGAAGGGATGTATAATTTAAAATTATTAAAATTAAAATTTGGAAACAAAGACACAGTGTTTATTTCACCGGATTCATTTAAATGTATATGCTGAACGTTCTTAGCAATATTTAAAAAAAAAAGACGGCTACATATTATTAGCGCCGTCAGCTCTTCATTGATTCACGTAAAGACGCATGCTTCTTATTCAACAGCTAAACATTCACGGTGTATATAAAGATCTAAGACTATACACCGTTCTTCAATTTAGCAAACGTATACCCGAAGAGGTGCTAAGATAATTGAACATAAATTTCAATCTTACTTCATGTATGAATTTCCTTCTCAATGCCGGTCGAATAGGCGAATACAACTTGCTTGGAGACGGTGGGGTTATGCACTACTCATTTTAATAGTCAAATATCGTTGGTACCGCTGTTGATTTTAACATGCATGGCCACTGTTCTCCAAATTCAAAGATAACGAAACCAAAGGATGGCCTTCCCACGAAGTCAACTCAAAATGTTTGCTACAAACTTGCACGTCTTTCGTAGGTTCCCACTTTCTCGACGTCAGTCGGGCGATTTTCTTCCGTAACGGTCTACCCACTCTTCAGACTTAATATATCATTATCTCGATTAGGGAAACGAAAGAAACTTTGGTTATTATCTTGTCCTTCTTTATGCAAACTTTTTCACCCAGCAACGGCACACGGCATTTTTAACAAGTACCATAAAACGTAATCCTACAGACAATACTATACAACTCAATGCGACACCGCTAATCGTTTGGTACCAATGACCTCACGGGATCACGTGACACTTACTAGGGCGAAACTCGAAGCGTGTGCGCTATGAGATAAAATTGGCTACTGTGAGAAAACGGGACAACCAATAAGTGTAAGATTTAAACAGATTGTATATTATATATATATATTTCCGAATATATACTCAAAAGACACGCCATATTTCACCTTTAATAAAATCCTATATACCCCGTTGTATAAATGTTATAACTTATTTCTAAGAAAACACATTGACTTAAAAGTTTTAAAATATGTTCATGCAATCAGAGTAGACGATTTACATTCATTATTTTGCAGTTTAACCGTATCTCTAATCAAGCACAAAATACACAAAACAATGGGAATCTTATTGACATATTCTTAGGTTGATACTTAGCAATTTGGTTTAGTATATATAGTTCATATGCGTACCCTTAAATTTTCGAATAGGTCAGTTCCCCCTATGGATAATTATTAACATTTATTTTAAAATAATGGAAACAAAACAATACGAGGGGCATTCAAAAAGTTTCGAGACCGATTCGCTTCCGTGGAAATTAAAGTCAGATACATGCATGATTTTTATGTGCTTTTGTAAGTAATTTCAATAGCTATGTATACTGAAATATGTATTTCATCACATTTTCGTCAAGGGATTATAGTGTTTTACGGTTCTGAATAGAGCTTACTCATATACACTGACCATTTTCTGTAGTATATATGGAAATTAGGACATATAAAAATGCGTTGCGCTTTAAATATATCTGGGAAACAAATCATTCTTGAAGTTAAAAGCATTTATGGGCATTCTTCTGTTTCAAAACCACAGTTTACAGGTGGTTAAAAGGGTTTAAAGAGGAAAAACATAACGTCAAAGATCTTGACCGTGTCGGAAGACCGAAGACTTCATTGTCCTCAAGAAACATCGCAGCTGTTGAGGCTATGGTGAAGGAAGATTCAAGATATACTGTTTCTGAGATAGTCGCATGAGTGGGCATATCAACGGTAAGTAGGGACAAGGTCTTTAACTCAGTGAAAAATCACTACCGGTATGTTAAACTTCGTCCAAGGACTGATTTAAATGGCATACATCTCATACATGACAATGCATCTTCCCATAAACGTGCTACAGCACAGCAATTTCTTCCAGATGAACATGTTATACAGCTTCAACACCCACCATACTCGCCAGATCTTAGTACGTGTGACATTTTTTTCTGTTTCCAAAGCAGAAAAAGATGCTCGCTGGACCTCGAGAAGCGCTGTTGGCAGCGCGATACATCAGTGTCTGAAGGGTATACCAAGGATAGACAACTCTGCTGCTTTCCCGTCATGGATATCTCGTTTAAAAAAGTTTTAAAAGGGGGATTAAAATAGAATATTTGTCTATAAACTTATTATGTTTTATTTTACGAGTTTTATTTTACGAGGCCAGTCTCAAAACTTTTTGAATGCCCCTCGTATAACAAATATTCAAACTATATGGATCTTTGGCTTGAAACACCTAATTACGGTTTAAAATACAACATCCTCATAGCAATACATGTAACATTCATATATAGCACCATCTTTTTACAACTGTCTTGCATTATGTACCAGTGGGGGAATGGCAGAAGACACATTTCACAATTATGTCCTGATAACAATGCTAGACTCTTTAATTCCTCACCCCGTGCCATTTTTGTGTGTCAAATTTCCACCGACTGTTTCTGTATAGTCCCCTGTGCATGCCAGTTGACCCGACTCGCCCACCTCAGTGGGGAAAGAATGATATGAACATTATTCATCACAAAGACATGTTGCCACTAATGTCTGCTGTCACAGTCTTGAAGAAATTATCAACCATTAAATTAGCCCCTGAATATATTAATCCAGAATCATTTAGACCTGAAATCTGCTTGCATATAATTCTAAAATACAGTTTTTAATTTTTCTTTTCGTTAATCTACCTTTAATAATCGGTAATATGCAAAAACAATTTGCTTTGAACTGTTCGAATAATTACACAAAATAACAATGTTATTGCTGCAAACATGCTGTCAGAATCATATTTATTGATTTATTTCTGTTTAGATTTTTACACCTTTGGGACAAAGAGACACTTAGCACTTATTTTAAAGCAGAAGTCATATTCAGACCGGGTAACACTGATCATGTAGAACATTGAGCTGGTACCACTGATCGTGTAGAACATTGAGCTGGTACCACTGATCATTTAGAACATTGAGCTGGTACCACTGATCATGTAGAACATTGAGCTGGTACCACTGAACATGTAGAATGTTTGGAGAAATTAAATGTCATTTCCGTCTATACCTATATTATTACAAATATCACAGACAAATGTCTAATTTAACAATTTAACATCAAAGTCTACTTTTCTGCTGCTTTTGATCGAGATACTCTTTAAACTGCGAATAATAATGAAAGGTCAATCTGGGCTCTTGTATGTTTTCTATTTTATAAACGCAGTCATACAGGGAATCAAACAACGTGGTCATTCGTCTATCGCCATCTCCATGGTATGAGGAAAACGGGTCAAGAAAACACGTGGTGTAGGCAAATCCGACTTTATGCTGAATATCTGCGGCTGCATACTGCCCTCCATAGCCGCCATGGCCGAATATCTGGTTGGGCTGAAACGGCAAAGAAAACCAGCTGCATCATGATTATTATATGCACCGTGACTCACGAAAACGTCCCTTCGGACCTTTAGACGACAACGTCGTAAAGTAACAATTTATGACGTCAGCCGGTAATCAATTAATTACTAATCAAATTTCTCATCACTTCTGTGTTTTACCTAATTATTATATCATAGGGAATGTGTTTTCTTAATATAAATAGTTGATGCTATAGAAAATGGTAATGGTTTATTTTTTTTGTTGTTATTTAATCAAGACATCTTCCAAGACTATGACGTCAACGTCAAAATTAATGGCGAGTCCAATCTTTAATTTTCAAATTGAGATAAAATCATTTTTAATTAAGATATCAGCATAAAATAAAGAGATTTTTGAAGAGAAAATCACCGTGTTTCAAAAATATCAAACAATATAAAATATCAATATTTTATCTGAAGGGTCGTTTTCACGCGTTTCGGCTCATATATATTAAATAAAAAAAGAAACGCAAATCGGGAATTTCTGCTATATAATAAATATACTGCACAACTAATCAAATATTCCAGAGAAATTCAAATAGGACTGATTCCAGCTCATTTCAGACAGTTAACCCTATATTTCATGGTCTGAAATTTAAATTAACTGACACATTCTAATAAACTGTTTGCCCCATATGGTTGCTGGAGTAGAATACAAAAACCGCAAATCCTGCTAGAGGCATAGGGGTAGAACCACCATGAAAAAAAATCAAAATATCAATACTGATCAATACTGGTCAATACTGGTCAGTCCATCTCTACTGCATTTCATTGTGCTTGATAGTAACTGACACATTGAAAATAAAACTGAATAAAGTCAGGTTTTTGACAAGTTAACTGACAGTTTAACTTCAAATGACTATTTTGTAATGGGTAAGTCAACCAATCATTGCAGTATTCTTAAGAAGTGCATTATAATCTTCCTGACTGAGAAAAAACAGAATGTCTCTTAATTTCATTGTCTACAAATAATCAAAACTATTTAACTAGAAACTAGAAGGGTGTTCCATGGAACACTTGTGTCGCCAGTCGTGTGCTTATTTCAGCAAGTACAATCTAGTTATAAAGTTTGAACACACAGGGTGCAATCCTTCATGAATTACTGAGCAGATTTTTTTTTTAAAGTGTTAAAGTTTATGAAAAGGGGCATAAATCTGCATTGGATAATTGATAAGGAAGAACTGTATATAGTTTCATGACCATAGGTCAATATTTTGCCAAGTTATGAGCTAGGTTAGGTTGCAGGTTAAAGTTTTATGAAAAGGGGGCATAACTCTGTCAAAATGAAAGTCAGCGTTATTGGACATGTGTAACAGCATTCCTTGGGTTAATATGAAGATATGTGTGCGTTTTAATGAAAATAAGTAAAATACTTTTCAAGTTATGGCCAAGGTTAGGTTGCAGGTTAAAGTGTGACGGATAACGGACGCCGACGCAGGCGACACAAAAGTCAAATAAACATCATGTTTTTCATAAACATCTAAAAATTCAAAGCAATTAAACATTGTATTATAAAATCTACACGCAGTACATTTAAAAAGGCAACATTTTTAATTTTTGATTATATTTAATCCGCTATTTTTTTTGTTCAAATCAAGACTGTATTTTCTCTTAGTACACAAGTCTCTTTGTCCAAAAGGTTAACATATGGTGATAGACAGTTGTATAACATTTGCTCTACTTCTTTCAGTTAAAATACATTTTGTTCTAGCTCTTTAACATCCCGAGAAATTCAAAAAATATATCAAGAGTTACGTTTTCAAATGAACCGAGTATACATTTCGTTACATTTTAATAGGATGAAATTATATATCACTAAAAGAATCTTTCATGGGTATCCGGTAAAACTTAAGAATTCCAACACAAGGTATAATTATTTTATCGGAACCGAACAGTTATAGCGAGGGTTGGAATTCCCTATCTGAACCGGATACCCATCAGATTCTTTTTCTTGCATATCATTGACATTTTGTGCGTTGATGTCGCAAATTACTTATGTTTTGCATGTTTTTTTTATACAATGACGTCATGCAACTTTCGACATTATTGACGTCATTGTTGATGCGCGTGACTTTTATCTTCCCCCATGTGTAAGATCAGGCTTTCCATCACTGTTAAACACGGCTAATTTTATCTGGTATGCAAGAAAGTGTGTTCCAAACTTTTTTAGAAATCACCTATCCTATTAAATATAAATCATTACATACTGCCTGGTTGCCAGCTACCATGGTGATGAGATGGGTACCAAGACTCCATGCGGCATTCATACCAAAACTCACATCATAGCCCGCAACTATCGGTTCTGTAAACTTCCTTATTGCATTCTCTGACAACAATCTCTGCCCTTTATGCATCCCACCGTTGGCAACTATACCAACCAGCTTCGCCATATTGGCGGCAGTACCGTGTCCATGCGTTGATGGTACAGGAAGTTCCCGGTTGTCAGGGTCATTCACCTTCAGTGTCTGTAATAATATTGTTGTTATGGAAGGTCAACTTATTAAAGGGACAAACAGCAATCTTGCTTTTTTATGTTAGTTTTTCTACACATTAATATTAATTAATATTAATTATAAGAACAGTTTAAAGCAATTGTTTTTTCATATTTCTAACTGTTGGTTATATTGCACCATAATATATTTAATTGATTGATTGAATTGGGGTTTTAAGGCGCACCAACACATGAAAAGGTTATATGGCGCCTAAAAGGTATGAACATGCCAGGCTCATCTTCCATGTACATCGAGATAAAATATGGAAAATGGGCCTAGAATAATATATTTAAACCTATGATAGAATACTGTAGAAAAATTTATAACTCAATATTTTATTTAATATATATGCAAGCAGGTTTCAAGCTAAAATGATACTGGATTAAATAAATCGAGACGCTTATTTTAATTCTTGATAAAAACTTCAAAATTGCTGTGTGCTCCTTTAAATGTCAATGTCATTAATATATATAGGATCTTACATGAGTGACTGTGTATTATTGATTTTAATAAACGAGTTTGATAAAATGATAGGATACGAGGCTCTTGCCGAGTATCCTATCTTTTTATTCAACGAGTTTATTAAAGTCAATAACACACAGTCACGTATGTAAGATTCTGTTTATCACATAACCCACCTACGACGTGATAGTTTCACTTTAATGTTGTCAGTTTTCCTTATATACGGCGGCAATTTGTAAGGCAAATCATGACGTCGTTTTGTTGTTTACACGACGTCGCTACGTTACGCGTTGTAAATGCGTTCGCCTTACAAATAATGTGACCCTCATTTCAAATAATGATAAATAATTAAGGCGTCTGAAAGTACCGTATGATATACCATGAAAACAATTGGTATTAACAGTTTTAATATATACAAACACAGTGATTCGGTCCTCATTTGCATCTGTAATACACTAGTGTATTACAAGAAATAAGTCATGGCTTTACTGCACTCCCAGACGCCATGTTATGTGATAAAGTGTAAATAAAAACAATGTAAAAAAAAGGAAAAATGCCAATGTTTCCCTAAAGAACAAAGAAAAAAATAGTAAATAAATCATGAAGTTTTTTTTAATTGACATCTAATTCTATCAACTTTGAAAATTCAATTTACATATTACATATTATATAAAGAATCAAGAATTTCATAATAGTATTCAATTTAAAAAAGAGGATCTTATAGTGACCCACAACAAATTTAGATTCTTTTTTATATCTTGTGGCATCTCGTTATTCTTCATTTACTTGCATACTTATTTACAAATTATTCTAATACACCCGCACTATATAGCCTAGTTTAAAATATCTCGTTATATTCAACGATACAGTAACGTTTGCAACGTTAGGAGAATAAGCAAGGCAATGGGAAGGTTATTACTGTTACGTTTGCAATGTTAGGAGAGTAAGCAAAGCAATGCGAACGATTTCAGATGTTTGCGTTATTTTCACATTTTAGGGGTATTAGAATAGAAATAGAACATCGTTTACGGTGAATTATCTTGTAATATATCATGGTTTGTCGTTCAATTGTAAACAATAATTTCACTCGCCCTTCGGGCTCGTGAAGTTATTGTTTACAATTGAGCTCCTAACCATGATATTATTACACGATAATTCACTGTAAACGATGTTCTATTTCTAAAATATTAATAATTACCAGTATTTGAATACTGTAGTTGATAGCAATTTTCTCTTTTTTTGCATATTACTTTTTGTTGCATATATTGCGCCAATAATATATGGTAGAATAATGAAGAAAACACAATCACACAAAACTGAATTACCGGTACCTTTCAAACAGGTTTAAAAATAAAATAATACTTGATAAATAAACTGAGATGCTGGTTTTAATGATTGATACATACTTCAAGATTGGCCAGAGTCCCTTTAAAAACTCCACACATAACCACTCTGTAGGCTGTAATGGTTGCAAGTTTGAGAAAACAAACATTAACAATAGCTTCTCCCTAAACAATCTGTTTTTTTTCTTTTTAGATTATGTTGGTTTAAGCATTTCTGTTGATTGTTATATCTGTAAAATCACGCATTCAAGAGGCCAAGCAAAACTAGTGTTTTTTATTCTTTATTTATAAATATTTACAATAGCTTTGCATAATATTTGTTTGTTTGTATGGTGTTTTACGTCATTTTCAACACATGTAAGGTTATATATGACAATAGATTATTTTGGTGGTGGCAACAGACCATCCACTTTTCCTGGGTAGAACTAGTACTGTACACCTCCCGCCATCAGTAAGAATTGACACCTCCTCACTTACAAGTCAAGCTCCCAGTCAGATTGAACCCGCAGCGGTGAAAGGCGAGAAGGACAACACAACGTCATTAACCCCTCGGCAATACGTATGCCACTGTTACAAATACAGTGATCTTCATACATGTATGCTTACAAATGCAAAGAACTATGCATATTGTATACAGATATCCTCGTTAAATGTCTTGGAACATTGTTCGTGTATCAACACACATTTTGTTAAAAAATAAGTAGAATTACTGATCATTTAAGATGTTAAGAGCGGTTTCCTTATTTTTACCTGAAATTTGTTTGTTTTGTTTGTATGGTGTTTTAGTCATTTTCAACACATGTACGGTTATATATGACTGTCGATTTTTTGTGGTGGAGGCAGACCACCAACATTTCCTGGGTAGAACCAGTACTGTACACCTCCCGCCATCCGTAAGAATTGACACTTTCTCACAAGTCGAGCTCCCAGTGGGATTCGAACCCGCAGCGGTGAGAGGCGAAGTTTACCTGAAATAATAAGTTTTTAAAATGTTTTTACAATTTCATGAGCATGATTCTAGGCCATATGTGTGGCTATTACGTGTGGCTATTACGTGTGGTTATTAAGTGTGGTTATTAAGTATGGCTATTACATGTGGCTATTACGTGTGGCTATTACGTGTGGCTATTACGTGTGGTTATTAAGTGCGGCTATTACATGTGGCTATTATGTGTGGCTATTAAATGCGGCTATTACGTGTGGCTATTACCTGTGGCTATTAAGTGCGGCTATTACATGTGGTTATTAAGTGCGGCTATTACGTGTGGCTATTAAGTGTGGCTATTAAGTGTGGCTATCACGTGTGGTTATTAAGTGCAGCTATTACGTGAGGCTATTACGTGTGGCTATAACGTGTGGCTATTAGGTCTTTCAAGGGACACACGGCAATCTTGAAGTTTGTATCAAGCAGTAAAATTAGTACCTTGACTTATTAAGCCAGTATATTCTTAACTTAAACATGCTTGCATATAATTAAATACAATTTTGAGTTTTCAATTTTCCTTTATTAGTTATTATATTTTTGGATGAGTACCCAGCTGACACAACCATATTGGACGATCCGCTACCATTGTTCGGTATAATACGGTGATAGCGGCTCGTCCAATATGGTTGTGTCAGCTGGGTGCTCGTCCAAATATATCACCTTACTGTACGGAACAATGTTAAATAACCTCATAATAGTATTGGTGCGACATATTAAGCAGCTAGTAATATGTAAAATGTAAAAAAAAAAATTGCTTTGAACTATCCTAATAATTAATATGAATGATTTCACATAGCCACATTATGTAGACTAACACGCCACAAGTTTTAAACATATCAATATTGCCATGTGTCCCTTTTATAGAACAAAAATATGACAAAATCATCAAGAGTGGTCAAGCATGTTGAAGACTATCTGAAAAATATTGGTTTGAACTCACAGATTTGAAGTCTTGTGGATTATTAGCCGTTTCCATGAGCATTTCCAAATCACCTTTAAAGTTCCCCAAAATTTCTGATTGGTCAAATTTTCTGGCCATAACCACCGTTGTTGATCTATGAAAAAGCTCTTTTGGTAAGCCTATGTAAAGCTCTATATCTGAAAATATATTATTATTACTGGATGGTTATAGGGGTTAGTGGTTAATTTCCAGGGATGGCTAAATGTATGCTCAATTTGCTATATGCACAGACAACAAGGCGTATACTTCATCAGCACTATTGGTTGAAAACTAGCAGAATACTAAATACAGCAAGAGCAAAATGTTCTTTTGGTGAAAACATGCAATGTCTGTGAAAGCCAGTTTATTCAGTCCTGTTCGGTACATACATGGGGGTTGTACTGTCAGTAACTTTGGAGAGCCAAACCTCCATTTATACAGTCTTTTCCAATACATGCATGGAGTATTTCTGTCTCCAGGTACAATGTACTGTCAATACTTAGTAACTTTGAAGAGACAAATATCAGAAGCTGAATTGAAATGATTCAATTTTGCAACAATAAATATTACTGCTTCAATAGTATGAATTTAGTTGAAATCTATTTATGGTAAATATTTTGTTATTTATCACATAACTTGCAGTGGGGGAGTGTAATAAAGCCATGATATATTTGTCAGAATACACTAGTGAAATAAATATGCAAATGATGGCCGAATCATCAATTGGTCTTTCCCGTTCAGCTTGGAGTTGTCGTGTCGATTCCCGTAACCATTAAACGTACAAAATTACGGAAATCAACGCGGTAGTTTTCTTGTTTGGTGTCTTACGAAGACACTAAAGCAGACAATCATGTAAGATCCTCTATATCCTATATGATATACATGGCAGAGATCCTCTATACCCTATATGATATACATGGCAGAGATCCTCTATACCCTATATGATATACATGGCAGAGATCCTCTATACCCTATATGATATACATGGCAGAGATCCTCTATATCCTATATGATATACATGGCAGAGATCCTCTATACCCTATATGATATACATGGCAGAGATCCTCTATACCCTATATGATATACATGGCAGAGATCCTCTATACCCTATATGATATACATGGCAGAGATCCTCTATACCCTATATGATATACATGGCAGAGATCCTCTATATCCTTTATGATATACATGGCAGAGATCCTCTATACCCTATATGATATACATGGCAGAGATCCTCTATACCCTATATGATATACATGGCAGAGATCCTCTATATCCTATATGATATACATGGCAGAGATCCTCTATACCCTATATGATATACATGGCAGAGATCCTCTATATCCTTTATGATATACATGGCAGAGATCCTCTATACCCTATATGATATACATGGCAGAGATCCTCTATACCCTATATGATATACATGGCAGAGATCCTCTATACCCTATATGATATACATGGCAGAGATCCTCTATATCCTTTATGATATACATGGCAGAGATTTTTTGAAATGGGTGACGTCTTGTTAGCACATCGCTTTAGGTTAAATTGGGACAACAACATCAAGTGGGGATGAAGTTTCCCATCAGACAAGCCTGCGCCAGCAAACCCATGCAGGGCAGAGGTAAAAAAAAAATTATGACAGTATATACAGCAACTTGATGAATTATTCTGTTAGTATCTCCTTCTAGTATCAACAATCTATAATTATTTAATACAATGCAAAAACTTTAAAGTCTGAAATCTGATATTTTCCCAGAGGTACCCTCTAAAATTGCTGACAGCACCTTTAACTTTTTTCTAGATACACAAGGATGGTAGCAGTTTTAACTTACAGATTTAAAGTCCTGAGAAGGATATTTATTTGTTCTCTCGTACATTTCAATATCTCCTTGAAAATGCTTCAAATATTCTTGCTTATATTGTTCCCCATTCTCAAATTTCTGGTTCAAAATCACTCTGGCTGCTCTGTGGTAAAGAGACTTAGGCAGGCCTATGTAGAACTCTATATCTGTACAGAAAGGGTAGCGTATCATCATGAATGAACGACTGAAATCACTTAAAGAAACTAAATCGCCAAATTTCACTAAAAAACTGTTCTTCCAACTCTATCCATGTGCTGAGGTCATAAAATAAAGCATATATGCTGAATAAAAGTCTAGATTTATTCACGGGTACTTAAAAATACCCGTTAATTGAATATGCATAAAATTAATTGAGTTGGTAACTCATAATTCAAAGCTTTGGCAACTGATGTTTTGCCTGGCTGTTTAAGGTGGCTATTATTAGTTATTGGGTTTGTTACTCAACTATGTGGGGTCAGTAAGATTTATGGTGGGGCGAGGCTATAGCCGAGTCCCCCTATATATCTGACTGACTCCACATATTTTTGTAGGGGGTCAGTAACAAACCCAATAACTGATTTATTGCATCGAGCACCTTTTTTTAAGGCAAGATCCGATATTTAACCCATTTTAATGGAGCGTCAATGTCATTGAGACGTTCGCGCAATTTGACGTCATGACGTTGACATCACGACCGGTACAGTTTAAAAACGCGAGTATTAATTTACTTATTATGTTTGTTACTAAAGCCTTAAAGAACTACTTGCGAATTATTTAATTTTGAATTGGAATTGTAGTCCATTTTGTTTTAGTGACCCTCTATGAAATCTACTGACCCACTATAGAATAATAGAGGGTCACCATGTGACTGCTCTAATCCAATGAAATTCCTAGGATTTTGCGCGAGGTGCAATAAACTGTAGTTATCGAGTTCGGATCGCAACATGTGTTGGTAACATATGTTGGTAACATGTGTAACATGTGTGTTGGTAACATATGTTGGTAACATATGTGTTGGTAACATGTGTTGGTAACATATGTGTTGGTAACATGTGTTGGTAACATGTGTAACATGTGTGTTGGTAACATGTGTTGATAACATGTGTTGGTAACATGTGTTGGTAATATATGCGTTGGTAACGTGTTGGTAACATGTGTTGGTAACATATGTGTTGGTAACATGTGTTGGTAACATATGTGTTAGTAACCTATGTTGGTAACATATGTGTTGGTAACATGTGTTGGTAGCATGTGTTGGTAACATATGTGTTGGTAACATGTGTTGGTAACAAGTGTTGGTAACATGTGTTGGTAACATATGGGTTGGTAACATATGTGTTGGTAACATGTGTTGGTAACATGTGTTGGTAACATGTGTGTTGGTAACATATATGTGTTGGTAACATGTGTTGGTAACACATATGTGTTGATGTGTTGGTAACATGTGTTGGTAACATTTGTGTTGGTAACATATATGTGTTGGTAACATGTGTTGGTAACATATGTGTTGGTAAGTTACATAGTTACATGTACATTATATACCTTATCGTTAGCAGGCTGAGAAACGGTGTACATCAGCTTCTTGTTGGCAGGATAGAAACTTTAAGACTTATTGTATTGTTGTTTAATCTAACACTTCAAAGGGAATTTTCTATTATATGTACATTAACTGCAATTAATATAGACGAATACCACAAGTATGGCCGCTTTAATAATGTGGAAGATATAGAATATGTCATAAACTATCAACAGTCCTTATCCGGAACTCTGTTTTTTTCCGGTCATGTGAGGTTTACAAATAACGCTACCCCATACTGCTTATCTTGCATGTACCATAAATCTTGATACCTGTTATATCTTGTATAATAACACATCAGCAATGTTTAAAACACAGTTTGTGACATCACGTGTTAATCATGCCGACATGCTTAAATATAAAAAAAATTCCGGCCATCTTTATAAATAAATACAACCCATTTATTTTCCCCATCATTCATACATGGGGATCGAAGAATTATCACCAGTAGCTTCATACAATATAATTAGTAAATTATTATGTATTGCAGCAATATAGCATTCATAATTCATACCAAATGGCCCTGCTATTTCTTCTTGGAAGTACTGGGATAAACTTCTGCCTTTCTTGTCGGCATGTCGTACAACTTGATCCAGATACAGGCCAAATGTCAATGGGTGGTATCCATGCTTCTCACCTGAAATTCATGTTTCAATTGAATAACACCTTCGTTTAACACCACTGAGCTTTTCCCAAAGAGAGTGGAAGGAAACAGAAGAAGCTGTATATTAAATCATTTTGAAATTATTTTACTATTAGAATTTTGTGTTTCTGGTTTCAAGAACCTCATTACTCAATGTCCAGTAAAACCTCAGTGTGTTCCGAGAATGTAATGAGCTTTAAATTATCTGGTTTCATTGGTCCAATGATTGATCAAATAATAAATGAAGGTGTTAGAGTGTTCACAAGGCAAACAATTGCATTGTTCAGAAAAAACAAGGGCCATAACTCTGCTGTTACTGATCCGATTTGGCTGGTTTTCGAACTTGTGCGAGCGATCATTGATATAAAGATAAAGACACTGGCAAAGTTTCGTAAAGATCCGATTAATTAAGACTTTAGAGTTTAATAGACTAACAAAACACATGCCAGAAAATTTAGTCGTTACAAAAAAATAGAGTTACAAAAAAAATAGGCTATATCTTTGGTTCGTTTTATGCACGGATGTGTGGTATTTAAGGTTAAGTCAACTGAAATACAGAGTTGGTTATGAAGGCATCACTTTATAAAGGAAGCGAGTTAATAGCTCTATAGTAGGTACAGAAAGCTACGATTCTCACAGCTAGTCTGTAAAATAATATTACGCACCAAATACAGGGGTGTGTTGTGGTCTAGTGGTAGAGCGTCGGACCCAGGATCGAAGGGTTCTGGTTTCGACCCCCGCCATGACCATAATATTTGGGAAATACACCTTATCTACATTTGTTTAGTACCGGTTCCACTCACGAAGACATCGAGAGTGATTAAAATAAGTTTGTTACAATCGATGTAAAATAAATAAGTTTACACTAAGTACAAGCCTTATTCTTCCTAGCCAATGTTTCAAGTGAAGACACAGCAATTGTACTGGTATACATCACCTTGAAGAAGTCATTCTAATGCACTCGACAAAAATCCAGCAATCCGACTGGTAGACGTTCAAACATTTGCGACTATTAAACAGACCATAACCCGTCTAAAATTAAAAACACTTAAATGTCTTAGAAACGCTAACGTGTCGCCATTAAACTAAAGTTGCGATTATTAAACGACTTATAACGTCGTAAAATTCAAAATTTCAATACAGTTAGCCCTATAGTTTACAAACCTGGAGTCCAGTATGGCTTCTGTTCAGCCAACTTGTCACTCAAACCCTGCGGATCATCCCTCATTTCTGCCAACCAATACGACTTCTCTAGTGTTATCAGTCCAGCCTAAATTAGTAGTACATTGTACATACATGTATATTGTATTGTTATACCCCGCTTTCACAAAGTGAAGTAGGGGCTTTTTTGAATCACACTGTCCTTAACGTCCCGGCGCATTACACATTTTTTATACTTGCATCACTCAAACACTTTTGAATGGATTGTTCCCACCCATCATATATTGCCTGATTTATAACAGAATTATGGCCCTTTGTCTGACTTAGAATTTACCACTGTAATATTGTATAATGACCTGTTAACACGTTTTTTCTCAGACATTTTCGATATGATTTTTCCCAGACTTAATATACACATAACAACTGATGACCGTATGTCCCTGTACATCACCCATCATTGATTGCCTAA
Organism: Cyrtodaria siliqua; assembly: GCA_037043455.1. Taxonomy (NCBI): domain Eukaryota; kingdom Metazoa; phylum Mollusca; class Bivalvia; order Adapedonta; family Hiatellidae; genus Cyrtodaria; species Cyrtodaria siliqua. The sequence continues at coordinate 15,713 of JAWPHD010000662.1, read as the reverse complement.
TTTATTACAGAATTATGGCCCTTTGATTTAGAATTTACCACTCTAATATTGTATAATGACCCGTCAACACATTTTTTCTCAAACATTTTCGATTTGATTTTTCCCAAACTTAATATACAAATTACACCTGATGACCTTATGTCCCTGTACATCACCCATCATTGATTGCCTAACTTCACGTACACGTAACAATTGATAACCGTATGTCCCTCTACATCACACATTGTTGATGCCTAATTTATTACAGAATTATGACCCTTTATTTGAATTAGAATTTTTCACTCTATAATGAACTTCACGTGGCCCACTTTCACTTTAAAACTTTTCATGGATAGTTATTACACCTGACATACAGTCCACAACTGATGATATGATGAGTCTCTGCATCAACAGTTTTGCGATACTGCAATTTTTTAACAAAATTATGGACCTTTGTTTTACTTAGAATTTGTTTCACATTATGATATTTTAGACATTTATTATTCTTGATTTCGCCATTCCTCATTGGCTATAGCAAAAAAGCGGGGGTATTCATCACCTTCAGTGATAGTTAGTTCTAGTTAAAGACTGTTAGACAACTGGCCATTCAAATGTGTATAGATCAATGTGTTGTTTTTATCGACATATACTATGAACTCTTGTCAACAATTCTCCTACTGTTGCAGCATGTGAGATTATAATCGCACAAGATCAAATAGGTGGGTCCAGCTGACTATTGCCATAATACATAAGAAATATTGCATGTTGTTGTGGGGCCAGAACTATGCAAGTTAATGGGCCAGGAAGTTGTACCAGAACACTATGCAAGTTAATGGGCCAGGAAGTTGTACCAGAACGGTTATATGGAAATGCATCAAAACTAAACAAAAATTTACTTTTAAACTTAGTGGCAGCAGCATCATGGCAGCTTTTAGAAACATAAACAAGTCAATGCAATTCCACATTTTTTTGTATTAAAACATGGCAGATATTGATGACAATGATAATGATTTGATATGTCAGATATTTTTCTAAGTATAAGGACAAATCAAGCAGTGGGAGTAAAACTGTTGTAACTATACACTGAACGACTTTAAAAACACAACAGGGACATAAACTAAGATAACTGACATATTTCAATAGAAATTAAATTTTAATTTCATCTATTCTATTTAACAATATCTACAGTCGATTTGCCGAAAATTTCATTCAAATGGATCAACAATAAATTTGATAAATTCAGAGCATAACAGTACGACCCCGAAAAGCAAAAGTCACAAAACTAATACCCAGTATATCCCAATGTCAGGCTTGCATTGCCGCTAATGGTGGATATTGTGACTTTTGCTTTTGGGGGTAGTAGTTATATTTTTAATTTAACAAGTTTAATGTTGATCAATTTGAATGGAATTTTCAACAATTCAACTGTAGATATTGTTAAATAGAATAGATGAAATTAAAATCTAATTTCTATTGGAATATTTCAGTTATCTTAGTTTATTTTCCTGTTGCGTTTTTAAAGTTGTTCAGTGTATATAAATAATGACTTAGATACAACAATTTATTCTTGATCCCTCTAAATTCAGTAAAAATATAATAAGATTTTATTTCTCATAGCAGTTATTTTCCCTTTTTTTGGGAAAATCATTAATGGTATACTAGAATTTCAGTGTGTTTACCTCAAGAGATCATGATTGTTGCCAAAATAAATATGGTTGAAAATACATCAAAATAAATAACTGCGTGCCCCTGCAGTTAATAAAATGACTGTGTGTCCCTGTAGTTAATAACTGCGTGCCCCTGCAGTTAATAAAATGACTGTGTGTCCCTGCAGTAATGACTGTGTGTTCCTGCAGTTAATAAAATGACTGTGTGTCCCTGCAGTAATGACTGTGTGTCCCTGCAGTTAATAAAATGACTGTTTGTCCCTGCAGTAATGACTGTGTGTCCCTGCAGTTAATAAAATGACTGTGTGTCCCTGCAGTAATGACTGTGTGTCCCTGCAGTTAATAAAATGACTGTGTGTCCCTGCAGTAATGACTGTGTGTCCCTGCAGTTAATAAAATGACCGTTTGTCCCTGCAGTTAATAAAATGACTGTGTGTCCCTGCAGTTAATAAAATGACTGTGTGTCTCCGCCGTTAATAAAACTTCCACAAGATGACCACCCTTCCAAACCTCAAACTGTGGGTATACATCTAAACTAGTCTACCTGGTTACTGATGAGCTGTTCCAAACCTCAAACTGTGGGTATACATCTAAACTAGTCTACCTGGTTACTGATGAGCTGTTCCAAACCTCAAACTGTGGGTATACATCTAAACTAGTTTACCTGGTTACTGATGAGCTGTTCCAAACCTCAAACTGTGGGTATACATCTAAATTAGTTTACCTGGTTACTGATGAGCTGTTCCAAACCTCAAACTGTGGGTATACATCTAAACTAGTTTACCCGGTTACTGATGAGCTTTTCCAAACCTCAAACTGTGGGTATACATCTAAACTAGTTTACCTGGTTACTGATGAGCTGTTCCAAACCTCAAACTGTGTGTATACATCTAAACTAGTTTACCTGGTTACTGATGAGCTGTTCCAAACCTCAAACTGTGGGTATACATCTAAACTAGTCTACCTGGTTACTGATGAGCTGTTCCAACCCTCAAACTGTGGGTATACATCTAAACTAGTTTACCTGGTTACTGATGAGCTTTTCCAAACCTCAAACTGTGGGTATACATCTAAACTAGTTTACCTGGTTACTGATGAGCTGTTCCAAACCTCAAACTGTGGGTATACATCTAAACTAGTTTACCTGGTTACTGATGAGCTGTTCCAAACCGCAAACTGTGGGTATATATCTAAACTAGTTTACCTGGTTACTGATGAGCTGTTCCAAACCTCAAACTGTGGGTATACATCTAAACTAGTCTACCTGGTTACTGATGAGCTTTTCCAAACCTCAAACTGTGGGTATACATCTAAACTAGTCTACCTGGTTACTGATGAGCTTTTCCAAACCTCAAACTGTGGGTATACATCTAAACTAGTTTACCTGATTACTGATGAGCTGTTCAAGGGTTATATTTTCCTTGCCATTCTGTGCAAATGCTGGCCACACCTTGCACACTCTCTCCTTGTAATCGAGCAGGCCTCTAGATACAAAACAAATGAATCGGGCTAAAGTTTTTCAACAGAGCTACACACAAATATACAGGGTCAGTGGTGTGGTGAGAATAGCATGTTGACAAGATGCTGCTGCTGCTGCTGCTGCTGCTGCTCTGCTACGTTTGCTGCTGCTTTGTTTGACACTGCCAACGATCGGTGGCAATTCCAAGGTTTAACGTTAGTGGGGCATGACATTTTTATGTTAGTAGGGCATGACATTTTTATGTCAGCAGGGCATGATTTTCATACTATCTGGGTGTAACTTTCCTTTTTAGCGAGGCGTGACTTTTCATGATGGCATGATGTGACACCGACACATTTTGTCAACCCACTTTTTTAACAGATTAAACATGGAAATAACTTATATTTTATTATTTTTCAATGATAGAGTTTTATGAAACTATTTTAAAGGAAAATCCCCTACAACTGTCCTTTTTTCAGATTAAGGTTGGGGAACATAATTATATGCTGGTATCACTATATCGACATCAGATGATAATAAGAGAACTATTATATGCTGGTACCACTAGATCGACATCAGATGATAATAAGAGAACTATTTTTACCTGTCTACCATGTGTGCTATAACAAATGCTGCCACAGCTTTGGTTGACGAAAAAAATGTCGACATTGTGTCCTCCTTCCATGGTCGTCGACTATCGTAATCGCAGAAACCTCCCCAAACATTCACCACAAGCTCACCTCTGTAGTATGCCGCAAAACTTCCTCCCCTCTCTAGGCCACTCTTCACATTGTTTCTGAATAGGAAATTCATGTTATTCTGTAATGTAAATTAAAGAACAACATGTCTATACCCTTAAAAACAAGGGTTTACAAGGAACGAAAGAAAAGTGCGTTCATTTTTAAAGGTTTTGATGAAACAAATTAGGCTGAACAGACATTAATAACATTGTATGTAGGCCAACAATAACAAATGTTAAAAATGTCTTAGATATTAGTAATAAGATAAAATCAACTAAACTTAAAATAAAATTTAAACCTGAAAGTGTCGAGGACTTTTTCAAATCCAGGTGCTGCAAATCCACCCATCAAAATTGATCTTTCCTTCATAGCTGGACTCCTTGCTATTGCCCGTTTGATAACCACCTTGAAGTTTCTAAAGAATTGCTACAAAACAAGAAAATCAAGGTAAACTGGGAACTAAAACGAACTGCATCATACCAATTAACTGTTCCTAAACCCTGCATATCTGACAATGAATAGGTACTCGAACAGACTAAGACATCAAGCCACCTACCAGAAGGACCTGATCTCTCGGTGAGACATCTAATGGCTGACCAGGATATCAGAAGGACCTGATCTCTCAGTGAGACAACTAATGGCTGACCCAGATATCAGAAGGACCTGATCTCTCAGTGAGACATCTAATGGATGACCCAGCTATCAGAAGAACATGATCTCTCTGTGAGACATCTAATGGATGACCCAGCTATCAGAAGGACCTGATCTCTCTCAGATATCTAGTGGTTGACCCAGATATCAGAAGGACCTGATCTCTCTTCGAGACATATAATAGTTGACCCAGATATCAGAAGGACCTGATCTCTCTCTGAGACATCTAATGGTTGACCCAGATATCAGAAGGACCTGATCTCTCTCTGAAACATCTAATGGCTGACCCATATATCAGAAGGACCTGATCTCTCTGAGACATCTAATGGTTGACCCAGATATCAGAAGGACCTGATCTCTCTCTCTCTGAGACATCTAGTGGTTGACCCAGATATCAGAAGGATCTGATCTCTCTCGTGAGACATCTAATGGTTGACCCAGATATCAGAAGGACCAGATCTCTGTGTGAGACATATAATGGTTGACCCAGATATGAAACGGACCTGATCTCTCCGCAAGACATCTAATGGTTGACCCAGATGTCAGAAGGACCAGATCTCTCTGCGAGACATCTAATGACTGACCCAGATATCAGAAGGACCAGATCTCTCTGCGAGACATCTAATGGTTGACCCAGATATCAGAAGGACCTGATCTTTCTGTGAGACATCTAATGGTTGACCCAGATATCTGAAGAACCTAATCTCTCTGTGAGACATCTAATGGTTGACCCAGATATCAGAAGGACCAGATCTCTCTGTGAGACACCTAATGGTTGACCCAGATATCTGAAGAACCTAATCTCTCTGCGAGACATCCAATGGTTGACCCAGACATAAGAAAAACTTGATCCATACATGTGATATCTCACTCTGTGTGACCAAAACTCACTGAATTTATTCTCTTCAGAAGTTGAAAATCTCACTGGAAAAAAAAGTAATATAAAACAAATTTAAAAGGTCTTGAATAATTTTTTCTATTTTATTTTATCATAAAATGCTTTATAAAGCTGAAATGTATAACAATATTTGATAAAAACTCACTTATACCTTATTTTTTATAGAATCTCACAGATTTTGGACGAATCTCCCTTAAAAATGCTTAAATCTCCCAGATTATGACTTCAAAAGTATCACATTATGCTGATCTCGTTGCGAGACATAATATGGTTGACCCAGATATCGTAAATACATGATCTCTCTTTGAGACATCTAATGGTTGACTCAAATTTATGTCAGAAGGACCTCACTAAATGATCATTACTAGTCTCACAGTCAGGGGCGTTCCTGGGCTAATTGGGTATACGCACCATCGAGTTTGGATTCACAATGCTAACCCACTATACCTTCAGTTTTATTAAAGAAGCAAACAAATAACAAGGGCTAAAAATGCGAAAATGTTTGCTTCTTTAATAAACTGTACGCACGTGCGTCAGTGCGTATGCCCAGGTACGCCCCTGTCTGTGAGACATCTAATGATCAACCCAGATATTAGAAGGACCTGATCATCTCTTGAAGTTGTATAATAACCTTTTTTTCTTTTAATAAATAGGTCTATAGTTAGAAGCAAGCGTCCAATGACTGGGATAGTAAACTAAAGACACTTGTTTGAAACGTTCTCCCCCTCTAACCGCCGCCCTATCACCGCTGCACGTTCGACTCCCACTGGAAGCTTGACTTTTCAAGTGAGATTCTTACAGTGGGCAGGAGATATACAGTACTGGTTAGGACTACCCTGGAAATATTGGGTGAAAACTATATAATATTATACTGTAGCCTTTAACAGCAAACCATCTCTTTGGAAGGTTTCATTTTAGATTTGTAAATGTATTACAGTACAAGTTATGTCTATCATAAGAAACAAAAATAAATTTAAAAGTACCAGACTTATACATACTAACAAATTAATATATCTACTATTATAAACAAACCATGTAATGTCCTGAACTTTGGACCAGCTGATAACTTCGTTCTCCTTTACTAGTAACACTTTAGAGTAACGTCCCTTTGAAATCCAAGATGTCTGCGCCCATGTAGCAAATTTCGCAACTGGTAACAATTTTAAATTATTCTCTTTTCATTTGATCAAATTCAACAGTTGTTCACAGATCCGACTTGCTTCAATAAAAACTCATGTAAAGAATAAATTGGGGTGATAGGGTATAGACTATAGTATCACCTGGGTTAAGTTATATTCTGCCTTCTGGATTATCATTTAACCAAAATGGATTGTTTTTTTTGGTAATGATAATCCAAAATATACTTACAAATTAAACAATACAGATATTGAAAATTCAGTTTCAGAAAGGTATTTGGGAGTTATTATCTGTAAAACTGGAAAGCCATGTGAGCAGTGTAGTGCAGCAGCAAGTCGATGCAACGTCTCGGTTATTTGAAAAGAATTTTTAAACACATTGATAGCAAAAGCTTTATTATTATTATACATACCAGTTATATACGTCCCCATTAGAATATTGTGTGCAGGCTTGAAGCCCTTATTATCGTAAGGATATTGAATGTTTAAAAAAATACAACATCCAGCAGCAAACTAATACCATAGCTGCAGAGCTAAGAGATCTTCAGCTTTACATGTAAATATGTGCTCTCTTGAACAGAGACTTGTCAGAGGCAATCTCATCGAAACTTCAAGATATTGAAACATAAGTATGATTTGGACTCTTCGTCATTGTTTAAATTTACTGATCCAACCACACATGCTACGAGAGGACACAATATGAAGTTATTTAAGCCAAGTCTTGTTAAACATGTAAAAGGACTGTCTTTGAGACAAAACTTCTTCAGCATACGAGTCATAAATCACTGGAACAATCTTCCACAGAGTATAGTTGAAGCAGACACAATAGCCACATTTAAGAAAAGACTTGATAACCACTGGCAGATCACTACTGAATATGGGACTTGAGGCATTGCCTATTCCTTAAATTCCCATAAAATGTAAATGAAAGGAAAATGTGTACTTTCATATTTATATCTCGACAGGCTATACAGTATTTTTATCATTTAAAAAAACATACTTCATTCTGGTAGTAATATTAAGAATATTTTTTTTCTGAAAGATGTTACACTTAGTGATACATTTTGCATGGAAAAATGGACAAAATCATTTCACCTCAGCACAAATGTATGCTTATATGATATATCTTCAAGCATTTTAAAATAATCTATTTACTACACACACTGAGAAAATTGAATTTAAACAGAAAAGGATTCTTTACTACCAATGATCCTATACCCACTTGTGCAGAAAGATCTATGTATATAGAGTCTATGTACATACCAGTAGAGTCTATATCAGATGGTCGAAAAATCAAGAACATTGATCATTGAAAACTCAAAAGTAGACTGACTGCATGTTTATCTAAGGATTTATATAAGTCCTTGGTTTATCGAAATGTCAGCATAAATTATCCAAGTACCTTTTTTGTCACATGGTGGATAGAACCTCTCTAACATTTCAGCTATCGAGTACACACTGTTAGCAATCTTTTTCTCACCGGACTTCATATGAACATTTCCTTTCGTCAAAGGAGGAACCCTCTTTCTATTGGAGTCACTAGATTAAATGTCAGGGTCACCACAACCTTAGATGGAACTAAGCAGTCTGCACGACAACTCCGTAAATATAACACATACGCTCATATAACTTCCAAAGTACATTGCACTTGGTGACAAGAGGAACTCTATTTCTTTTGGGGTCAGTAGGTCAAAGGTAAATGTCACTATGACCTCATATGGGCATACAAACTACAAGCAATAACTCAGAGAACACCTAGACTTCTAAATCTGTGTAGGCACCTTGGTGAGCCGAGGACCCAGATTGCTGTTGGTCACCCTTCAGAAAACAAATGCATTTTACACAATAACTCTGGAAGTAGTTCAAGTACATGCATTCTGCATGATAACTCTGGAAGTACATGCATTCTACACGATAACTCTGGAAGTACATGTTTAACACCCACACTCATTGGACTTCATAGGTACATTGCACTAGGTAGATTTTTTTTCTTATGTAAGTGGTACCGAGAGTTTTTGTTTTTTTCCTCATAAATTTCCATTCCAAAAAATAAACAAACAAAAAATATTTTTTCAAATATTAAGAGTGATATTTTAAACAGAAGAGGGTAGAAAGTATATTCTTTGAGGTGAGGGTAATGACATACTACAAAGAATGTATACATGGTATTAATGTGTTTGCAAAGTAATTAAGCATACAATATTGCTTTTGTTTGATAGTAAAAAAATCACATTTTGAGGCAAAACAAGATGTATTTTCCCATTTGACTGGGTACCGGAGGGTGAACAAATTCGCTGACTAGGTGAGAGAAGAAAGACTCCTCTTAATTTTGGGGTTAGTAGGTTAAAGGTTAAGGTCACAGTAACTGATCATGAAAATGCTTCCTGCACTGTAATGTATTTACTATTATACCTGCAATCTCTAAATTGTATACATTTAGTATCCATTTTGCAACAATTATCTGTATCTATTTTATGGTTAGTAGGTCAAATGTCAAGGTCACTGTGACCTGATCATGAAAAAATGCTTTTTGGACCGTACAATCTTGAAACTTTATACAAATAGTGCTCATGGTCAAATCCGCAGTAGGTAAAAGGTCAAGGTCAACCTCCGAGGTGTAGTTGATTGTAGTTCCTATAATAAAAAGTAATCCCTCCTTTTTTGATGGAAATGTTCATTATAAGTAGAGGAAAACTGCCCATTTCTATTCGATTTTGTGGTGGTATGTACATGTATAAGAACCGTAATAATAGGTTTTACTGGATAACTGATGAACATTTTCGAAATTTCGACTCCATGCTTGCACTTTGTGAGCAACCATCAATGAAAACAGCTGTACCCTTGACCTGTTTAGTAAACAAACAAACTTTCTTATGTGTCTTGTGACCCCACCTTTTCTGGTGATTTTTCAAGTGGAAAATTAGTTTTCTATATGAACATTACACTGCTGCATTATCCATAATTGAGTTGAATTTGCAGTAAATGATTAATATGTGACACTTAAACTTTAATATTGGTGTCTTTGGGGAAAATAATTGGTGGTTTCATACCTTATACATAAAAACCTCAGACAAAGTGTGTTTAATACCATGTAAGGCGGCACTCCTGTTGTCCAGTTATGATTTGTGATCCCTGCAAATGGGAGATTTGTCTATATAGATTTGTTTAAGGTAATTGTGAGTACTGACATCTAATTCCATTAACTCTTTTCAGAAAAGGGTGTTGTTTAAGGCAGCTGTAGCCATGGATACTCTAGGAACGGTGCAACAGAAAGTCTCATGCCTGTTTGAGACTGTCGTGTTAGATGAGCAGTCAACTAAACGTGAAAACCAGTCATATAAGGTAATTGTTCTTGGAAATTATTAATCCTGTCAATTTATCCAGCTTAAAAAATGTGTTTTGGTCATCATTTTTTATCTATATATACTCAGTACATTTAAAAATGCAACATTTTTGATTCTCGATTATTTTTAGTCGTTTTTCTTTTCAAAATCAAGGTTGTATTTTATGTTAGATTTGCTCTACTTCTTTCAGTTAAAACACATTTAACTTTAACTTCTTTTTGAAACTGATTTTTTTTCCAGGAATGCATTAAACCCTAGAAAATCACGTGAAGAAATGGGACATACCCCCGGACAACTCCCCTAGAAAATGATTTGCCTCAGTTAAAGTTCAGATTTCTTTTATAAACGTATACAAAACATAACTATATTGAGAAAATGAGAGTTGGGAAGTGCTGTTTGTTTTTTACCCACTCCACCAAATATTTGCCGAGTTTTTTCCAAGAACGGTTGGCAAAAGACGGCTGCACAGTTGGCCGGCTAATACACTGATTCAGATTATTATTGGGCTGGCGTGGCGCAGTCGGTAGCGCGGCGGATTTGTAACCGGAGGCCCCGGGTTCAATCCTCCGTGGTGCCACTGAATTCCGTCGGTGTGTCCTTGGGCAAGACACTTTACCTTAGCCTCGTCCGTCGGATGGGGACGTAAACCGGGCGGTCCCGTGTATCGGTATATCCTCCGAGCACGTTAAAGAACCATAGGAATCTATTCGATAATAAGAGTAGGGCAGGTTCCCGGATTCCTATGTATCCTTCCCCTCTCTCTGGGGCGGCTCTAAATAACCTATACTGTGTTGATGAGCCGTTAAACAACATTCAAATCAAATCAGATTATTATTATTTATAGAACTTATTTATTACACACACACAAACATTTGGGAACAATAAAAGGATAATATTCAAACATGTTGCTGCAAAATCAACATGGTACTTGCTTTGTGGCTTTCTAGGCTTTTGTGTTTCATATTCATATACACATGATCATTTCTGTGTTACCGGTATACTTATATTGTCTATCGGTGCTGCCTTGTTTGTTAGAGAATATAACCTCATGGGGATATCTTTACTTACACTGTCCCCTTTTACTGGGATGAGTAAGAGTGAGGTTTGGTGCACTCTAGAACCTGGTTTAAACCCCATAGTGGCTTTTTTCGCCATTGACCGTTCCAATGTGGTAGCCCTGTTGTCAAGCCTTTTATGTTTGTGATGTCATCTCTTGCCTTTTATTCATCTTTAAAATTGCTGGTTATTTTGGTTGACTGTGGTCCCTGAAAGCTAGATGTTCTGTTCGACTTTTTATGCCTCCCGGGGGCATATAGTAATCGCACCATCCGTCCGTCAGTCCGCAGTTCGTGTCCAGACTGTACTTTCAAAACCCCTGCAGGGATTTTTAATTAACTTTGCACAAGTGATCACCTTAACAAGACGATGTGTCGCTCTTAAAACCCAGGTCCGTACCTCAAAGGTCAAGGTCACATTTGCAGTTCCTAGGTCAAAAACAGGTACGCAATTTCGTGTCCGGACCGTAGCATCACAACCCCTGCAGGGATTTTTAAATAACTTGGCACAAGTGATCACCATAACAAGACGATGTGTCGCGCACAAACCCAGGTTCGTACCTCAAAGATCAAGGTCACACTTGCAGTTCCTAGGTCAAAAACAGGTACGTATTTTTGTGTCCAGACTGTCACGTCACAAACCCTGCATGGATTTTTAAATAACTTGGCTCAAGTGATCACCATAACAAGACGATGTGTCGCGCGTAAAACCCAGGTCCGTACCTCAAAGGTCAAGGTCATGCAGTTCCTAGGTCAAAAACAGGTACGTATTTTCGTGTCCGGACCGTAACGTCACAAACCCTGCAGGGATTTTTAAATAACTTGGCACAACTGATCACCATAACAAGACGATGTGTCGCGCGTAAAACCCAGGTCCGTTTCTCAAAGGTCAGCCAGTTAAGGGAAATTTCATTTTCAATTCACTTTGTCCAAATCACACCTTCAACTTGAAGACCACATTTTCTGGAACAAGGACACTTTGGGGGCATTTGTCACTTTACTGTGACATTTCTTGTTATATCTACTTTTATTTTGTTTTTGTTATATTCTGTTTTAAAATTTCAGGTGGTTGCATCTGATATATTAAAACAAAGAGCAGTGGAAAGCACCATAAATACCGCCCGTGTAACGGAGAAGTTGGATGGCACGTGTGTCTACATAGCTGAATTTGGCGGTAACACGTTTCTTCATATAATATTAAATATAATTAAAGATATATAGTATTTACATTTTTATTAATTTTATTATGACCAGCAGTTTTAGAGAACTGATCAAGCATTTTTACATTAAAGTACATTTTCAGAATAGTTGTATTGTAAAAATGTATGATCACTTCTCTAAAACTGCAAGTCATAAAAATAAAAAATAAAAATGTTCTCCCGTCGCTGATCGGGCTTTTAAAAAGAAAACACTTCAGCGTTTCAAGGTCATTGACCTCCTGTTGTTGGTTATTTTTAGGAGAGCCGTGGCTATGGGCCAGATTTGACCGCAAACCAAACAAACCTGCGGAGAAGAGATTCAAGAAGTTCAAACAACAAAACCAGAAGGCATCTGATGAAGGGGCCAAGTTTAAATGGGATCTGGCAAAAGATTTCAAGGTACCGGTATTGAAAAAAATTTCTGGCAGACTGTTGCAGAACATTGAACTTGGCCGTCTGCACCAAAAATGCATAATTAATCTACCTTGAACGTCTTTTTGCTAAAAATCATATGGCTTCTATCACAATACAACTAAATGCTCTTCTATTATAAAAGAGATAAAATTTCGTAGTGTCACCAGTTGTTTTGGAGAATTTTGAATATAAACAATTTTCAATGAATGGTCTCTCAGCACATTGGCATCTCAACATTTAAAGGTACACACAGTATTATTGCATACGCATTTACAAGCTCTGTTTACTTTCAGTGTAACAGGAGACGTCAATATTCGCCCATATTGACTTGTAGTAATGTCATATTGGGTGTGCAATGTATACTCGTTTGTGATTGGTGCAATTTTCTGTTCATGTCAAAGAAAGTATATCACGTGATGTAAACAATGTTGATTTCATTGTGAAAATTCCCATTATGTAATGACAATATGTTTGTTTCAAATAAATGTTTTTGGTGAAAATTAAATGTTACAACCTATTTTATTCTATTTTATTATTTAAAAATGTGTATGCAATAAAAAGGTTATTAGATTTATATTGAGATATATGCACTAGTTCTTTTGCTCCTAAAGTCGCGCAATATTAATAGGCAAAATAACTCGTGCATATATCCCAATACAAACCTAATAACCTATAAATATTGACTTTTTGATTATAAATAAACTCAGCCTTCATGTGTTTTTTAAGATATTGCCATTTCTGATTTTCAAGATGACTGCCATAAATAAAATAATAGACAAAAAAGGTGGATGACATCTGCTAAACCTCTTTATATTATATGCATTGTATTAATAAAATGTCATGGATTTGTTCTTTGAGTTGACCTCTTTTAAGTGTGATGACTACCATAGTTTTTACATAACAGTTTTATTGGTAAAAATAAAATAAAAGCTTCCAGACTTCTCTGTAACTGCTTTCCGAAATTTATCTCGGTCAACATTTAACTTGGGTGGTACTGTTTCCATTTAAAATGTTTTTTGTCACTAACTTCCATTCAAAAGGACAACAACAAAACAAAAAGTAGTGACATAACCTCTTAATCCACTTTTTTAATTGTTATAAAATAGCATGTAGATGTTCCTTGGGTTAACTATCAAGTTTGTGTTTTTTGTTGAAAAATATTTATCATGAAAACCAATAAAGTTATATATAAAGTAAATTATATAGGGAAATGTAACAAATAACTGAAACCATTTTTTTTGTGTGCATTTAATTTTTATATCTTTTACATTTTAATAAAATGCCATGAGCAGATCCCTTGGTGTTGAGACTGATCTCTATAAAAAATGTTTAATATCGCCATCTAATATTAAAATTATCTTCTCCCATTATCTAAGATGGTAGGCATTACAAAGATATACCAACATTAAGGACATTTTAAATGCCTTCTCTTTAACCTCTTATTTGACATTTTAAGATTTTTAAACTACTTTATACATGTAGAAAATCTTCTTCCACTTGAGCCTCTTTTTATATTCATTTAATGAATAAATTTTAAATAAATCAGACCCTGTGACCATATCCTTTTCCAGGAAACCCCAGCAAACTGGATCCCAGCTTCAGGTGTAGCGACTGTGGCTGGTTCCCCTGTACCAGATGACATTGGACACACCCCAGGATGGGTACCAGTGTCTCTCTCACAACGGCAATATTGTTGGCACCTCTCAGCTGTAGACCTGTCCAACGGTCTTGCACTTGTACTAAGGTAATCCATTATTCCACATATTTTGTGCTTTTTTGTTAAGTACACGCATGTCTGTCTTTGGGAGTCATACTTAATTACTTTACCTTGGGAGCTTGGGAGCTTTCTCTACAAAAAATGACATTATTTATATCAAGTAGCATGGCATACTCATTGACTCCCAGGAATAACTTGGAAAATTTTAAAATAAAAAGTTGAAAAATGCAATAAAAATCAGAGAATGGGAGGGGTAACGGTGGAACATTACCACTTTTATGTGAGCATAAAATGTCTATATTCACGCGCACCATTTTGGTCCAAAGATGAAAAATAAAATCTGAAATAAAACCCTAACTTCCCATCTGAGAGGGGGACAGCTCCTCAGTCTGTGCACCCACTTGGAGATCCGCACCTCATATTAGCAGTACGGGAATGTTGCAAACAGACCACACTACGCCCCTGGTTTACATAAAAGCAAAACTCAATCCTATTTTAACCAGATATATATATGGAGGACAAGCAAGGTTTTACGCAAGCGTAAAATAGCTGCCGAGAGACATCAAGTCACAGGTGTTAAAACAATATTGAAAAACAATAAATGTTGTCACGGAGACATAAACACGCCAGTTTCTTCTTACATTCTTCCCAATTTTAACCAAGCATTTTACCTTTCTACCAAGCATTTTGAATCAATGTGGACGACCTCGCTTCTTTCTGTTCAAATACCTTGACATGCCTTACATATTGATTACAATTCCCTCTTGTAACACAATATGCTAGAAGTACACATCAGCATAGAAATGTCAGCAATACAATTGTACAAAACTACACATGTAAGGGATACTTGTGCGTTAGCGTGTGCATTACAATACATATAAACTGTTCACTGTTACCATGTGTAATTATAAGATTGCGTTATCAAAGTAAAAAATGTAAAGGAACTGTTGCTACCTTACCATTAGCAATAATGAAAACTATAATAATGAAAAATTAAAAAAGGAAATCAGCAGGCATGAACCCTCCCTTCCCCGGCACTAACCTACATGCTACATTCAGTAGACTGGTTTACGAAAATGTCATTTCAGCAAGTGAAATGGTAACCTTCCAACATTACGAAATATGTGTTTATACCATTCAAGTTTTTCAGACGAGTTCTCCAGGAATTCAAGTTGTAAAGCATGCTTATAGCCACTTACACGAGTCACAGTCTGTTTACCATAGACAGATATAAAACCCATATAAGGGTCAGCTGCCTTTGGCAGCTGAATAAATGAGGATATATGGAGGATATATGAGGATATATGGAGGATAACTGAGGATATATGGAGGAGTTTTAAACTAATCAACAGCATCTTATATCCATATTTATAATCTAATGAAGCCTTTATCAGTGATGTATGCGGTATTCTGTAAGCCAGTTATATATTGCAGCCTATAAAACCAGTTGCAAC